>JAJIBD010038099.1:0-21502 GCA_021461705.1 Cryptotis parvus | reverse complement strand
AACCTTAAAATTAGATATCAAATCTGAGAGAACTATTTCTATTCTAAAGAAAGATCCTTATTTTAAATGAATCAAAATATCAACTATTCTAATACATTTACATATTCTTATAATAATATTCTTCTGTGTATGGCAAATCAGAACTCCCCAAAGAATAAGAACAATGCACTTCTGTTTGTGTTATTATTCTTATGAGTTATACATTACATGCCAATTCAACATTGTAAGAGACATTACCCAACAATGACAAATCAGTATAAGCAGGTTATTTAAATTGGAAACTTGATTGCACACAAAATTTACAAACCACAATCACCAGTCCATGGTTGTGCCAGCTCTGCCTATTTAAGGTCAATTTAAAAAGTTGTCAAGCAACTACTCAAACTTAACCCCCTTTTCTATTTTGTTATTTGATTGGCGTTTAACTAAGTACATTTATAATATGAGGATTATGACTCTAAGGAGTGCTCCCTCCCCAGCCCTCAAAAAACCCAGCCTTCACTAATTTAGGTTAAAAACAAAGTAATGGCAGTAAAAAATGTCCTTTAAGTTTTGCAATAAATCTTTCCAGTACTTTGCATCCCAAAAGACTCAGATGTGACCATGCTGCAAATGGTAAGTTGTTTATCAGCATTCTACGCTGGAACTGGCACCTGTAATTTTACTCTTCTTTTGCATCAGCGTTATTAAAACACCTAAAAAAAAAATGACCAAGTGAAGGTTCTGTGTAATCACACATACACCTTCAGAGGAAAACACTGTCTGTGCGAAGAGGACCGTGGTTCCAGCCAGAAAGCACATTCTCTCTGCCATCCGTGTGGCTGCTAAGAATCTCCTTCTAGAGGGTTTGTCCTGGAAGCCAGGACTGAAAAAATCTGATATTTGCGCTTGCTGTCTTAAAGAAGTGGTTGTTGATCTCGTTCTTGAGAACACAAATAATCCTTAATCCTTTTCTTTCCCTCTATATTTCTTTCCCCTGCTTTTGATGCTATGGCTTAGCTAGGAGCCCCCCCGTTACACGCTGAGAAAGAAGTCTGAGAAACGTTTCAAGAAAGCAACAAGAATTTGAATCCTACGACGCCAGATTAGCCAGTTTGTTAAGCACCATGGTACTTTACCCTTCCACTCCTCCTTTGAACCCTGGGCTCTGTTTACATCCTGCCTCAGGTCTTCCCAGCTGCCTGCTTCAGCCTGCCCCCAGCCTGCCAGTGGTTTTAGAAACATGACAAACTACCTACCTTTTGCTGCTGGCACTTTAACAACACAGATTCTTGGAACTTCACTTTTTTTATGACTGCTAATTTCTAACCTATATGGCAACAGACTGCAGTTTGGTATTAGTGTAAAAATCAGCCCAGGCTAGAAGTTGGCCTTAAAAAGAAAAGTTTCTTTTTTTTTTCTTTGTTCACATGAAAAAATGATTTCTCTCACACACACACACACTCCACACACACACACAGTTACATTTAGACACACACACACACACACACACTGAAAACAGGTCATTTGAAAAAAGTCTTTGCCTGCAAAGTCTTTGCATTCATGTTAAAGGGAGATAAATGGGGAGACAAAAGGGATAGAGGGTTTTCTCAACTCTTCTGGCTTTGCAGAATGAATCAGTCATGACAAAGAAAGACAGTTGACAGCCAGCCTAAGATTTGATTAGTATTACCTTGGGAGTCGAGAGTATTATACGTTTACTCCTTCTGGTTTAGCCCAGGCTTTGACTAATTTTTGCACCCATTGCTTAGTTGGTGGGGCGTTCAGCATATATGGATCCCTAGAAATGACTCCAAGACCTAGATTAGTCTAGGTCAGGTCACATAGAAAGCTTTGTTCTCCTTGCTTCTCACGAGGCCACTAAAGCGAGAATGCTAAGAATACCCAGCAAAACTGAAATGCCATCTTAATTTTCCTGAATTCATTTGCTAAATAGCTTTCAGAATGGGTGATGGTCAGAAATGTTTATATCCATCTTAGTGATTTACTATAAGACAAATCTTGCAGCCAGCACTTTGCCCATTGCTCAATGTTAGGAGTCTTGTAACAAACAGAGCAAGGCTGTGAAATGCGTAGGTGTGTAGGAAGGAAGAAAGATATGGAGAGGATTCATTTCTCCTCTAATGGAAGTCACCTCATGCGTGACCTGCCTGAGGGAGAGTGGCCACAGGCTGAAAGACAGCTGATGGCAGCACATCAGCCTTTTATAGGCATATGATCCAACATGAAGCATACCTTTCCTTGTCAGCAGGGGCTGGGGGCTGAACCCTTTTTCTAGTGTCATTTCATTTTCCTTTTTCTTTCTTTAGTTTTATTTTTTGGGGCCACACTCAGTAGTGCTCAGGGGGCTTTCCTAGCTCTGTGCTCAGGGTGACCCCTGGCAGTGCTCAGGGAACCATGTGTGTGGTGCCTGGGATCAAACCAGTATCTTGGCCTAGCGGCTCGTTCAGGCAAGTTCTTCCCTTACCTTCAATTTCATCCTTCAGACCCAAGACTTTTCTTAAAGACTGCCATCATCAGTTGTCTCAAAAGATAGGTTCTTCAAGTAGTAGTAACATGTTCACAAGTAATATTATTTATTTTCAAGAAACAAAGTGAGAGCTTTTAAGCTAGTTACTAGATCCTTCCATGGTGCAAATGAGAAAAGACCCTACCTTGTCTATTCTAAGCTCTCCGATTGTCTCTTGGGAACAAAGGAGTCTAGAGAGAACCTGTATCTCCCCTGAATCAATGAAGCCCTTGGGGTTAAGTTAGAACCACCTGTCTCTAATTAATCTCTCCACTGGTTTCCCTCAGCACCTACACTCTCGTAATTATATTTATGATTATAATTATATTATATTACAGTTCAGATCCCCTTACAATAAATACTTCATAATGAAAATCTCACTATTATAAAAAATAATGCCTGACCTTGGTCAATAACTTATTTTAAGTATATTCAATGCAATAAAATTCTGGTGAAATACAATAATCCAGATGTTCCTTCAATTAAATTGTAAGGAATTTGACTCTTAATATATAACTTTATCTCATGAAAAGTGCATAGGATCTTCCGCTATATCTAAGCTCCTTAACCAAATCCTTGATGCAAAATTTCATACATAATACATTCTCAGTAACGCTAGATGAAATAAAGGGTTTTACAATGGATCCTGAAATGGAATATTGTCTCCCTCGTCAGACAGTAACGATACTTCTATAGCTGTCGAACTATAACTAGCATAGTCTTCATCTTTCATCACCATTTTTGTCATTATCTTGGAAGGAATTAAGAAGGAATCCATGAGGCTGTCATATGGAGTTGGTTTGACTCTTCTTTACCTTTCTCTAAAAGTGATCCGGAGCTTAATATCAAGGAATATGAGAGCGCTTTTTGTGCTAACATGTGGGCATTTGAATTGGTATAGACTGGCTGGTCTTCATGTGCTAACATGAGGGCATTTTAATTGACATAGACTGGCTGGTGGTCTTCCGCCTCGAAGCAAATGGTTCCTTGTCTCTGTAGCTATACTAATAAGATAAACTTTTCTTGAGGGGGAAGCGTCTTTGCATGGACAACACTGGTGTTCATTCAGTATATTAAGCACAAGGATGATGCATATTGTTGATGATTTATAAGAATCATTTAAGAAAATAGAGTCACAGAGTCTACCACTGAAGAAAACATTTCAAATTTGAAAATTTAATTCAGAGAAGCAAAAATGAATGAGCTTTTCTGAAATGTGAGCATGATCACTGAAATCAGGAAGTGATATGAAGTGTAACACTTCTTCACTCCTAGTTGATTAAAAAAGATGATAGTGGAGAACACTGGATTTGGTGGACTTGTGTGCTATCCTTTGGAAGAATATTTTTTCTGAATATATGCTACATATACTCATGAAGAAAAGTAATATGTCAAAAGGAAGAAATACTTGATCTACGCTGCATTTTTCATTGTTGAAGGTGGCAAAAACATTGGAAATAAAAACAAGTATGTTTCAAGTGTGGGGAAATGGTAATGGCAGATTAAAACTCACCATTGAATATACACAAAGAGACTTAAAGTGATAAACTCTAAATATCTGCAGGACTAGCCACAATGTGTAAAAAGAAGAGGGAGAGAGATGCAGAGAGAGACAGAGAGAGAAAGAGAGGAAAATTGGGGTACCTGCTATTGAGACAGCCTGGGGGTGGGCGGGAGGGATGGGGCCACGTTGGTGGTGGAAATGGGGCACTGATGGAGGGAGGGGTGATGGAATACTGTATTACCAAGAACCAATTATGAACACCTTTGTAATTGTATGTCTCACAGTGGTATAATAAAAAATTAAAAAAAACTATATAAACCTGAAAAAAAAGAAGTATGTTTCTATTTCACATTAATGAGTCACTTTATTATGCAAGCGAAAGTTATTTGAAGAGCAAAGCACTACAATCAGATTCTGAAAATTTTGAACCAGCAATTTATGTAGAGGTAAGTAGATACCACACAGCTATGTTTTCCTGCCGTCAGGTGTAAGTATTTGGAAAAGCAATTATCATTAGTAGTTATGGTTATACCAGTGTTTACACTAACTGGAAAATATATTAGTAACCACTGAATTATACATATTAAAATTGGGGTTTCATGACATGTGAATTACATATTAATACACAACACACACATGTATACTGATGTAGGTATATATACATGCTGATATGTATATATATTCTTGCCTCATGGGTGTGTAACATATACATATATATATATATCTGTTTGCAATATGTGGAAAAGTTCACTATCCCTGCCTACGGATAGCTCAAGCTGTCCATAGGCGGGGATAACGTTACCTTACATATTCTAGGAAGAAAACCCTGTGTATCATGAGAGATGACTTTTGTTCTAAAATCAATTAATTAACCAACAAACAATGTCATTTTTTCTGAATTCAAGTGTGTGCATTATATTCAGATTCTTGGCATTGTGTCCAAAAACCAATCCATTCCTGACTTATAGAGGCAAATCTAGCTTTTTGAGTCAGTGTGCAGCTTTAGGCAAAAGTCAGTTCTACAAATGGAAGAACAAAAGCATGTGGGATTCCAGGATTCTAGGAAAGGAGGTATGAAAAAGAAACCCCTGATTCTTGGGACAGAGAGAGGGGGGGCCCGCAGCTGGAGCACATGCTTTGCATGCAGGAGGGTTAGGATCAATCCCCAGCACCCAGCGTCACAGCCCTCTCCCCCATACAATTCTGGGGGTGACCCACAAGCACAGAGCTGGGAATAGCCCCTGTTATTGGATGTGGTTCAGAAACAAACAAACCCAACTAGTTTGTGAGCAGGAAATAGAGTCAAGAGAATTTGAGTTCTACAGGCACATTTCATAGGTGGCAATTTGAACCAATGAACTTCACCCCAGTCATTACCACCCAGGATTAATTATCTACCCTCAAAATTCGACATTTACTCAGAAGGTTGTGCATATGCTGCGTCAGGAAGATGGAATATGTGAGCAAACCGTACTTGAGCTGAGAGTCTAATTAGTATTAGAGATAGTACTAGAAGAGTATTAGTAGTGTTAGTATTAGCATATCAAAGTAGTATTAGAGGGACGCTCAACATTGCTATAAATAAATATATTTATGTTATTGTTTTTCCCTGTGGGGCATACCTGGTAATAGTCACAAGCCATTCCTGACCTGTGCTCAGGGGTTTTCAACTGGAAATATACCATAGCCACATACAAGGCAATGTATACTATTAATTACATATTGGGTGTGAGTATGTATATATATGTATATATGCATATATATATATCAAGGCATATACATACCACATGTTAGTACCTTTGTACTATCTCTCCAGTCACCAAAATAAAGGTATTTTTTACTGAACACTTGACAGAAGCTCACATATATCATTATCTTCCGTTCATCATCTATTTGCTAGAGCGGACACCAGTAATATCTCCATATGTTCTGTCTCATGCTAGTAGAACCTAAAAGGCATCCGCTTGCTCGAGGAACATAAAGAGCCAGAAACCATTATATTGGGTCATAGGGAATGACTTATATATATTACTGGTATTTGGCATATCAAATATGACATGAGCAGCTTGCCAGGCTTGCCATGCAGGTGGCATATTCTTGTAGTCACCTCTAAATAAAAGCATTTATTGATGAACCCGCGGCCCCTAGGGCCGAGAGCGAGGCTGTGATAGTTTGGTCTCCTGGGTGGAGTTGTGAAGAGAAGGAAGTCGGGATGTGGAAAATGGTGGCCCCATGGGTAGGGGGGTTGTCTGGCTTGTTGTGAGGGGCTCTGCTGGGGTGGCAGGCCAGGCATAGAACCGCCTGCCTCCCGGGTGCCTCATGAGTGGCTGGGCACAGGGAGAGCAAGTAGCAGCTCTGCCCCATGTCTGAGAGTCTATGGTTCAGCATACCTGGGCGGATTGAGAGAAAACTGCTGCAGGGTGGGTGTCAATTATCCGGGCTACTATTGGTACATATTAGGTTGTGAGTATGTATATATATATATATATATATATATATATATATATATATACATATATACACATATATATATATATATCTAGGTATATACATACCACATGTTAATTACCCTAGTATTATCTCTCAAGTCACCAAAATAAAGGTATTCTTTACTGAACACTGACAAAAGCCCACATATATCAATTAATCAAATATTTAAGAAATTGCAGATAGGCATCTTTTTCCCATTTAAAAGAAATGGAAACTCTGGAAAGTTTAATTTCTATAACTACGCTGCTAGGAAATGTTAGAACTAGAATTCTAAGTTGGTACTTGTCTTTTTATAAGTATTTTATTATACCACCGTGAGATATACAATTACAAAGATGTTCATACTTGGGTTTTGGTCATACAGTGTTCCAGCACCCATCCCTCCACCAGTGCCCATCTCCCACCACCAATGTCCCCGGTTCCCTCCCCCTCCCCCAGCCCACCTCCATGGCAGGTTCTTTATTTCTTTCCCTTTCTCTCTATTTCTTTCTCTTTCCTTCCCTTCCAGACTATGGATTACAGAACATACATTAAAGGGGTTGTCATGTGTATCTTTTTTGCCTGTATTTAATGCTCAGTTCTAGGTTGGTATTAGTACTTTTCGACAATTGTTAGCACACTGTTCCATTTTCTGTCTTACCTAGCCTCTGACTCCCACACGTTTGTGATAATTTCCACCTTTGACAAAACCTCCTGATACATGTTTCACTTGACCTTGGATATTGGTATCATAATATATACATATATATTTATGTCATGCAAATAAATGCAGTCATTCTATATCTGTCTCTCTCCTTCTGGCTAATTTCACTCAACATGATCTTCTCCATGTCCATCCATTTATAGGCAAATTTCATAACTTCATTTTTTCCTAACAGCTGCATAGTATTCCATTGTGTAGATGTACCAAAGCTTCTTTATCCAGTCATCGATTCTTGGGCACTCTGGTTGTTTCCAGATTCTGGCTATTGTGAATAATGCTGCTATGAACATAAAAGTAGGGATGGTGTTTCCGCTGCGTATTTTTGGCTTCCCAGAGTAGATTCCCAGGAGTGGTATGGCTGGGTCAAATGGGAGTTCAATTTCTAGTCTTTGGAGGAATGTCCATATTGTTTTCCAGAAAGGCTGTACCAGCCGGCATTCCCACCAACAATGGATGAGTGTCCCCTTTTCCCCACATCCACGCCAGCACTTGTTGTTCTTGCTCTTTTGGATATGTGCCAGTCTCTGTGGTGTAAAGTGGTATCTCATTGTTGTTTTGATTTGCATCTCTCTGATGATTAGTGATGATGAGCATTTTTTTCATATGTTTTTTGGCCATTCGAATTTCTTCCTTGCTGAAGTTTCTGTTCATTTCTTCTCCCCATTTTTTGATGGGGTTGTTTATTTTCTTCTTGTAAAGTTCTACCAGTGCCTGATATATCCTGGATATTAACCCCTTATCAGATGGGTATTGGGTGAATATTCTTCCCCATTCTGTGGACTGCCTTTGTATCTTAGTCACTGTTTCTTTTGAGGTGCAGAAGCTTTTTAGTTTCATGTAGTCCCATATGTTTATCTTTTCTTCTAGTTGCTTTGTTAGTGATGTTTCACCTTTGAAGATGCCTTTAGCTTCAATGTCGTGGAGGGGTTTTTCTATATTTTCTTCAATGTACTTTATGGATTCAAGTCTGATATTGAGATCTTTAATCCATTTTGATCTGATTTTTGTGCATGGTGTTAGACACAGGTCCAAATTCATTTTTACATGTCGCTGCCCAGTTTTTCCCAACACCACTTGTTGAAGAGGCTTTCCCTTACTCCATTTTGGACTCTTTGCACTTTTATCAAAGATTAAATGATCATGTGTTTGAGGTTGGGTGTCAGGATACTCAATTCTATTCCATAGGTCCACAGGTCTGTTTTTATTCCAATACCATGCTGTTTTAATTACTACTGCCTTGTAGTACAGTTTGAGGTTGGAAAGGTGATGCCTCCCATCTTCTTTTTCCGAGGATTGCTTTAGCTATCCGTGGGGGTTTATTGTTCATTACAAATTTCAGGAGTGTTTGGTCAATTTCTTTAAAGATGTCATGGGCATCCTTATAGGGACTGCATTGAATCTGTACAGAACTTAGGGGAGTATTACCATTTTGTAAGTTGGGTACTTATCTTTACCATTAAAGCAATAGAACTTCTACCACAGAAACCTACCTTCAAACAACAGAAAAGAACTTCTGTCTAGACAGGTGGACAATGCTGCATTCTCAATAGTAACCCCAAAATTACTGAAATAAAACATAATCTAATAGGGCAAGAGTTGGACAAGTCTAGGAAAAATAAGTTAGTGCAATACCCATTATCAATCAAAATAAGGGGGTCTGAGAAAAAGGAAGACTATGGTTAAAATTAAAATTAAATTACTAAGTTGTTGACAAAATCATTAAAAGCAATTATCTACACTAGTACTATATTTCCCCAAGACTAATATCTAATATCTACTTCAAAATGTATATGTATCTGATACTGGAAGAAGCGATAGGAGAAGTAGGGCAGACAAAAAGTCTGTAAGTGGAGAAAGAAGGATTGCACCAACAATTAAAAAAAGAAGAAAAGATAAAAGAAAGAACTCCTGTAGAGCATTTTAAGTCTCAGCTCTTCTATCTTGTGATGCAAAACCTTAAGCAACTCACATAACACTGTATGAGCTTGTTTCCCCTCATCAAAACAGGGATGGTTGCACTACTCAGAGGTGGTTCATAGGACAATTTTGAGTATTAAAGTGAAACACACATGGCACATATTATGTTCAGTAGTACTGATTTCTTAAAATTTCCCTTCCCTTTTGTTGTTGCTATTATTGTTGCAAAGAGGGAAGTTGTACCCAATATTTCTATGCTCACCTTCTTGATTGTGGCACTCATGGGGAGGACTCAGCGATTGCACACACAGGATCCCAAAGGGGCAGAACCATGGGGCTCACATTCAGGCATGTGGGCAGTGCCAAGATTCAAACTCTGGACTTCTCTGACTTCAGGCTGAAGAGACAGGAGCTTTTAGCCTAGGAGTTATCCCAGACTCCAACTTTTTTTTTGAAAAATAGTTTTCTGTTGACAAACTAAAATTTGATATCCATTTCTATCAAACTTGTATTTTTATTCTGCAGTCCCAATGCTCCCCCAACCTTTTTCCCTTTTCAGTGCAGTGCTAGGAATTGAACCGAGGGCCTTAGCAAGGTCTCTCTCCCCACTGTGCCACATTGGGGCTGAAATCCCCTCACTGGTGCCAGTTTTAAATCACATTAGCTTTATTAGAAGAGAATTTATATATATTTTTGAAAATGAAAGCTAATGTTCATCCAAGCTACAGTCTGCAACATTTTATACAATTTGGGGATTTTTATAGGTTGCTCATGAATAACCTCAAAATTAAATGAGGGCTCCTAACATTTTGTTGTAGCTGATAATTTTCCTCAAATTTGAAGACTTTTTAATAGCATATTCAAGGACATCATCATCTGAGCCCTGAAATTCTTTCTTATTTGTGCGCTGAACAGAAATACTGCCACAGGGGCTTCAGGTAAATAATAACTGAATGGGACTCAGAAAAGATGTTTGAGTAACACCTTCTTTAAAAGGACATGCATTCGAATAGGAGCAGTACATTGAGGAGATGGGGTATTTACACCGCACAAAGGCCCCTCACTTCCCAATAACCTGATCTATTTGGAGTGGACTTTTACCTGGTGGTGCTCAGAACATATGTTCTGTAGGGCCTTATGGGTCATTTCCCTCAACTCACAGTGCCTTGTACACAATCCATAAGCAGCAATGATCACACACATACTGTGTTCAGTTCTGCATTCATTTTGGTTGGCTTATATTGCACCACATAAGAATTTTTTTCTAAGGACTTTGTAATCTCAAATTACCTCCCATCTGCACACAATACCTTCCACTAACTTTCAGTAAATTGTGTGCCCACTCTTAACATGAAAGTTGGTTTTCCTTCACTAGTGGATTCTTGAGAACTGTTTGAAATATTTACATACAAAACCTATAAAGTTAAGAAGATAGAGTTGACTGCACAGTTCAGGTCAATGGGTCGGGTCCCTCCCAGTTTCCAGGCTTTATCCTTGTACTTTTTTAAAATATTGTCTTTATTTTTGAGCAATATTATTAGTCTGTCTTATCAGATGAGTAGAGTTGTTTCTTTTTTTTTTTTACTTAAAAATTTTATTATATTACCATGAGATATGAGCGCAGAGCCAGGAGTAACCCCTGATCATTGCGGATGTGACCCAAATAGCAAAAAAAAAAATATATATTGGATATTGTTAAATTAGTTGTGATTGGTAATTTAACAAGCCTGGCTCACAAGTCCGGCTCGTTAGAGTCCCACCCTACAGCAGACTATTTCAAGCCCAGCCCAAGTATGCCTGATCCGAGAGACTCACACACACGGGGCAGAGCTGCTACTGGCTCTCCCTGTGCCCCTAGCTGATCACAAGGTGCCCGGGAGGGAAGGCGGATTCTAGCCCTGGCCCACCATCCCAGCAGAGCCTTGCAAGAAACCAGAGGAACCCCCCCACACCATGAGGGCCGTCATTTTCCACATCCAGACTCCCCAGCTCATTAGAGCTCTACGCAGCAGAAGAGCTGATCACAGCCAGCTTGCGTGGCTGATTTGTGGCCATGCGGTTCATCAATAAATGCATGAGATAAGAGGTGACTACAAGAGTATCCCACCCACACAGCAGAGCCTGGCAAGCTACCTGTGTCGCATTTAATATGCCAAATATCAGTAACAATTATAGACCCTCATTCCCATGACCTGAAGGAATGGTTTGGGGCTCTTTATGTTCTTGGAGCAAGCAGATGCCCTTTGGCTACACTAGCACATAACAGGATGTATGGAGATGTTACTGGTGCCCGCTCAAAGCAAATCGATGAACAACGGGAAGACAAGTGATACAAGTGAAGTGATACCATGAGATATACCATTACAAAGCTGTTCATGATTGGGTTTCAGTCATACAGTGTTCCAGGCCCATCCCTCCATCAGTGCACATTTCCCAGCACCAATGCCCCAGTTTTCCTCTTCATTCCCAGCCTGCCTATATGGCGGGCACCTCTCTCTCTCTCTCTCTCTCTCTCTCTCTCTCTCTCTCTCTCTCTCTCTCTCTCTCTCTCTCTCTCCCTCTCTCTCCCTCTCTCTCCCTTCCCTCTTTTTCTTTCTCCTTTTGTGCACTGTGTTTGCAGTACATACTCTAAGCAGGCCTTTCCATTTATCTGTGCACTATGTCACTCATCCTGTCCCCTGTGCTTGGGCCAGGGTGTCCTGTCCCTCACCACTTACCTCCAATTTACGATGACCTGGTGCTGTCATTGTGTCTTTCTCTAGCCAGTGGACACTTTCCTAATCTGACATCTTGTCATTGGGTCTATTTAGGACCGCACTTCAGACATTTCCTGATATTTCCTGATGTCCCAGGGCTCCTTACGTCTCCGCCACAGTCATGCATGTTTGGGCAAGACCTCTGTGCTCTGGATTTATTTTTTTTGGGTCACACTCAGCGATACTCAGGAGTTACTCCCAGCTCTGCACTCAGGAATTACTCGTGGCTATGCTCGGGGGACAACATAGGATGCCAGGATCAAACCCAGGTCAGCTGTGTGTGAGGCAAATGCCCTGTCTGCTATACTATCACTCTGTTCCCAAGAGCCCTGGGCTCTGACCTGTCCTAGCCTCTCTCAGACCGTACCCAGGTCTACACACACCCAAGATGGCAGTGGACTTTTTAATGCTCAACCTAGCTTTATCTCTATTTGCCTTGTCATTTCATAAAAATGAATAGCTATAAAATTAAGCTCTGAATGTGCAAATGTATATGAGGATAATTAGAGACAGATTGTTATTCAGGACTCCATCTACCTCTTCTTCTCAGGGTTACTATATGAAGTGTTATTTTTGTGTTACACACATTTGAAGAAAGTAAGTTTGGTTAAAAAAAAGACTATGCGCGGGCCGGAGCGATAGCCCAGCGGGTAGGGCGTTTGCCTTGCAAGCGGCCGGCCTGTGCCCGACCAGGGTTCGATCCCGGCATCCCATATGGTCCCCGAGCACTGCCAGGAGTGATTCCTGAGTGCAGAGCCAGGAGTAACCCCTGATCATTGCCAGGTGTGACCCAAAAAGCAAAAAAAAAAAAAAAAAAAGACTATGCATCAAGCAAGTGTAAAAGATTGAAGAGGGAGGCAGAGTGATAGTACAGAAGGTAGGACATTTGCCTTACATGCATTCAACCTGGGTTTGATCTCTAACATCCATATGGTCCCCAAAGCAAGGCCAGGAGCTTAGATATTGGAGGCACTTTAGGGATAAGGAAATATGTACTCTAGAAATCTTGCTTACTAAGGGGAAAATGAAGCTAAATTTACTCCTGAGTGCAGAACCAAGAATAATTCCTTATTATCATCAGGTGTGGCCCCCAAAACAAAAACAAAATATTGAAGAAGAAGAAGGTAGAGACTGGTGGTAAGCCTGAGAATTATGTATGTACAAAAAGAAAATGAAGGAAATTAATGAGGTCTGCTATGCTGGTCTAGTGGTTTATCAGATAGACTTGAACAGACAAGCTCTGCTGAAAAAAGAGGTCTTGGAAGAGTGTATTAGCTAAGATAATGTGTAAAGCCTTTCTAGGTTTCCTTTCCAAGACCTTAGTAAATGTATATGACTAATAATTTTATTTTATTTTATTTTGGCTTTTTTGGGTCACAATTGGCAATGCTCAGGGCTACTCCTGGCTTTGCACTCAGGAAATACTCCTGGAGGTGCTCAGGGGACCATTTGGATGCCAGGGATCAAACCTGCATCAGCTGCATGCAAGGCAAATTTCCTTCCTGCTGTACTATTACTCTGAAGCCCTGATTAATAATTTTAAGTTTGAGTAGATTCCCATAGCATCAATGCTTAGGTGAGCTGAGGGCTAACTGTAAGTACTATACAGACATCTTTTGTGAGGGTCAAATTTTTATCAGTATTTATTCCACGATTCTTTTTTTTTTTCCTTTTTGGGTTACACCCGGTGACTCTCAGGGGGTTACTCCCTGGCTCTTCGCTAAGGAATTACTCCTGGCACTGCTCGGGGGGCCTCATATGGGATGCCAGGGATTGAGAACCCAGTCGGCAGAATGCAAAGCAAAGCGCCCTACACACTGTGCTATCGCTCCGGCCCCTCCATGATTCTTTTGATTCTCAGATGGCAGCATATAAGTGCTCAAAATTCCCCTGCTTTTAGTTAATCCTTAATTCTTTTTTTATCCCCACCCAGGAGTTCTAATCATTCTCACTCCCCACTTTGTATTGTGGCAATTTCAGAATCAAGATTGGTTTTCTTCCCACACCTAGATGGGTGGGAAGAAGACCAATCTAGCAGCTCCCAGAGTTTAGATATCAGAGACCCTTTAGGGATAAAGAAATATATACTCTATGAGTCTTGCTTGCTAAGAGAAAAATGAAGCTAAATATATTTTGCCTAACCTATAGTCCACTGACCATGTTCTTTCCATATCTAACCTAGTTTTTACCATATTCCAAATAAACACATATATGGTGGGAATTCATGAGCCATTATCTTGCTTAATACTTGTTTGAGCTAACCTGGGTCAATACATGTTCAGAGGTATCCATCTAAGAGATAATAGGGTACCTGATTCTGGGTTATCTGGACTATTGCCTGAATTCTACATTATAACCATAAAGATTTGCAGTTAGATTATTTGAGATATAAAGGAGTGATCTTTTTGCAAGCAGGTTTAAACAGCTGGCTGATTTATAGACATTTTGGAGAGCCTAATTCAAGCCTGTTACTGTCTCAGGGATTCAGTATTTGGGTACTAGCGCAGTTATTGTTTATTAAAAACTTGTAAGTGACAGGTCTAGACCATGAGTCCTAAATATCATATTGAAACCCACTCCCAGGATTTTAATCAATTTAGTATGATACTTGTGAAGCAGGAAGTTTTTCATAGAGAAGAGCAAACACTTCCTCCTGAATTATTTGAAACCATTTATTTCACTGGTGCAAAAAAAAAAGAAAGAACCAAAACCCAATATGACTTTAAATTAAAAACATACCAAAAGCCATCAAGTTAATACATAGATCACAGGTAGACAGGGTACTCTCTGGCCCTCTCTGGATGCTAATTTCCTGGGCACCATTTGGCAAGGGACAAATTGATCATCCTACATAATGTGATGATTATGATTTCATTGGCTGCCACTGTTTATTTTTATTTTGAACCTATTTCCATGTGGGACTCCCAAGTGGTGTCCAGAAAGTCTGTGGTTCCCTCACTAGAATTCTGGGCCAATCTGTTAGGAAGTTCACTGTAAGTCCAAGGATGCAGTGCTTCTCAAACCCTGTAATGCCAAGGATTTGGGGGCCCTATAAGACCACATCTGGCTATGTTTGGGAGCCTCTAAAACTACACCATGAAGTACTTAAGGGACCGTGTGATTCTGGACATGAAACCACAGTAGGCAGCATGCCCCAATCCTTGCCCCGCCTCTCTGCCTGGATTAACAGCATTTAGAAAGTAACCGAGATTTAAATTTAAGGTATGTCTAAGAATATTAGAAAAATGTTTTTACTTTTCAAGGAGAGAAAAATCATGTAAGGGTTAAAAGTATCATACTAAATTCAACAACAAGCCAGACAACCCTCCACTCCATGAGGGTCTCCATTTTCCACATATGGACTTCCCCCTCGTCAGAACTCCAACCAGCAGACCAGCCTATCAAAGCCCGGCTCATTGAGATCCACCCTGCTGCAGTGTTTTTTTAATCTGGCCCAGCAGAGCCTCATAACAAGCCAGACAACCCTCCACTCCATGAGGGCCTCCATTTTCCACATCCGGACTTCCCCTTGTCAGAACTCCACCCAGCAGACCAGCCTATCACAGCCCGGCTTGCGCAGCAGCAAGAGGCCCTGCGGTTCATCAATAAATGCTGGATTCTGAGATGACTACAAGAGTATGCTACCTGCAGGCAGAGCTTGGCAAGCTACCCGTGTCGGATTTGACATGCCAGATACCAGTAACAATTATAGACCTCATTCCCATGACCTGATGGAATGATTTGAGGCTCTTTATGTTCCTGGAGCAAGCAGGTGTCCTTGGGCTCTACTTGCATGAGACAGGTCATATGGAGATGTTACTGGTGCCCGCTCGAGCAAATCGATGATGAATGGGAAGACAGTGATACAGTGATACTAAACTGATTAAAATCCTGGGAGTGGGTTTCAATATGATATTTAGGACTCATGGCCTAGACCTGTCACTTAAAAGTTTTTGAATAAACAATAGCTGCCCTAGTGCCCCACCTACAGAATCCCTGAGACAGTAACAGGCTTGAACTAGGCTCTCCAAAATGTCTATAAATCATCCAGTTGTTTAAACCCACTTGCAACAAGATCACTCTTTATATCTCAAATAATTTAACTGCAAATCTTTATGGTTATAATGTAGAATTCAGGCAATAGTCCAGATAACCCAGAATCAGGTACCCTATTATCTCTTAGATGGATACCTCTGAACATGTATTGACCCAGGTTAGCTCAAACAAGTATTAAGCAAGATAATGGCTCATGAATTCCCACCATATATGTGTTTATTTGGAATATGGTAAAGCTAGGTTAAATATGGAAAGAACATGGTCAGTGGACTCTAGGTTAGGCAAAATACATTTAGCTTCATTTTTCCCTTAGCAAGCAAGACTCATAGAGTATATATTTCTTATCCCTAAAGGGTCTCTGATATCTAAACTCTGGTAGCTGCTACCCAGTTAGGTGTGGGAAGAAGACCAATCTTGATTCTGAAATTGCCACAATACAAAGTCTAGAGTGAGAATGGATTAGGACACAGGAGAGCAAAAAATGCCATGCTTTTGACTGCCCGAAAGTCTAGGTTCAGATCACTGAACAACACAGCAGAAGCAGCCCCTGAGCACCTGAGCGTGTCCCCAAAACAAAACAAAACAAAAAAAAACAACAACCCCTAAGTGGAAAAAACAATATTAAAACACAGGCACAGTAAAGAGGAGGTGGACGTTTGCTTAGGAAAAAATGTAGCGAAATATAGATTTCTTTCAAACAGGACAGCGGATCCCAAATGGAGTCACTTATGCCTTGACCCACATTTCCAAACTGAGGTTTACAGTTTTGGCTCTCTCAGAAATGAAATCTTTAATCAGTCAGTCAAGAATTTCCCCATGTCGGCATTCATTAGGTAATGTGCCTAAATGACTCCTCCAGTCCCTTGAAGGAAAATAACCTTAAGATAACCATCCACTTAATTTTTCCCTCCAGCTATTTAAAACATTTTTAAAATAATAGCTTAGGTGATTTGTTATACCATTTAAGTTTGTGATATTGATATGCAAAAGTCCTGCAGTCCACCACCAGAGAGCCCATAACCCTCCATATATATATATTTTTTTTTTTGGCCTGGAGCAACCTCCTGCTCCCTACGGCCTATAAAATCCTTTGCCCAGGGACTGGGGCCTTGGGCTCATCTTTTGGGGATAGGAAAGGTATCTAAACCACTAGACACAACACTACTGGAAGCCTGGGACCAAAACCACAATTACATTCAGAAAAAAGTCTGTCAAGGAATCAGGTTGGGGTGGGAAGAACCTGGTGTCACTGATTGAAAACTGGGAATCTGGGGGATGAAGCTAGATGTGGGAACACTGTATGCCCAAAAGCTCTACTGTAAACAATTTTGTAAATCAAAGGCGTCTACCTAAAGGCAGGCCAGCTGAAGAAGAAAGAACCGAAGATCATCTCTGTTGTGAGGAGCGAGAAATCTGCCAATCTGTGGTGACTGACAACTGCCTGGGCCATGCAACAAGGGCGACTGCTGCAGTAGGGAATGGCTTCAGCCCCAAAAAGAGATGTTGTCATGCTCTGCTCAACCCAGTGTAAGAGGCCCGAGGTCACCTGTAGCTCATCATGGAACCTAAACTTCATGGCCAAGCCTGGGGTAGCCCTGGCGTGACAGGTAAAAGACATTAAAATACCATGATTGGTGTTTGCCTGCTCTGTCTTAGCCAATTCCCAGAACTTCTTAGTAGTAGCGGGTACCCTAAGTGGAGTTCTCCAGTTTTTGCTGTGTTTATGCAAAAGAACACGTCAGGTTTATAAAGTCATTTGGCAAATTTAAAGCGAAGGTGAAGAGAAAACCATATTTCTATAACTTTTGTAAAAATCAGATTCTAGCTACAAAAAGGCAATTAAATAAATGTATGTATCCAAATAGGCTTGATTTAAAAGTACCCCTTGGATAATCCAGATAGAACTTGCTTTACTAACTGTAGGTAATCAGCCTAGTCTAAAGAGAACTCAAGTTATACATGTCATCGGTCCAACCAGGAACATCAGCTAAAGGCAAATGTACTCTAATAAGGCCAGCGGTCTTCAAGTTAGCATCCAAATTGGTTAAGTATTTGTTCTTGGTTCATAAGAACACACAGTCATTAAAAAAAATAAAAAATTCTAACAGCTTTTAATTCTTAAGCCATCATGGTACCAATACCTCACCCAGTGAATGTTCCCTCTAAGGCAGAAAATTCTGCAAAAAGGAAAACATGGGTATTAAATTTAATAACATTAGTGAATAACAATCGTCCATGGGAAAGGACTAAACAGGACAGTTAAAATAAACTCAACTGTGCTTCATGTGCCATAAATTAATCTTAAAAATTGGCAACTTGACTTCATGTAAATGCTCAAATGTTCAGGGTATAGTTACCTAAACCTTCAGTAAAAGGGCCAAGTTTTTTTCTATGTTGTACAAAAGTCAAAGCGGTGTCTGGTGTTTCTACCTTAACATTGGTGTTTTCCATCAGCAGCAAACCACTCTGCCCTCACTAGGGCAAAAGGGTCCTTTGCACTCCTTCAGGGTCTAATCATTTCAAAGTAATGTTTCTTAGCCTAATTAATCTGGTCTTTGTCTTGCAGATGAACAACTTCAGGAATCTAACCTTCATTCATTGCCTGGGCCCCATTTAAACTAAGGTAGTAAGGGAGATTTCACCCCTTGTAGGCAGGGTCTACAAGCCCCTCTTGTCAGCAGGAAGCAAATACAGAAGATGGACCTTCGAGCCACTTTCCCCTTAAAGATTTAAGGGGTGAAAACTCTAGGGGGATTGTTGTAGGCAGGCAGACAGGGGGGCGCCACATGGCAATAAATTCCTGAAGAAGAGATCCAGAACCACACCTGACTGAAAGCCCAAAACCAAACTTGATAAGACCACTATCAACAACAGACCCTGGGGGAAGGGAAGGCCAAAAGGAATGTGTAAATCTCCTGAGGGAGATGAATCAACCTTCCCGCCCAGGACCCAGCTCAAGGAAGACCTCAGGACATTCCAGTCAAAGAAGACCACTCCCAAAGTCTACTCCCCTTGGCAAGGGCCTAGCAACCGAGGTTGAAGCCCCATATGGGAGTAACTTGGGGGAGAAATCTATAAAAGCCGTCCTGACCAAAGGGCCGGCGCCACACTGCCTGGGTACACATGTTGCCTGCGTGCACATGCTGCCTGAGCACGTGTGTTGCCCGCATCTCCCCTCTTGAGATGTGTATTCTCTCTTTTACTCGCTCTCCGCCTTTGGAGCAGCCCGCGTTCTCTCCTTGAGCGCATTACTCTTTCCTTTCTTTCTCTCCCTCCCCCTCACCTAAAAAACCTCCTCAATAAAACCTATTTTACTTCAAAAAAAAAAAATCAAGGCGTCTAAATAAAAAATTTGGAAAGAAAATTAAAAGCAAAGTCACTTGCTTTATACTGTTCTTCTGAACCCTCTCTATTCAGATTGGATCTAGCCCAATTCTGTGAATTATTGCATAGAATCAATAAAATCATTAAGTAGAACTAGTTAAATTCTGATTTCTTTAAAACAATAACTTGTAATTCATTACCAATTTTGTTTAGTATTATTCAAGAATACTTTGAATTTTTAGGGGTAGGAATATCATGCATCTGGAATAAAAATAAAACATGACTTACTATAGAATACTAGTTTAATAAAAGGTTATTTGTTTTTATTTTTAAAATCTAAAAGCACATAGTAGCGTTGCCTTGAATAAACATTGCTATTAACCTTCAGCTGTAAAAGTAATTTTTCAATAATGAGAAGCATAATGTTAAAGAATATCTCCTAATGCAAATAAGAATGTTTAATGAAAAGGCATGAAAAGTAAGACTTCTTCATTGAAACTGGCCAAGAAGATGCAAATTAAAAACTTACCCAAAATAATGCAGGAACCCATTTTACTAGAAGGAAAGCAAAATGAAGGCTTCCCACCATTCAGTCTCACACCAGTGATTTAATTGGAAAGGTCTTTCCTTATAAACAGGGATTAATTCCAATTAATAGAAAATTCACATCATGCTTATACACACAAACAGAATACTATCATTCCATAGCATATTATCTGCATAGCACCTATCCTAGATGGCATTTTATGAAATACGGAGGTTTGTTAAGTTTGCTAAATTCTCCATTTTATAGATGAAGAGACTAAAGCATAAAGCACTTAGAAGACAAGCCACTACAAGTTTCCAGAAAGCTGAAGAATTCCTCTTCTTTGTTTTTTGTTATGATAACCCCTCCCCTTAAAAGATTAAAAGTAAGCCCCACAAAGCCAAACATGAAAAAACAGAAGCTTTCTAAAGATCTACAAGTGTAATCCAGAAGAAATGTGGAACTGGAATTAAGAAATAAATATTTACACACTTTAAAAGGTTTAAATTCCCTTCTCTTGGACCCTTCTGGTAGAGCATGAGCACTAAACTCAGCCTCATTCAGAGGAAAAGTGTCTGGTATAAACTCTTCTGGGTTATGGCTTCTGACATCTTCCTTGGGACTTCATAGATATTTAGCATCCTTGGAGGAGTCAAGTTCATGCCATTGTTGGCTTCACCAGCCATAATGTGACCAAGCAAAACAGGTCTCTTTTATAGAGGTCTGCTCCCAGAGTTATATATAGCTATTTCAGTCCCTGACCTGTAGTATCGGACTGAGATCTCAATTAGAAAAATGCCCAGAGCCCAGCAGGTAGAAACAAAAGGCTGTGTGGCAAACCTGCAGAGAAAAGACCTGCTCAGATTGTCTATTAGCAATCCAGAAGCCATTGCTGTGAGTGTTTATGTGTGCGCTATATCTGTGGGTGGGTGTCAGTTGTTACTTTACTGAAAAGCTTCTGGTCTTAATCAATAGAGGCTCGGGCAGGGAAAGTGAACCAAAACATTGATCGGTGTGAAAGGAGGGGCCAGGTCGCAGATGTCTATGCCACACTCCATTCTAGGGAGCTCAGATTTTGTCCAGGTGTCTGAAAGCTGATACAGATTAGGAGAGAGGTGTTTGAGAAGGATCCTGCTGAGGAAGCAAGAACAGCTTTATACGTGCCCGAGCAATAGCACAGCGAGTAGGGCATTTGCCTTGCGCCCAGTCAACCCGGTTCCGATCCCCAGCATCCCATATGGTCCCCCGAGCACAGCCAGGAAGTAATTCCTGAGCGAAGAGCCAGGAGTAACCCCTCAACGTCGCCAGAGGTGACCCAGAAAAAAAAAAAAAAAAAGAACAGCTTTATCACTGCAGTAGCCCCGCACAAAGTAACAGAGCAGGGGCTCAGTATTAGAAGACTGGAGGAGTGAACGAAGACAGTGACTAAATGAAGAACCATTTGCACTAAAGCAGAAAGAAGAGTCTGGGGAAAGTGCTGCACTTTATTGAAGGATGCCATTAGGTCACAGACCAGCGTTGAAAGAAGTTAATGTCTTTTTTCCTAGCACTGTAGGCGACCTCATCATAGAAGAGGAGGCAGGAATAGACAAACTATTAACAAATTATATTTGGTATCAAGAAACTATAGGATAAGGTGGAGAGTTATTTCATAGAAAACGACTGAGGAAAACCACCCTTAGAAAGTGCTATTTGCTGGGCGGAGCGATAGCCCAGC
>JAJIBD010038098.1:0-52450 GCA_021461705.1 Cryptotis parvus | reverse complement strand
ACTTGTTTACAGTGTTATTATGGATAGTTGTATCACTCACTGCCAACACAGTGCCAGAGACATTACAGAAAAAATAAATATTATTTATATTTCAACCAAAGGGAACTATAAATTTAAAGTGCAGGACAAATGAATGGACACACAGTCACAAAGGATTGGATATTATAGGAAATGAATACTAACAAGTGTTATTGTTATATAGAGAGAGATGTATAAAAAACAGTAAGTGATAAATTCTTGAAAGAAACACTGGTGAGGGTAGGAGAAAAAAGACCAAATTATTAAGTCAAAAATAGTGTGTGAAGAGTTAAAAGTTTTCAGAAAATAGATGTGACAAGTTTCTTGTGAGAAGTGAAATGAAAAATCTAGCCCAGGTCTCGGCAGAAGGTGGAACTACAACCCCAGAAGTCCGAGCGGAACCGAAGTAAACCGTCATTTTGAACTCTCACCCGGCCTGTCTGCATCTCAGGTAGCGTCCCTGGGGTGGCGGCTGGTGGGCGGGCGCCTGGGGCTGTGGTAGAGCCCCAGGTCTCGGCAGAAGGTGGAACTACAACCCCCGGAAGTCCGAGAGCGAACCGGAAGTAAACCGTCATTTTGAACTCTCACACCGGCCTGTCTGCATCTCAGGTAGAGTCCCTGGGGTGTGCGGTTGGCCGGGCGCGTGACGCTATTAATACTAAAACTAGGAAATTCAACACCAAGGGAAGGTAATACCCTCAAGAAAAAAAGAAACAGTACACTAGAGGAAATCTATCCCTGAACACCGCAACACCATGGGAAAAACAACGCAGATCCCCAGCTCAAGAACAGATGAAGGAATCGACCGTGAAGAATCAAAAAAAGAATACAGATGTGCATGATCACTCTGACAATGAAATTAGAGAGGAAATTGGTAGGATGTTTAAGGAGCTCAACGAAAAAAATTGAGCAGATGTCCAATAAAATACAGGAGAACATAAACGAAGCAGTTGGAAAGGGCAGTCAATAAACTACGGAGGAAATGAGAGCAGAAATGAGAACCATGCAAAGAGAAATATTATCGCTTAAAAAACTCAGTAGATGAAATGAAAAACACAATCGGGGCTCTCAACAGTAGGATGACAGCAGCGGAAGAGAGAATCAGTGAGACTGAAGATGAGCTGCAGAAAGCACTCAGAGAACTACATAAGATGGAAAAAGATCGGAAAATGGATCAGCAACGGAACAGAGAACAATGGGATGAAGCCAGGCGGAACAACATAAGAATCATCGGAGTCCCAGAGGGACAGGAAAGTAACCCCAAGGAAATTAAAACAGTTAAAAACATCCTGGCTGAAAAGTTCCCCGAGTTAAAGGATGAAGGCATCCAGATCCAAGAAGCCCGACGCGTACCAGCAAGAAGAGACCCCAATAGAAAGACCCCAAGACACATCCTAGTCAAAGTAATGGATGCCATAGACAGAGACAGAATTCTTCAGGCAGCAAGATCAAAGAAGGAAATTGTATACAAAGGAGCATCCATTCGACTTTCAGCAGACTTCAGAAGACACCCTCCAAGCCCGAAGGCAGTGGTGGGATATAGTAAAAAAAACTTAATGAAATGAACGCCTCAGCAAGAATTCTTTATCCAGCTAAACTCTCACTCAGATTTGAAGGACAGATATACAACTTCTTGGATAAACAACAGCTTAGGAACTTTGTAAAATCAAAACCAACCTTAAAAGAAGGACTGAATGATCTACTATAAGACGAGACATAACCCAAAAAGAACAACCAACCTATACAGAAAGATGGCACAAAATCCCATGACAATAATCTCTCTCAATGTCAACGGTCTAAATGCACCAGTTAAGAGACACAGAGTGGCAAAATGGATCACAAAATTGAATCCGACATTCTGCTGCCTTCAAGAAACACACCTGAACAATCGGAGCAAAGACAGGCTCAAAATAAAAGGCTGGAAAACAATCCTTCACTCAAACAACCCATCCAAAAAAGGCTGGGGTAGCCATACTGGTATCTGACAACATAGACTTCAGGCTGAAGAAGGTCAGAAGGGACAGTGAAGGTCACTTCTTAATAGTCAAGGGATGCATATATCAGGAAGAAATCACGCTATTAAACATATATGCACCCAACGAGGGGCCAGCAAAATACCTAAAACAACTACTAATAGACTTCAAAGAAGACATTGACAGCAACACAATTGTAGTTGGAGACTTCAACACTGCTCTATCAACCCTGGATAGATCAACAAGATTGAAACTTACCAAGGAAATACTGGCCCTAAAAGAAGAGATGGAAGAAAGAGGGCTGGTAGACATATACAGGACATTTCATCCCCAAAAAGCTGAATACACTTTCTTCTCCAGTGCACATGGAACATACTCCAAAATAGATCACATGCTGAGCCATAAATCATACCTCCATAAAATCAAGAAGATAGAAATTGTGCCAACTATTTTTTCAGACCATGATGCACTGAAAATAGAAGTTAATTGTACACAAAAAACGGAGACCAATACCAAGTACCTGGAAACTAAACAGCTCACTGCTGAACAACCAGCAAGTCATAAAAGAAATCAAAGAGGAAATCCAAAGATTCCTTGAAACAAATGAGACTGAAGACACGAATTACCAGAACTTGTGGGATACAGCAAAAGCAGTGTTAAGAGGCAAGTTCATAGCTCTTCAGGCATTCATCAGAAAAGAAGAAAAGGCCATCATAAACAGTCTGACTTCACAACTTAAGATCTTAGAGAGTGATCAACAAAAAGGAGCCCAACCCAAGCAGAAAGAAAGAAATAATAAAACTTAGAGCAGAAATCAATGAGATGGAATGTCAAAAACAATCCAGAAGATCAACGAAACCAAAAGCTGGTTCTTTGAAAAAATAAACAAGATTGACAAACCACTTGCAAGACTTGTAAGAAAAGGAAAAGAGAGAACCCAAATAAATAGAATCAGAAATGAAAACGGGGACATCACAACTGAAAACACAGAAATTCAAAAGATCATCAGAGATTACTATGAGAGCCTGTACGCCACGAAACAAGAGAACCTAGAAGAAATGGACAAATTCCTGAATTCCTATAGCTTCCCAAGTCTGCAACAAGAAGATTTGGAATACCTCAACAAACCTATCTCCATCGAGGAAATAGAATCGGTAATCAAAAGTCTCCCCAAACACAAAAGCCCAGGTCCAGATGGATTCACCAGTGAATTCTACAAAACCTTTAAAGAGGACCTACTCAATTCTTTTTAAGCTCTTCCGGCAAATTGAAGAAACAGAAATACTCCCAAATAGCTTTTACGAGGCACATATCACCCTGATACCCAAAGCAGACAAAGATGTCACAAAAAAAAGGAAAACTACAGACCAATCTCCCTGATGAATACAGATGCTAAGATCTTCAACAAAATACTAGCAAATAGAATCCAAAGAGTCATCAAAAAGATTGTACACCATGACCAAGTGGGATTCATCCCGGGAATGCAAGGATGGTTCAACATCCGCAAGTCAATCAACATAATACATCATATCAACAAAAAGAAAAAATAAAAACCATATGATCATATCAATAGATGCAGAGAAGGCATTTGACAAGATTCAACACCCGCTCATGATGAAAGCTCTCCGGAAAATGGGGATTGAAGGAACCTTCCTCAAGATAATCCAGGCCATCTACTACAAGCCCACAGCGAGCATCATTCTCAATGGGGAAAACTGAAAGCCTTCCCCTTAAGATCAGGGACAAGACAAGGCTGCCCGCTCCACCACTTCTATTCAATATAGTACTGGAAGTACTTGCCATAGCAATCAGGGAAGAAAAAGACATTAAGGGCATCCAGATAGGAAGGGAAGAAGCCAAGTTATCACTATTTGCAGATGACATGATATTATACCTGGAAAACCCAAAACTCTCTACCAAGAGGCTCCTAGAAATAATACATTCTTATAGTAGAGTAGCAGGGTACAAAATCAATACCCAAAAGTCAATGGCCTTCCTATATGCAAACAGCTAAAGAGAAGAAAGGGACATTAAAGAAACTATCCCATTCACAATTGCACCGCAGAAAATCAAATACCTAGGAATCAGTTTGACAAAGAATGTAAAGGATCTCTACAAAGAAAACTACAAAACGTTACTTCAGGAAATAAAAGAAGACCTGAGGAAATGGAGACACATTCCCTGCTCATGGATTGAAGGATTAACATTATCAAAATGGTAATACTCCCTAGAGCTTTATACAGATTCAATGCGGTCCCTATAAAGATACCCATGATGTTCTTCAAAGAAATTGAACAAACACTCCTGAAATTTGTATGGAATAATAAAACCCCACGAATAGCTAAAGCAATCCTTGGGAAAAAGAAGATGGGAGGTATCACTTTCCCCAACCTCAAGCTCTACTACAGAGCAGTTGTAATTAAGACAGTGTGGTATTGGTATAGAGACAGACCCGTAGACCTATGGAATAGAACTGAGTATCCTGAAACGCACTCACAAATATACAACCACTTAATCTTCGATAAAGGAGCAAAAAATATTAAGTGGAGCAAAGAAAGCCTCTTCAACAAATGGTGCTGGGAAAACTGGGCAGCTACGTGTAAAAAATGAACTTAGACCTCCTTCTAACGCCATGCACAAAAGTCAGATCAAAATGGATTCTAGATCTCGATATCAGACATGAATCTATAAGGTACATCGAAGAAAAACATAGGAGAAACGCCTACGACATCGAAACGAAAAGTATCTTTAAAGACGACACACCACTGACCAAGCAAATGGAAGCAATGATAAACAAATGGGATTATATAAAATTGAAAAGCTTCTGCACCTCAAAAGAAACGGTGACCAAGATACAAAGACAATCCACAGAGTGGGAAAGGATATTCACCCAATACCCATCTGACAAGGGGTTAATATCCAGGATATATCAGGCACTGGTAGCACTCCACAAGAAGAAAACAGCCAACCCCATCAAAAAATGGGGAGAAGAAATGAACAGAAGCTTCCAAAAAAGAAGAAATTCGAATGGCCAAAAGGCATATGAAAAAGTGCTCTTCATCTTTAATCATCAGGGAGATGCAAATCAAAACAACAATGAGGTACCATCTCACCCCACAGAGACTGGCACACATCCAAAACAGCAAGAACAACCGGTGCTGGCGTGGATGTGGGGAAAAAAGGGACTCTCATCCACTGCTGGTGGGAGTGCCGACTGGTCCAGCCCTTTTGGAAAACAATATGGGCATTCCTCCGAAAGCTAGATATTGAGCTCCCATTTGATCCAGCAATAGCACTCCTGGGAATATACCCTAGAGACCGAAAAACACATAGCAGAAACACTATCTGTACTTCTTTATTCATCTCTGCGCTATTCACTATAGCTAGAATCTGGAAACAACCTAAATGCCCGAGAACAGAGGACTGGCTAAAGAAACTGTGGTTCATCTACACTATGGAATACTATGCGGCTGTCAGAAAAGATGAAATTATGAAATTTACCTGCAAATGGATGGACATGGAGTCTATCATGCTGAGTGAAATTAGTCAGAAGGAAAAGGACAGATATAGAATGACTGCATTCATTAATAGGATATAAATAGATACCAGTGTTTTACTAAATATGGGAAATGGTAATGGCAGATTAAAACTCACCACTGAATATACACAAAGAGACTTAAGTGATAAACTCTAAATATCTGCAGGGCTAGCCACAATGTGTAAAATAAGAGGGAGAGAGATGCAGAGACAGAGAGAGAGATAGAGAGAGAAAGAGAGGAAAACTGGGGTACCTGCTATTAAGGCGGCCTGGGGTGGAGGGGAGGGGTACATTGGTGGTGGAAATGGGGCACTGGTGGAGGGATGGGTGCTGGAATACTGTATTACCAAGAACCAATTATGAACACCTTTGTAATTGTATGTTTCACGGTGGTATAATAAAAAAATTAAAAAAAAAAAAAAGAAATAAAAATCCAAACAAAACCAAATTGCATGTGAAAAATAGAAAGTTGGGAGACCACTGGTGTCATATATATGCCAAACTTAACGTGGTTCCACAGTTTCAACTAATACATATTTTTACTTGTATGCATTTAGTAAATATATCAAGAATAAAAAGTAGTCCCTGATTCTGGAATAGTGACAGAGGTCAGAACTCCGGATTCCCTTCTCTCACTTGAGTGAGGCGATGATATTTTAAGCATAGCTCTTTCGATTCCTCCTCTGGGAGACCAATAGCATTCTCATCCGCGCTTCATAGGGCCCAGGTCTCGAGGTGTATGTTAATGAGGGAGAACAGTGGAGTCAAGAGATGTGCCCAGAGCCGGAGGTTCTTTGTCCTTTTAGCTATTTCTTCTTGATGTCTTTTAAGGCATTCCATGCCACTCTCTTCCTACTGTACAGCTCAGGTTTTAGGTCGCCTATCAGGTTGACTTTTCGACCTAGGTACACAAAACTGCTGCATTCAGAGATGTTTGTTCCATTGAGAGTGAATGGGGCCTCTGGAACTAGTTCATTTTTCATGAACATTGTTTTCTTGAGATTCAGCTGTAGACCTACCTTTCCACATTCTCGGTTGAAGTCAGCCAGCATTTGTGCTGCTTGGCTAATGTTTGGTGTTATTAGAACGAATGTCATCAGCTAAGCAGGTGGTGTAGTTGCTGACCATCTATCTTCGCTCCCATTCCTTCCCATTCTAATTGTTGCATGATATTCTCGAGGTGGCGCTGAAGAGTTTTGGTGAAATGGTATCACCCTGTCGAACCCCTCTTTGACATCAATGATCACTCTTTGTAGAATGGTGAGATCCTGGGATAATCTGTAATACAGCTCACGATAAGGATCTTGATGTATTGGGTTTGAACACCTGTTTGGCTAGGGGCTTCAATGACTCCTTCAGTCTCCACAGAATCAAAGGCTTTCTGTAAATCAATGAACATGAGACAGAGCGGTATCTTGTACTCCCTACAAACCTCAATGAGCTTGGTTACCATGGAACATGGTCGATTTTGTTGAATCCTTTCTGGAAGCCAGCTTGCTCGCATGGTTGTCCTTCATCTAGTGTTCTGCTAATCCTGTTCAGGATCAGATGGCTGGACATGTAATGTGATTTGGGAGACAACCGCTGGATTAGAGCCATTACCGACTGGATCCCACAGGATGTCAAAAGATCACATGGCCGCCCACCTACAAGATGGTAACTTCCCTTGTCAAGACCTGAAGGAACGGTTTGAGGCTCTTCATATTCCTGAATCAACCAGATGCCATTGGGCCACATTGGCACGTGATAGGTCCAATGGAACGCTACTGGCGCCCGCCGAGCAAATTGATGAATAACGGATTCAAGTGATCAAAAAAAAAGTAGTACCTCATATGTTTGTATACATTCAACAAAGTGCTTACCTTCCTGTTGGGGCGCTCCGCCGGGTCCCCGACAGTGCCGGGAAGCGAAGTTCCCTCTACCTCCGGGCCGGGCGAAATGGATGAACACTAGGGATCCGGCGAGGTTTTAAAAGACTTTACTTATCACAGGTTCAGGCATACAATCAGCAAAAGGAAAACCCGATGCTTAGGATTCCAGGCTAGAACCCCCAGTGTAGGCCAAGATGGCGACTCACCACGCGTAGAACTTCCAAGGGGAAAAATGCTTACAAGGCGAGATTCCACCAGGAAGAAGAAGTCCGGGAGAGCGGGAACCGGCAAGTTTATACCCCCCCGCAACTCAGACCTTCCTCCCATTGTTATGGAAAGCAGGGAGGGTCCAATGTCTCAGGTAACCCCTCCCCTGAATCTCAACTAGGGCCTTTACTGTGCTAATGTTTTGAGCCGGGAAGGGAAGGCCTTTGAAATGTAGAGAAGGGGGGTTTCTGAGATGGCATGTCACTGTACCAAAGATCAACACCAATGCTAGTTAAATATTTCTCCAAGCCTTCACAAGTCTCCTCTACTTCATTGTAGTTTTATATTTTATCAGGGAGCCATGCTTGTTTGTTTGGAAGCAAACAGCTTTCTGGTCTAATTACTTAGGTGTCCTTACGCGGCCAGGCTAATATGCTGGTAAGATCTAGCTAGTCCCACGATGATTGTGATAGCATGGAAGAATATTAATACCAGCTAGTACAGCATACATGGTCGAATAAACTGCCACATTTAGACTACCCCCTTATCTACGGTGTGATTTGCGGGAGGCAATCCAGAGCAGATGCAGCAGCCCTTAGAGTCCTGCAACACCTTCCTAATATTTACAAAATCAATTATCCAAAGAAATCACAGATAATTTCACATAAAAATTACAAAAAATCTTTAATTAGTTTTTAAAGAAGTTGAAATAGATGATGATCAATTGTAGTCATTCTAAGAGCGAATTATTTCTACTATACTTTAAATGAATAAAATTAAATTTAAAACTCATATACTGATCCCAATAATAGGTGAAGATAACTTTGTATTCCTTCATGTTTCAAAATTACACTCCATATTTATCTATCTCTTTATCTTTATTATACTACCATGAGATATACAATTACGTGTTGGGAGCCACTGGTACCCAACAATTACCAGTGTTCATTATTGTTCTCCAATATACAGTGTTCCAGCACCATCCTCTGCACCAGTGCCCCATTCCCACCACACCAATGTACTCATATTCCTCCCCATCCACCCCCCAGCCCAAGGCCTATAGCAGGCACCTTTATTTTCGTCTCTTTCTCCCCTCTCTCTCTGTCTCTATATCTGTCTCTGTCTGTATCTCTCTCTTACACATTGTGACTTGCCCTGCATACATTTAGGGTTTATCATATAAGTCTCTTTGTGCATATTCAGTGGTGAGTTTTAGTCTGGAATTAACATTTCGCACACTTAATATAATACTGGTATATATTTATATCACATTAATGAATGCAGTCATTGTCTATATATCCTTTTTCTCCTGATTAATTTCACTCAGCATGATAGTCTCCATGTCCATACATTTCCAGATGAATTTCATGATTTTGTCTTTTCTGACAACTGCATAGTATTCCATTGTGTAGATATACCATAGTTTCTTTAGCCAGTCCTCTGCTCTCGGTTACTCAGTTTGATTCCAGATTCTGGCTACTGTGAATAGAACGGCAATGAATAAAATAGTACAGATAGTGTTTCTGTTGTGTGTTTTTGGGTTTCCAGGGTATATTCCCAGGCTTGGTATTGCTGGGTCAAATGGGAGCTCAAATCTAGTTTTCAGAGGAATGATCATATTGTCTTCCAAAAGGGCTGGAACAGTCAGCCTCCCACCTACAGTGGATGAGAGTCCCTTTCCTTGCATCCATGCCAGCACCGTTGTTCTTAAGGTTTTGAATGTGTGCCAGTCTCTGTGTTGTGAGATGATACCTCATTGTTTTTTTTTAATTTTACTATACCATCAAGTTAGATATACAATTACAAGATGTCTATGTTTGAGTTTTGGTTCTACAGTGTTCCAGCACCCATCCCTCTTCCTTTGCCCATCTCCCATCACCAATGCTCCACCTTCCTCCTCCTTCCCTAGCCTGTCTCCATGGCAGGTTGTTTATCTCCTTCTCTCTCTCTCTCCTCTTTTCTTCTCGTTTCCCCTTTCTTACACATTGTAGATTGCAATATATTCTAGAACATGATTGGTTCCACTAGTTTGATGTACTGTGTGGCTGGGACAGCCATACAGCAGCTCTCCTAGCATGTCTGAGTTTCTGCATCATGGCAAGAACCCTAGGCAGTTCATGGTGGGGCCACTAAGCTCCCAGGATGGGACAGAGAAATGGGGACCCTAGTTCCATCTCCAGGAATGCTTGGTGACTCCGCCTGAGAGCCACCTACCTGGGCTAGAACTCGGCTGCTCTGAACTGGTCTTGAGAACAGCCGCCTGTCTTGAATGGGTTCTGATGAGCTGTGGGGGTCCAGACCGGGAAAATGGTGACTATTATGGTGAGTGAGTCTCATCCGGCTGTTTCCAAGGCCCTCTATAGAGATGATGGGCCAACACCTAAGCCCCATCTTTCCTCCTGGGAGCCTCATGGTCAGCTGAGCTAGCGGAGAGCCAGATGGCATCTCTCCCCAGCGTGTCTGCGCTCTGCATCATGGCCTAGAGCAGTTTTTGGCTGCAGCCACCAGGCCTCCAGGACAGGTCAGAGAGGGGACTGGGGACCCCAGCTCCATCTCCAGGAGCCACCTCATTGTTGTTTTGATTTGCATCTCCCTAACGACACTGATTAAGGGCGATAAAGCCCTGTATAAAGCTCTAGGAGTTTTCATGCCTTTTGGCCATTCGATTTCTATTTTTTGGAAGCTTCTGTTCATTTCTTCTCCCCATCTTTGATGGGGTTGGCTGTTTTCTTCTTATAAAGTGCTACCAGTGCCTGTTATTTCTGGATATTAACCCCTTATCAGATGGGTGTTGGGTGAATATTCTTTACCACTCTGTGGATTGTCTTTGTGTCTTAGTCACAATGTTTTTCGAGGTGCAGAAGCTTTTCAGTTTTATATAATCCCATTAGTTTATCATTGTTTCCATTTGCTTGGTCAGTCCTATTTTGTCTTTGAAGATGCCTTTAGCTTCGATGTCATAGAGCATTTTTTCCCATGTTTTCTTTGGATGCATCTTATCGAGTCATGTCTGATGTTGAGATCTTTAATCCATGTTGATCTGAATTGTGCATGGCATTAGAAGGAGGTCTAAGTTCAATTTTTACATGTAACTGCCCAGTTTCCAGCACCATTTGTTGAAGAGGCTTTTATTCTTAATATTTTTTTATTCCTTTATCTAAGATCAAGTGATTGTATATTTGAGAATGTGTTTAAGGATACTCGTTCTCTTTACATAGGTCTACGGGTCTGTCTCTATCCCAATACCATGCCTTTAATTACAACTGCTTTGTAGTAGAGTTTGAGGTTGGGAAAAGTGATACCTCCCATATTCTTTTTCCCAAGGCTTGCTATAGCTATTCAACTGGGTTTATTATTTCATACAAATTTCAGAAGAGTTTGGTCAATTTCTTGAAGAATGTCATGAGTATCTTTATAGGGACTGTTTTGAATCTGTATAAAGCTCTAGGAGTATTACCATTTTAATAATATCAATTCTCCCAATCCATGAGCAGGGAATGCGTCTCCATTTCCTTGTGTCCTCACTTATTTCTTGAAGTAACGCTTTGTAGTTTTCTTTGTAGAGATCCTTTATGTTCTTTGCAAAACTGATTCCTAGGTATTTGATTTTCTGTGGTGCAATTGTGAATGGATCAAGCTTTAATACTCCTTTCTTCTTTGCTATTTGCATATAGGAAAATAATTGACTTTGGTATTGATTTTGTACTCCTGCCACTCTATTATAGGAATCTATTATTGGTGTTCTTGCTTTTGGATATGTGTTCTTGTGGTGTGATGATATCTCATTGTTGTTTTGATTTGCACTTCTGATGATTAGCAATGATGAGCATATTTTCTTAGTAGTTTCTTGGTAGAGAGATTAGGTTTTCCAGGTATAATATCATGTGGCAAGGCGTGAGCTCAGGGCGTCCAAATGCTAACATCCAAGCTTGCTAAACGGTTCAGAGAAGTGATAAAAGAAGACCTCAAAGACAGAAGAGCAGAAATACTGGAAGATGCAGCAGAAGCCAGGAAAAGCATACACAACACCCACCTATCCTTCACCAACTATAAGACCAAGATGACTGCCCTCCGACCCCTGATGGATCTATCACATCTTCCAGAAAGGAGAAGATGCCATGACTTTTTACTCATATCTTTTGATAGCCACGCCCACCTGCCCACATACCAAATTCTGCAGGATGGATATGTCATTCCCAACATTCTCCTTCTGAAATACAACGTGCCAGCTCGCTGGTAAAGAAGGGAACAGCACCAGGCCCAGACAAAGTCAGACCCGAACACCTGAAGAATCTGCCATCAGTACTCATCAATACACTAGCTTGGCTCTTCACATGCTACCTGTCGGAATGCAAGGTGCCCTCCCAATGGAAAACCAGTAGGACAGTTCTACTGTTCAAGAAGGAGACATTCACGACATTGGTAACTATCACCCCATCTGCCTGTTGTTGGTCATCTACAAGCTGTTTACACAAGTCATCCTGAACAAGATTGGCAGAACACTAGATGAAGAAAAACCATGCGAGCAAGCTGGCTTCCAGAAAGGATTCAGCACAATCGACCATATCCACATGTAACCAAGCTCATTGAGGTTTGTAGGGAGTACAAGATGCCGCTCTGTCTCATGTTCATTGATTTACAGAAAGCCTTTGATTCTGTGGAGACTGAAGGGCTCACTGAAGCCCTAGCCAAACAAGGTGTTCAAACCCAGTACATCAAGATCCTTCGTGAGCTGTATTACGGATTCACCACCAGGATCTCACCATTCTACAAGGAAGTGATCATTGATGTCAAAAAGAGGGGCTTGACAGGGTGATACCATTTCACCAAAACTCTTCAGCACCACCCTTGAGAACATCATGCTACAATTAGAATGGGAAGGGATGATAAGATAGGTGGTTGGCATCTATACCACCTCTGCTTCACTGATGACATCGTTCTAATAACACTGTCTCATGTTCATTGATTTACCAGAAAAAGCCTTTGATTCTGTGGAGACTGAAACATTAGCCAAGCAGCACAAATGCTGGCAGACTTCGACCAAGAATGTGGAAAGATAGGTCTACAGCTGAATCTAAAAGAAAACTATGTTTATGAAAAATGAACTACTTCCAGAGGCCCCATTCACTCTCGTTGGAACAGATATCTCTGAATGCAGCAGTTATGTGTACCTAGGTTGAGAAGTCAACATGATGAATGACCTAAAACCTGAGCTGCAGTAGGAAGAGAGTGGCATGGAGTGCCTTCAAAGGCATCGAAGAAATAGCTAAAAGGACAAAGAACCTCCGGATCTGGGCACATCTCTTTGACTCCACCACTCTCCCTGCGTTAACATACGCCTCAGAGACCTGGGCCCTAGGAAAGCAGGATGAGAATGCTATTGGGTCTCCCAGAGAGGAATCGAAAGAGCTATGATTGGAATTTCATGTCTCACTCAAGTGAGAGAAGGAACTGGAGTTCCGACTCTCCATCGTTATTCCAGAATCAGGGACGCTGTCTCGCTTTGCCCAGGCACCAAAATCAGATGGGCTGGACATGTAATGCGATTTGCAGATGACCGATGGACTAGAGCTGTTACTGATTGATCCTACTGGATGTCAAAAGATCATGTGGCCGCCACCCACAAGATGGTCAAACTTCCTTGTCAAGACCCTGAAGGGATGGTTTGAGGCTCTTCATATTCTGAATGAACTAGATGTTATTGGGCTACATTGGCACCTGATAGGGTCCAATGGTAATGTTACTGGCACAGACTCGAAAGCAAATCGATGAATAATGGGATACAAGTGATCAAGTGTTCAAGTGCAAGTTGTGATAGCTTTTTTCTTCTTCCTTTCCTATCTGATGCCCTTTTTTTTCTTCCCTGATTGCTATGGCAATATTCCAGTACTATATTGAATAGAAGTGGTGAGCTGGGCAGCTTTTTTTGTCCCTGATCTTAGGAGGACAGCTTTCAATTTTTTCCCATTGAGAATGATGATTGCTGTGGGCTTGTAGTAGTTGGCTTTGATTATATTGAGGAAGGCTCCTTCCAATTCCCATTTTACGAAGAGGTTTTTTAATCAGAACGGGTGTTGATCTTGTCAAATGCCTTCTCTGCATCTATTGAAATGATCACATGATTTTTATTTTTCTTATTGATATGATGTATTATGTTGATTGACCTGTGATGTTGAACCATCCTGGCATTCCCCGGATAAATCCTACTTGGTCATGGTGTGTAATCTTTTGATGACTCTGTGGATTCTATTTGTTAGTATTTTATTGAAGTATTTTATGTTACTGGTGCCTACTGAGCAAATCGATGATCTACAGGAAGACAGTGATACAGTGACAGTGATTTTATTGAAGATCTTAGCATCTAGTTCATGAAGGAAGATTGGTCTGTAGTTTTCTTTTTGTGTGACATTTCTGTCTGCTGTGGGTATCAGGAGATATATACCTCGTAGAAGCTATTTGGGAGTGTTTGTTTCTTCAATTTCCCAGAAGAGCTTTAAAGGACTGGGAGTAGGGCCTCTTTAATGGTTTGGTAGAATTCACTGGTGAATCCATCTGGACTTGAGCTTTTGTGTTTGAGGAGAATTTTGATTGCTGATTTCATCTCCTCAAATGTGATAGGTTTGTTGAGGTATTCCAAATCTTCTTAATGGAGATTCCTTCTTGGGAGGCAGTAGGAATTCAGGAATTTGTCATATCTTCTAGGTTTTCTTGTTTCATGGCATACAGACTCTAATAATAATCTCTGATAATCTTTTTTAATTTTTGGTGTTTCTGTTGTGTTGTCCCCTTTTTTCATTTCTGATTCTGTTTATATGGGTTCTCTTCTCCCTTTCCTTGTGAGTCTTGCAAGTGGTTTGTCAATCTTGTTTATTTTTTTCAAAGTACCAGCTCTTGGTTTTGTTGATCTTCTGGATTTTTTTGGGGATTCCATCTCATTAATTTCCACTCTAAGTTTCATTATTTTTTTTTCTGCTTGGGTTGGGCTCTTTGCTGATTGCTTTCTAAGATCTTATGCTGTGAAGTCAAACTGTTTATGATGGCCTTTTCTTCTTTTCTCTGATAAATTCTTGAAGAACTATGAACTTGCTCTTAACCTGCTTTCTTGTATCCCACAAGTTCTGGTAATTCATGTCTTCAGTCTCATTTGTTTCCAGGATTTTTTTTGATTTCCTCTTTGACTTCTTTCTTGAGACCTGCTGGTTGTTCAGCAGTGAACTGTTTAGTTTCCAGGTGCTTGTTATGACTCTTCTTTGTGTGCAATTAACTTCTATTTTCAGTGCTTCATGGTCTGAAAAAATAGTTGACACAATTTCTATCTTCTTGATTTTCTGAGGTGTGTTTTGTGCCTCAGCATGTGATCTGTCTGGAGTATATTCCGTGTGTGCTTGATAAAAATGTGTATGCGGCTTTTGGGGACGAAATGCCCTGTATATATCTATCTCTTCTTTAGGGCCAGTATTTCCTTGGTGAGTTTAGTCTTGTTGATACATCAAGAGTTGATAGAGCAGTGTTGAAGTCTTCAACTACAATTGTGTTGCTGTCAATGTCTTCTTTGAAGTATTTTAGTAGTTGTTTTAGGTATTTGATGGCCCCTCATTTGGGTGCATATATGCTTGGGGTGTAATTTCTTCCTGATATGCATATACCTTGATTATTAAGAAGTGACCTTCTCTGTCCCCTCTGACCTTCTTCAGCCTGACATCTATGTTGTTGTATATCCGTATGGCCACTCCGTCTTTTTGGAGGGTTGTTTGAGTGAAGGTTTATTTTCCAGCCTTTTACTTTGAGTCTGTCTTTGTTCCAATAGTTCAGATTTGTTTCTTGAAGGCAGAAGAATGTTGGATTAAATTTTTTGATCCATTTTGCAGAGAGAGACTTGTGTCTCTCAACTGGTGCATTTAGACCTTTGGAATTGAGATTATTGTCAAGGGATTTTGTGTCATCTTTCTGTATAAGTTTATTACTCTTTGAGTTTTGTCTCATCCTAGAGTAGCTCTTTCAGGCCTTTTTAAGGTTGGTTTTGAGTCTACAAAGTTCCTGAACTGTAGTTTATCCAATAAGCTGTGTGTTGTACTTCAAATATGAGTCAGAGTTTAGCCAGGTAAAGAATTCTTGATGAGGCATTCAATTCCTTGAGTTTTTTCACTATATCCCATCTCTGCCTTTGGGCTTGGAGGGTCTTTTCTGATAGGTCTGCTGAAAGTCGAGTGGATGCTCCTTTGTATAGAATTTTCTTCTTTGATCTTGCCACTCAAAGAATTGTGTCTTTATGACATTCATTATTTTGACAAGGATATGTCTTGGAGTCTTTCTATTGGGGTGTCTTCTTGCTCATACTCTTCGGGCTTCCCGGATCTGAATGCCTTCATACTTTAACTCTGGAAACTTTTAGCAAGGATGTATTTAACTGTTCTTACTTCCTTGGGTTGCCTCTTCCTGTCGCCCTGGGACTCCGATGATTCTTATGTTGTTTCTCCTGTATTCATCCCAGTGTTCTCTGTTCCGCCACTGATCCGCTTTTTCGGTCTTTTTCCATTTTGTTTTCTTTGCTTGAGTACTTTCTGAAGCTCATCTTCAGTCTCACTGACTCTGTCTTCTGCTGCTGTCACCCTGCTGTTGAGAGCCCCTATTGCATTTTTATTTCATCTACTGAGTTTTTTAGTGATGATATTTCTGTTTGCATTATTTTCAATTCTGCTCTCACTGCCTCCCGTAATTATTGGATTGCCCTTCTACTGCTTCATTTATGTCTCCTGCATTTTATTGGATATCTGCTCCATTTTGTCATTAGCTTGTTGAACATCCTCACAGTTTCTTCTCTGAATTTCTTGTCAGAGAGATTGGGGATATCAGTATTATTTTTCAAGTCTTCAGGATTGGTTTCTTCATCTGCTCTTCTAGCTGGGATCTGCGTTGTTTCCCATGATGCTGTGGTGGTTCAGGGGTGGATTCTTCTGTGGTACGGTGTTCTTCCTCACCATCAGGTAGGACTCCAGAGATGCTCCATAAAAGATGTTCTTCTCTTCCTCTTCGATGATATTATCTTTCTCTTGGTATCGATTTTTCTGCTTTTTGTATTAATATGTGCCCTGCCAACCACGCCCATAGGGGAGGGTTCCTGGGGAGGAAGCACTCTGGCATGGGAAGTGTCCCATTTAATTTCTTCCACTCGGACTCTGGGACCTGTATTTTCACTTTCTGCTGGAGGTCTGGGGCTCTACCACTTTCACCACATGCCAGCCCGGCAAGCCACAACCCCCTATTTATTTTTTGTTTATGGGCTACAACGAGTGGTGCTCAGGGTATACTCTGGGGTCAGAGGTAACTCCATGGTGGGCTTGAGGGACTATATTGGAGCTGGGGATTGAACCGGGTTGGCTTATGCAAGGTTATTTCCCCTCTCCACTGTATTACTGCATTAATGCTCCAGCCCCACCAAATTTCTTTGATTTTTGTTTTCAATCATTATTTTTGGATTGTGAAAAGGAAATGAGGGATAAAATATGCTGGAAACTATCTCATCTGAAAGACAGATGATGCAATTTTAAAGCAGAGCAGCTTTCACTGGAGTCAGGAAGGAGAAAGTACTACAGAGATTAGACAAAAGGGCAAAGAATCAGTTCCAGCAAGCTAAACCCCTTTCTCTTTAATTGTAGGTTATAATGGTTTAGCTAGAAGATAAGAAATAAACTATAATAAAGAGTAAAACACCCAGTAAGATAAAAAATTAATTAAAAATCCTGAAGTAGAAAATCAGCTACAGAACATATGGGCTAAGAAGGTATGATTTATAATTGAAATTAAGAAAAATTTTCTGAGAACTGATGAATACTTTAGAATAAATGACATAACAGTACTCTACAAAACATACAATGTAACACAAATCAAAATATCAGCACTTTTTTGATGAAAAATCCTCAGCTGTACTTGAAACAAAATCATGAGGAAAATCAGGCTGTTCTGTGAAATTTGCTTTCGAATGGATGGACATGGAGTGTTTCATGCTGAGTGAAATGAGTCCGAAGGAGAAGGGCAGGCATAGAATAACTCATTCATTTGTGGAATATAAAAAAAGAACAACATGAGACTAATACCCATGGACAGTAAAAAGAAGGTTGGGAGGAGTGATCCATGGTTGGAAGCCTGCTTCAGGTGAAGGGGGGAAAAGGCAGTAGGGATTGAGAAAGGACCACTATGACAAAGATAGCTGATGCTGGAAATAGGTAAAGGAACAAACATGATAACCTTTCAGAGTGTGTATTGCAAACCATAAAGGACAGAGGGGAAGAGAAAGAGAGAGATAGAGAGATAGAGAGATAGAGAGAGAGCCTGCCACAGAGGAGACAGGGGTGGGGAGTTGGTGGGAGAGAAACTGACAACATTGGTGGTGGGATATGAGCACTGGAGGAGGATGGATGTTGAGACACTGTATACCTGAAACCTGTCACTGAAGCTCTAACTGTGTATCTCATGGAGATTCAATAATAATAAAAGAAAATCTGGATGTTTCTGAAACACAAAGTAATATTTCATAAAAGTCTATATTTTATATATGCATGTCATATATGTATGTAGATTTATATATACGCCCACCAACCATCTAATTTATATTAATACAATGTAATGTAATATGTAGGTGGGTCTCTGACAAGCAGGGCTTGAGATTGGCTTAGTCTCTGGGTGGAACTCTGACGAGCTGTGGAGTCTGGATGATGAAAAACGCTGCCTCAAGGTGGGGGGGTTCCTCCGACTTCTTCTGAGCATTACTGGTGCCCACCTGAGCAAATTGACAAATAACCAGATATTAAGTGATCAAGTGATCAATGTGATATGTATCACTGTATCACTGTATACACTGTATCAGTGTATACACTGTATCACTGTATCACCATTGTTCATCGATTTGCTTGAGTGGGCACTAGTAACATCTCTCCATTAGTCCTGTCACAAGCAAGTGCAACCTAAGGGCATCTACTTGCTACAGGGACAGGAGGAGCCTGAAACTATTCTTCAGGTTATGGAACTGAGGTCCATAATAGCTACTAGTCTTTGGCATAAAGTAAATAAAACACGGTAGCTTGCCAGGCTTTACCGTAGGTGGTAGAGTATCAGTAGAAGGCTCTCAACCCGAGCATTTACTGATGAAACTTAAAGGGGGAAGATCAGGTTTTCTTGGATGGAGCTCTGAGGAACTATGGAGTCTGGATGTTGAGAATGACTAACTGCATGATGTGTGGTTTGCTCTGGCTTCTTGCCAGGCTTACTGGTATCAGTTAAAACATGTCTATAATTGTTTACTATGTATAAATGTGAAATAAATTGGGAAGAACCTTATGCAAAAATTCAGTATCCTAAAAATATCGCCGGCCGCTAAGTGGTCGCCTGCCAAGGGACATGTAGGTCTGGCATGGGTGGGTCTCTCTCTCCGGGGCAACTGGCATGGAGGCGGAGGAAAGGGCAGGGCCCAAAACTCCACTCTGAGTCCTGCAAGCATGGTCTCTCCCCGCTCATGAGAGGAAACCCTTGGAGCAATGTTGGACTCCGGCCAGGGGATGGCCGAGCCTTCACCGGGAGGTCAGCTCCATGGGTTGTTTCCACATGGGGCCGGCCGAGCAGCACAGCTGTGGGTCTGAAGTGGATGGGTCTGGATCTCTTCCGTTGCAAATTAGCTGAGTCTGGTGTGGGTGGGTCTCTCCCTGGGCAACTGGCAAAATTTGATATGTAGATATGTAATATGTGATATATAAAACACACCCAGGATTTTTTCTGTCACAAACCAAAGTTGCTCAGGGGCTTTCCTAGCTCTGTGTTGAGGGAGTGACCTAGTGCTGCTCTGGGAACTCTGGCACTTGTACTTGTGATGCTTAGGATTGAACCAGTGAGAGCCATGTGCAAGGAAAACACCTTCACTGACACCCAGTGTTTGCCTCTCACAGAACTGTTGACATGTTTCACAGACATTTCAGTCCTCTATCAATATATATAGACAAAACTAGCCTTAAACACACTCTTTCAGATTACAGGACAGGTCATTTACTGAATAAGTTATATTGGTGCAACTGATTACATGTTCTTTTCAAGGGTAGGATCCTGTAACATCATTCTTAGAAAATTATATTCCAGGTGTTCTAAACCTTAAAAAAACCAGAGAAACAAAACCAAACTTGAGTCAGAACAAAGATTTTAAAGACTAAAACAGAAGTCTAAATTCATAAAGTAAGAGTAACAAATATTGATATTGAAATGTGCTGAGTGCATGAAACTTTTATAATAAAAATATGACATAAATACAAATTCAATGGAAGGGACAAAATGATTTGGATATTTGTGGCAAAAGTAAAACTCCAATGAGCAAATATCTTCTACAAATTGATAATCAAGAAGTCTGGAACATATAAAAGCCCTATAAATGCCCTAAAAACAATAAGAAAATACTTTCACTTGTATCACTTGCCTTCCCATTGTTCATCGATTTGCTCGAGTGGGGAGCCAGTAATGTCTCCATTCGCTGGGAATGAGATTCATTATTGTTACTGTTTTTGGCATATCGAATACACCTCAGGTAGCTTGCCAGGCTCTGCCGTGGCTCTGGGTTCATCTCAGGGAGTCCAGCCTTTTTCTATGTAAGACCATCAATCATCCAGGGCCCACGGGCAGAGCCCTAGCTGTAGACAAGCCTGTCTCCTGTTTGCCAACCTTTACTAATAAAAAGTAATCTTCAGATAACATGGATATCTCAAAATACGATGGCTATACTTCTCTCTTGGACCTTTTTTCTGGAAAGAAAAAATAAAAACCAAGACAAACTGCTACAAATGCTAATTTGTAGGATTATTTCCATATTCATCCACTTAGAAATAGAAAATACTTTATTTGCTATAAATAAAACCTACTAAGTAGACCATTTCTTATTTGATTGTTGATAATTTAAAGCCTAAGAATGTGATTTAGAAAGTCATTAAGAATTACGGTTTAGAGAAAAGTGTGTGATCTTATACTATTGAAAGAAGTCTATACATTTACCTTGATGAAGAGATGTTTGAAGCCCGCATCAGGACTTAAGAGCAACCTATAATTCAAATTACTAGAGACGCTTTCCCAAAGATAGCTCAGATGTGTGAAACCAAGAATCAGAACATAGACATAACAATATTATTATAATAGCAAAAATGAAAGTACAATATTACTTGCAATAACAGAAATCACAAAATTAATCACCCATGGCATACATGACACATATTGAAAATGCAATCCAGTCAGAACAACTGAAGCAGTGATGGAGATATGGAAGTTGTAGATCAAAGAACATGTTTGATATATTAGAAACAAGAAGCTCAGAGGACAGAGCATGTGGGCTGTGATTTTGTTCAGCAATTATATTACTTATCAACTCTAATGTGCTCATTGAGGCCTAGCTGGAAAATGTGAACAGGGAACTCTGCTTTACTCTGAATAATAGGAATTCAGGTGAATTTTGTACTTTTTTTAAGCTTGCTTCTTTCCTTGGCCTTTTCTTCCTCCTTCCTCTACTTCTCTTCTTTCCTTTACACCCACTAACACTAGCATTCTCTTCCTGCTATTATTCTGTGGCAAAGTAAGGGGACAAGCCCTGTCTTCATGTTGGAGGATGGGGTGAGATAGTGGTTTTGCAAGCTATTAAAGATTCTTACTGCTTTGAAATTTCCTTGAAAAGTTTTGCAGGAGGTACCAGGCCTGTGAATCTGAAACAGTGTTTGGGAAACTTAGCCATTTGCCCAGGGTTTAAATGGATCAGATTGGGAGCCACATGGTGTTCGGGATTTTATCTCTAAGGATAATCATGCTTTTGTTGTCCCCCCTCACACTAGTCTCTTTAATGATAGTTTTCAAATTGCCCCGGCAAGCTGGGATGAAATATTGCTACTGGGGCATTTAACTACATCTTCTTATTCCCAAGGCAGCAAGCTTTGTTATCATAAAATTAAGATTGAGAACTTAAATTTAAAGTTCGACAGTTGGCTGTAATGTTTCCAACATTTTATTTCTGCCTCCTATCCTTCATTGGAAAACTCTCCTTTGGTAAATTTTACAACTCCTGTCTTTTGAAAATAACACATTTGGACCCTAGGAAAAAAAAAAACTTTTTTGTTCTTGCATTTTCCCTGTGGTCTCGAGACTCCAAGTATTCTGGCAAGGGGATAGTCAAATGGACTCTGGAAATTGGGGTTGTGAGACTGTCTTCCTCCCGCGGTCCTCTAGAATAATCCTGACTCTAGCATACTTTTGACACAGTGGTCACTGGCTAGAGTTGCTCCATTCTGTACAGATCTTCATCGTCTCCATGGTCAGCCTCAAGACCTCACAGGATATGTGAAGAGGCACGAGTCACTTTTAAAGAAAGTATTTAAGGAAGGGCAGCAGGGTTTGTTTCCAATTTGTGCTCCTAATTCTGGGATGGGGCAGTGACTGAGAAGGGACCTGCGACACTCGCACGGTGACAGGTATTTGCTGGCCGCTAGCCCGACTGGCCTTTACAGGACCCTCGCTGTGAGGAAACCTACAGCATGTCTCACTTCTCATTTTCCTCTCTTGATGTGAGAGCCAGGACAGTGGAAAGAGAAGATACTTGAGAAAAGCCGTAGGCAGAAATGATTTTTTCCAGATAAACCTCAGGTCTGAATTAATCTTATTTTTATATGTAAATTGAGGAAAGTGCTTTCTATGGAGGCCAGTACGACCTTGAACCTGTTCTTTATTTCTAAATGCGGGCTTCTGGTAGGGGAGAGCTCTCAGTAAGGCTCCCTAGGATAGCCTCACCAGGTGCTGGTGAGGTTTACTTGTAGCTCTTAGTTTTAATTTTCTGCCTTCAAGAATGTTTCATCATCTAGTTAACATTGTATAAAAATTACGTAACATATAGTTAATATTAATAAAAAAGTGCTCACACATTCATGTTCTTCCCAACACTAAGGGAAATTATCAGGACCTGGACATAACCCAAATGGATAAGGAAGTCATGACGTATATGAGCAGTGAGACTATACAGCCATCAGAAAAGAAAAAAGGAGTTTTCAGTAAAGTGGCTGGATGCAAAGAGTATGATGACCAGCAATGTAAGTCAGACAGAGAAGCAAACACTGTGATCTTCCCTATGTCTGTGGCTGATAGAGAAATTAAACCAGGGAGTAGAGAGTGCTAAGTGATGATAGGCCTTGCCTTTGGATTATAAAACTCAGGTGTCAGAGGAGCGGGTGGAGGTAATGGGCGGGAAGAGGAAGAGCAGGTGCCACAGTGCAACAGCGGTGGCAAATGAGCTTTCTGGTGCTCGTGAAGTTTCTGGACATTAAAATCATAAAGAGTAACTCGAGTTAGGTAGAATTTTTAGCTAAAAAATTTTGACCTAAATTACAATAAAAAAGATAAAGAATGAATTCTTATTTTATAGAGGAGTCCAAGAAGAGAAGGTTTTGCTTCAACAGAAAGAACATCTGTCGGACGCTGAGTATTCTTTTCAATGGGAGATGACTTAGAATGAGTTTGGGACTCCTTATTTCTGGAGCTATTTTCTTTCATCAGAGATTCAGTCACAAACATGACAGCGACAGAGCCTGCAGGATTAGCCCCAAGTGCTGCTGGGCCTGTCTAGCCTAGATTCGAGGCTCCTCACACACTGCTGTTATCTTTGCACTGGGACACACTCCTTGGAGGTTAGAATAATGCATCTTTGAAGTGACAGAATTACCTGCCATTAAGGTAAAACACATTATTTTTCCTGTGTGTGGACTTACTGCTCCCTTCCTCTCTGTTTCTGCGCCATGTTATTTGTTGTACTGGAAATATTGGCAATGGTGTATGACCTGAAATAACTCTAGAGTCAAGAGAACAAGATTGAACTTTCAGTGCCCAAGATTTATGCATCAAAAATGTCCAGGTCCCAAAGCTTTATGAGAGTTAAAATGGACAATCGAGTCCCTTCTTTTCTGGTGGCAAACAGGCCATCTGTCTAGGAGATTTACCTCTACACACATATTTCTGGGAGTCCCTGAAATCAGGAATAATCTCCCCAGGGCATGGGGTGTCTGCCTGCTCACAATGTCATCACTTGTCAGAGGCGGTGGGAATTCCAGCCTAAAAATACTGTTTAAGAAAAAAGATTAGGGGGGCATGCATCTGAGTCCTGTTGATCATTACATAATGATTCAATGATCACACAGCTTCTCAAGTCGCAAACAATGGGAAACTACCTTGAATGGTCTGGCAGCTGTGCATCAGGGTCAGTGTCCAGTTTTTGCTATCCGCACGGTACTGACTCGTCCAAGCACACCAATTCTGCCCTGGACTGGGAATGTCTTGGCTGTGGAGGCAGTAGCAGGCAAGCTTCACTTTACAGGTAGTGGCTTGCATTCTGATTCCATCTCCTATTTCTGCTCCTACCCGCATGGCAGAGCCTGGCAAGCTACCGTGTGTATTTGATATGCCAGATACCAGTAACAATTATAGACCTCATTCCCATGACCTGATGGAATGGTTTGAGGCTCTTTATGTTCCTGGATCAAGCAGGTGCCCTTGGTCTCTTCTTGCATGAGACAGGTCATATGGAGATGTTACTAGTGCCCACTCGAGCAAATCGATGATGAACGGGAAGACAGTGATACAGTGATACAGTGATTTCTGCTCCATTTCCTCTTTCCTCTTGAAAAGAACCTGGTTTTATTCCCTTCTCTTTCTGCCCTCCCTTCTTTTTATTTGGCCAAGATATAGCAACAAAGACTAATGTGTGTTTGGCTGTTACCATCTTCACTGTAGGACAGAACTTGTCCTCAAAACATGACGGAGCCGCATGCGCCTCTGTGACTGAAAATGCAAATGAAGAGAAAAGTGGCTCATATTCATGTCACTTTTCAATGGCTTCCTTTTTCCTGAGAGGAGAGGACATTCTGGTGCCACGATTTCCTGCCCAGGTCTCTCACCAACCTTATCTTTGTTTTGAGCTGATTAATGACTTCTTTTTGTTTCTGGGCGCTGACTTTCTGAGCACCCAAGGACACTGCTCTCTGCCCAGCAATGTATACTCTTTGCTTCATTTTCCAATAAAAATGGCCAGTTTTGAAGGGTGCTTTCTTTAGAAATCACAGTCTATGCTGTCTGAGAAGGTAAATCAATATTTTTGTCATGAGGGCAGCTCCTTGTGGGCATTTCCAGGAGAGAATCTGGGTTATGTCTAAGCATTTGTTCTTGCATTATGACAAAGAAGACCCTGGTTTCAGTTTCAAAAGGCCACACATGGTCGTTTGCTGTTTTTTTTTTTTTGGCTGGCCTGCATTAGTCATTTAAATTTCCATTCAGCTATGATTACAAATCAATTAAGAGGTTTTGTTGGTTGAAGAAATCAATCAGAGGGGCAGCATTTAAGCAGAGTTACTATGAGGAGAATCATTACTTTTTTTCTGGTCCAAGAGATCCAGACCCTCCCAAGAGTATTTTAATATAGTATAATATGATATAACATAACATGACAACATAATATATATTCATAAGCAACCTACATTCAATGGCAGAACCCAAATCCAAATACATTGACTGTGAGTAAGGATTCCGGATTTAAATAGAAATTTGCCATAGAACATACGAGGAGGTGTCACACGGTGGCATATGATTAATGCCTAATTGAATAGTACAGCTAAGTGTCAGCAATATCTGTGATCTGTCAACGATACATACCACCCCAATAATTGTTAGGGTTGATTTGATGGATCCTACTGATTGGGCTGTGTCTCCGTCCCCTACAATTAGCTCACAAAGTGTCTCATTTGACCCCATGAATGCGCTCAAAATACCATTAATACCTTAGAATTCTAGTCTGAGCAGAACCAGTTTTTATATCTCAGCTCTGTGTTCAGTTTTGCAAAGAGAAGAAAGAGCGCCCGCTCTCAACGGGCTAGGAAGGGGATGGATCTTCAGCTGGTTGATTTATCAACGGCAACATTTGGAAGAGTGTGATGGGAGCCTAATACTGCTTGAGAGGTCGGGTGGGGAGTGAAAGGAACAGTTGAGTCAGAAGGTTCTTGCAGACCGGACAAGGGTGGAAGGAGGGACATGCCATCTGAGGAAGGTGATGATGGATTTTGAAGCTGCTGCTGCTGCAAGTGACAGCTGACATTGTAGGATTGACATCAGAACAACAAAGAAGAGAATGTCAAATGCAAAAAATATAGGCTAAGATTGGAGAAGAGAGAGGAACTACTGAAGGAGAAAAAGGACATCTGTATACTTACAGATGAAGAGCTCACAGCTAAATGGGGAATCAAATACATTGAAAATTGGCAATGGTTTGGCACAAATGCTATAAAAATCAATACTTTTCATTAGCAAAGTGCCTTGAAATTTGATTTGATCTTACTTGCAGACAGTACTACTTTTAAAGGGATATTTATGTTCCTGAGTTCAAGTGCAGAAACTAGCATTAATCAAAGATATTAGCTTATTTTAATTTTTCTTTGTTACATTTATGCTTGAGTCAGTGAGGCCATTTTGGGATCTATCTATCTATATAAAAATCTATATATTGAGAGAATGAGAGAGCAATGCTGTATGATCTTTTTAAAAAAAGTACTTTTGGCAATTAAGTGGATGGTTGAGTCCCTTAATATTCTAAGAGCAAACACAGCTATCATTATGAATCACTATAGTTGATGAGTCTAATTCTTTTTAGTGCCATTACAGCAGATGCTCACATTTCAATCCTCCATAGATAGATCAATCTTCGCCATCCCTCATACATATTCCAGCATCTTCACTGAGTCTGGGTGTGCTGTACCAGCATGAGAGAACAGCAGCCTCTCTCGGGCGACCCCACAAAGCAGCTGTTGAAAAACCAGAATAAAAGCATCCAGATATTGCTGCTCTTTGCAAAATTGACAGTGTCTCTGTTACCTGTGTACCTGGACACTTATGTGTGAATAGCATCATATGGCTAATTCAGGCTTCCTGGAGTAGTTTTCCGTTCTAGAGGAGATAAGTGGTCTGAGTTCAGGTTTCTTTTGAGATAACCTTAAAAGCAACCACAGCAAAAGGGAAAATGGAAGCATCCAGAGTGGCTCCACCCTGTGGTCATAATAAACACACGTCCAAGCATGCTTATACATGGACTTCTGGCTACAGAGCACATCGCTAAGTGAGAATTTTGGATTCAATTTTTCTAGAAAAGGATTTGACTTTTATTTTCTGAGAGTACTGCTGCCTTCTATTCTACCAGATCTCTTTTTTTAAATTTTTTTTATTATACCACCGTGAAACATACAATTACAAAGGTGTTCATAATTGGTTCTTGGCAATACAGTATTCCAGCACCCATAAGTTTATCTGAAGAAAAATGCACTCTCCTAGTTTCAGGAGTATCAGGACAGACAACTCCAGAAAGCCCATGACTACTATGTTAATTTCCTGAGGTACTCTAACAAAATGCCCCAAAGCAGGTGCCTTACCCAAGAGGAGAATATGTATTAGCATTTCTGGAGTTCAAGGTCAAGATCCAGATGTAAGAGAGATTGCGAACTTCTAATATCTGTAAGAGAGAGGCTGTCCATACCTTTGCCTTTGCTCTAGGAGTTTGGGTGACCTTTGACATGCCTTGGCCCCTGCATTGTCTCTTGGATCTCTGACTGCCCCAACGTGGGGGTCAACTATTTAAATGTGTGTGTCCAATTCTCCCATTTTATAAAGACAAGGAGTAGAGATCCAGAGTCCTGTACAACTTAGCAAATTACTCCTGAGATGGATCTATTTCCAAAGAAGGTCACATCCAAGATACTAGGGGTGAGAGAAGTTGGATATATGAGTTTGGTGGATGTGCCAGTGACTCATAAATGCTGTGCTTCTCCTTAGTCCTTCTCCTCCTACACACATAATACTCTTATTTACTCCTCAGCATCCTGAGGTGGGTACCCAAATGGCTGCAGAATTCCCTTAGCAGATAGCTCTGAAATTTAAGCTTATTGTTCAGCGCTAAGAGTAGATTCTCATTGACTTCCTTTGATTCTAGGATCTATTCTTACCAAGAGAAGTGCAGAGACTTATGCACTGTAAGCTCGAGGTTGAAATTTATGAAGCCCAGAGCTTTCACTTCACCCCTTGGTGAAAGCATCCAGATATTGCAGCTCTTTGAAAATTTGACAGTGTCTATCAGTTACCTATGTACCTGGACACTTATGAATGAATAGCATCACGTGGCTAATTCAGCCGCATAATGTTCTCCAGTGGGATGTTCTTCAGTGGGACGTTCTCCAGTGAGACGTTCTTCAGTGGGACTCGGTCTCCATGTCACAGTGCAACTCAAGCTATCATGCAAAGAGGCTCTCACAGAGGACAACCCAAGCCTTCAGCACCATGCCTTGCTGGACTGAAATCAGTGGGCAATGCCAAGTTCCAAATTCAGACATTCTGAAATGAGCCTTTCTGGTGCTCCTTGTGAAATCTTACAAAGCAACAAACTTCTATGTCATTCAAATAATGCTAACTCAAAATAAATTGAAGTTGAATTCACCAAGTTTTAGGGTCTTAGTGAAAGAGCAGTAGACAAACATATACAGAATGTTGTATTGGAAGTAGTGTATCTTAGTAACCAAAGTCTAAATGGGCTGGTTTAGTTGGTCTGAAATGTGAATGGTCTCAAGAACACGGTGCTGGGCTGGAAAGGTGAGCAGGCCTCTGCTCACACCTGGAGGAGTGGGGCTGGATCTGCACTTACAGTAAACGTCTCTGCCCGTGACTTGCACATCGAAGACTAAGGATCTCCCTAATGAACAGTAGATGTAGCCAGAAACCTTCCCAGGCAGACAGTTCTCGGTGCCGATGGACTTCTTACATCATCTCTCAGAGACAAAGTGGTAGGGAGAGATGGATTTGGAAAGAAGACACATCATTTTTAACATAATTCAAGAACATATTCAACCTTTTTTGTTGCAAAGTTGGAAAGTAAAACTATTTCTTTCTATTGCCCAGAAGACAGTTTTTTCTCAAGGTAAAATATGAGTTCTGCAAAGATCAAAAAATATTGCCCCAGGAACACCCTGACATGATGTTAAGGTCAAGTCAAAGGTATGGGAATAAAACATTTGTTAGGATGCTAGGAAATTGCAAAATGTTCTTGTTTATTCTTGTAATTTGAACAAAATTTCTTCTAAGAATCTTATTTTTTTTATTATTTTTTGGTCACACCCGGCAATGCTCAGGGGTTTCTCCTGGCTCTGCACTCAAGAATTACTCCTGGTGGTGCTCGGGGACCATATGGGATGCCAGGGATCGAACCCGGGCCGGCAGGGGCTGGCCGCGTGCAAGGCAAACACCCTACTGGCTGGGCTATCACTCCGCCCCTCTTCTAAGAATCTTAAAGGCAAATTCCACAGCTCCATGCCCCGTATCCCAGGTAAAGAACCAGTCTCAAAAACAATGTGGGCAAATGTTTGCCAGTGGGTTGAATTTATTATTTATAAACTTGAATTACAGAAGCTGTGATTGTGCCTTGGCCAGGGATCTTTAACAACTAAGTATTCTAAAATCCGAGCTCTACTAAGCATGGGCAAAGTGTTCGCTATAAAGATGATAAATTAAAGTAGCAGGAACATGTTTCTTGTCCTTAGACTTGAATTCTATGATATACATGCACATGTGGAATTATTAGAAGCTAATGTGCTTCCCACTCAATGTATTTCTCCAGTGTTTGTTTTGGTTAGATTAAGTCTGTAAGATAAGCTGCTTGTCCATCTATCCTCTTAGCTGCTATTTGATGAAAATAGAGGTCTGACAAGATCTTAGGGCGACACATTCGCAGCAAAGAAATGATTTACACTGTAGCACGCTCGCAGCCTTCTAGTTTACCTTCTGACTTTTGTCTACCGACGCCGCGCCGCTGGCACTGTATCCTTTTAGTTTTCATGTTTTTATTAGCCTGTATTTCATTTACAGAACATTGTTTACTACGGGTTTCTGATAAAGTTTTCGGAGGAAGCAGCTATGAAATACAAAGAGAATGAAGGAACTTTTTTCCCCATAAAGACAAATTTAAAACTTCAAGTCTTTGAAATTTCAAATAGTTTTCCCTCATTCAAAATCCATAAGCTGAAATTAGGAGCTGCCTGAGACATCAGCATCTTGTTAGAAGGTTTTGCTGATCACAGACTTTCTCTTTTCACATTACCTGATTTTCATTTGGGGGACCTGTGAGCTATACCCACAGTTATTAGAGAATGGATTTTGAGCCTGAATCTAAAGCAATATTCACTGCTTCTCTGAGGAAGACAAAATATACATTTATCAATATGTCCTGTCTTAAAATAGACAAAATAAAATAAGCAGATAATAGCAACTCTAACATATTTGTACTTTTAAGCCTCAGAATCGCTTCACTCCCTTCAAAACACCCTCCCTCCAAAATGCCCTCCCTCTGTTCTCCTGACGTTCTCCCTTGGAACGTCCAGTTAGCTTCCAAAGAGGTTGGACTACATGAGAGATGAATGTTTTCTGAAAGAGAAGGACCCCTGCCACAGACAATCACGTGCTGTTGGAACATCTGTGGATAGTCACAGTTCAGAGCTGCTACATGACGCAGAGAAGTGTAACCAGGAATCTGGGCCTGGGGACTCCTTCCAATCCAATGGAGTCATCCACAGAGCACCTCTTCTCTGCTTTCCGTCAGATGACGGCCTTTTGCTCAGCAACCTTCCCTCACAAAAATACTGCCCAGGCTAGCACTTTTCCTCTCCACAGTATTAATTAAATTACATAAAACTGGCAGTGTTTAAATTCTGGCATCTGCATTGTCTCACTTAATTACACCCCTGGACTCCTTTCAAGACTCTTTCATTTGCTGCAGGGACATCTATTGGCGGAGGAAGGAAGAAATCAGATACAAGTGATAAGTGCAGTTTGGGATTTCTTCGGAGCTCAGACCCACCCTGCTTCTGACTGTAGCATTGCTACCCACCAAGGGGGCTAAAGAGCAGAGAGAAAAGGTCAGAGTGATAGAAATTCATTGTACACTGAAAACCTTTCAGTGCTGAGTCTTTAAACTAAAAAATACTTCAACATTCTTTCAGCTTCTTTTAAGGTCTACATAAGATGATTTCACAGTGGAAGCAGCTTGCCAAGAGGATTCCTGCAATCTTCCTATACCAAATAGGTGCTTCCTTAAATCGCAGCAAAGGAGAAACTTTGAGAAGGCTGCTGTGAGCTTCTTGCTCCGAGGAGCTACACATGCATTCTTTTTTTTCTTTTTTTGGGTCATACCCGCAATGCCCAGGGGTTTCTCCTGGCTCTGCACTCAGGAATTATGCACACACATTCTTGTGCAGGACTATCCCAGGGGTCTAGTGGGGCCAGAGTGGCCAGGCAGATGGGACAGTCTCAAGGCAGAAGAAGCCACTGTCTGCTCCTGCTATCTGGTCAGCAATATACTGCAAGAAAAGGATGCGGTCAATAGAGCCCATATTCTTGATGTTTTCTACTTATTGTAAATTCTCATTTTTTAAAATTCATGTGTCCAAATTTGCCTTAATTCCTTTTTTCAGATCAGCTCATCTTTTTTACTTAAAAAATCTGCCAATGAATAGTTGTCACTGAAGTCCGAGACCTGTGCTCATCTTCCATCACCTTATTTGCCCTCCCTCCACCCGAATTTCAACCCAGAGCTCCTTCCCCTTGGCCTCCTTTTCATCCTCACTAGACGATGCTTCTGCTCAGCTGGGCTTGTGTCTTCCCTCCAACAGGGAATCTCTAGACTCTTTCCATGAAGCCTTCAACATGCCATGACAGTCTTTCTAAAATGCAAATCCTGAATGGTTACTCCTCAATGGCACCAAATTGCCTACACAATAAAATCCAAACTGCTTAGCATAGAAATTGAGACCCTTCGTGATCCGGACTTTGATTCCTTCATCAACCTCATTTCTCTCTCTATTAAATTGTTCACTGTTGTTGAACCATTGAAATGGGATCTATAGACTAAGGTTCTTTAAATGATCTTTTGATTCTACTGGGAAAACACTGTGCTAAATCTGGTAGATTCTTAATTTTGTTTAGGAAAAAATTGGAATGGAGCTTGGTGTTTGATTAAAGATAACAATTTTTCTGGTTTTGGTGGAAATGCATTTTTAACTAGAATGAGCATATATAGCAATTCAGAAAAATGCTACTATTAATAAGAGAGCTAAAAGTACATCTCTTTCTCTTCTTCTTTTGTTCAGCAAATACTTAATGAATGCCAATAATATAGCTTATACCTTGTCAGCCCCCGCTGCACAAAAATAAATTAGACATCATTCCACTATTTATGAAGTTGCAGTAGTGTAGAAAAAATGCCAAAAATATATGTACTACACATTTGGTTGCATATAATATGATATGTGGTATCAGGAAACATCTAATGTTCCCACTTTTTTAGTCTCTCTATTTTTAGGTAATAGAAAACTCAGATTAATCATACTTGAGAAAAACAAAGAAAAAATACAGCATCATCTCCAAAGAACAATTTCAGAAGCAACGTAGGTTCAGCCATAGTTTGTCTGAAGACCTCAGTGATGCTGCTACGCCCTCTCCTCTTATGCCTGCGTTTGCATTGAATTCTACATTGCCTAGCTCTTCATGTTTCAATACTGACACTTGAAATTCCAAGTATTTAATGAACTATCTTCAAAACAAAACAAAAACGCCAATTAAACTTTTTTCTCAATAATTCTATCAAACGATCTCAGAGAATGGAAACATTTTGACTCCATGGGTGACGGATCTACTTTCTCTCTCCCATCCCATAGGTGCTACTCATGCTTTGGGGCCACATCCAGTGATGTTCGGGGGCTATTCCTGGCTCTGCTTAGGCAACCATCTGTGATGCCAGGGGGTGAACTGGTTTTGGCTGCATGTTAAAAGTTTCCAGTACCTAAACTCTCTCTCTAGTGCCTACAAATTCACTCTTGGTCTAGACAAATGTTGTGAAGATAAAAAGGATTGATTGGCAGAATCCTTTCAACCGGGTATTAAAGCATGGGATAATCTTCATTTGAGCAATGTGGGCTGAAGTGTAGGTTTTCTAAGAAAATACTGACTAAAGAAGAGGCATAGATGTGGGTTAGGCAGGAAGCGGGATATGCCTATTCCTGCACTAGGCCTGTTCTAGGAATAATGAGCCAAGTAGGAGACAGAGCAGTAGTACAGTAGGTTGGGCACGTGGCTGACCTGGGCTCAAACTCTTGCACCCATCCCCTGAGTTGAGCCAAGAGTAATCTCTGAGGCCCTGCGGGATATGACCCCCAAATAAACAAAAACAAACAATATAAGAAGTTAGTTCAGTAGAAAAGTTGATGGAAATTATTCTAAGCAAAGGTCTCAGTCATATCAAGCAGATATATAAGAAAACATTTAAATGTGCTATTCTAAAGTAGTGTAATATGTTAGGGTATGCATAGATATATGGTGAGTTATAAAACCAAAGGGATTTTAATTATTCTAAGTAAGGTGTTTGATGATTCATTTTTATTGACACTGAAAATGTAGGGTTTTATTCGTTTTGTTTTGATTTTGTGAGCTATATCCAGTAGTGCTCAGGGCTTATGCCTTGTTCTGTATAAAATGTAGTTTTTAAAAAAATTATGTACTGAGATGATCTGGCTTATAATACTATTAGTAATGGTTTCTAATGTGAGACTTTTATGGTGGCAAAACAATGAAAACAAAAATAGAGAAATGGGATTATATTGAATTAAAAAGTTTCCACACAGCAGAAAAAATCTCAAGCTCTAATGAAGAGACACCTAACTGAATGAGAGAAAATATTTGTACACAATGCATTTATATATGAATACATATATGCATATATATGGATACATATGCATACATATATATGTGTATGTATATATATAAAGCATTAAATAAACTACCAACAAAATACCCAATGATCCCATTCATACATGGGGAGTATAAGCAGGCATTTCCCCAAAGACATGTGGCTGGCCAACAGGCATATGAAAAGTGCTCATCTCCTCCATGATTAGGGAAATGCAAATAAAAAAACAAATATATCATCTCGTGCCCATGATAACGGCACATTTCAAAACCACTGGAACTAGCCAGTGTTGGGAGCATTGTGATGAGAAAGGAATCTTCAGCCACTGCTGGTTGGGGGAATGTCATACGGTTTAACCTCCACAGAAAGCAATTAGAAATTTCTTGGGGGTAAAAAAAGAAATAGAGCTCCCATCAGACCAGAGATTTTAATTTTAATCCTAGCAGAGAATCCTTTAAAGTTTTAGTCATCCTTAGGGAAACACTATGCATGCCAAAATATGAATAATGCTTTACATTTTAATAATATATGGGGAAATTCTGAGTTACAGCCCTTGGACTGCTTGTCCTCAACGCAGTTGTAATCACTTCGGCTGGGGTGAGTTTGACATAGTTTTGGGATCAAAAGGCAAGTCAACATGAAACCTCTGCCCCCAGAAAAATCCCATGTTGTTGGGTTACTTGTTAGGTTATCTAGTTGTTCATTCTAGAGGAAGAAACAACACGACGTGCTAGTTAGAATAGCGAGAAAAGAGTGCTTTAAGCCTTTAAGAAGTCCATCAGGGCAGACACATGGGATAGAAGTGGGATGAAATAGTGCTGAAGCTATTCAGAGTCGAGCCATTATAGGATTAATTCTGCTGATGATAGCATGGATTTCTGAGAACTGACTCTCTATTCTGGGTGGGGGACGCTTCCTTTCATCACGCCTGCAACAAGCTACCATTCTGAGCTTCCTCTAATGGTTATCACTCTGTCTTCAGTTACATCATTGAAACGCTCACATGGGTCACCCCACCGCCTTCTCATTAACATGAAGACATTGGATACATTCAGAAGCAAGTATTATTTAAAATTGAGCCTTTTTTAATTTTAAGAGAATGCATATAAAAATGGGGCAGAGGGAAGGTAAACTGAATTTATAGTTCCTTCTGCTTAGGTGATAATTAGTCATTTTCACTTTACTGTCATTTTAAATAGAAGTCTTTATTTTTGGTCTTCTTCTTTAGTACCAGGCAAATATATTTCATCACCAAACCATGATCTTGAAATTTTGACTGAATATATGGGAGCCTCTTTTCTGCAGCTCCAGTTTGATGTGCTAGTTATGGATAGCTCAGTCAGGTCCAAGTGGAAATAAACGCAGCACCTGACCTGAAAGTACCTGTTACCCAAACAGACTCAAGCCACAGATTCCAAGGCTTCCTAATCCCAGTTAGGTAATAAAATGATCGTTTTTGGTAGGTATTTTAGATCTGAAACTTGCTATATTGTACTTGCCTTCACTAAAGAAAGGAACGCAATTTTGACATAAAATTATTAAGTGACCAAAAAAAATCCTTGAAATCATTTTATATGTTGGACACTAAGCAGCTAATGTTAGGTCCTGGCACTTTGCCACCATCAGGCCCTCAGGCGGGACCCAGAAGTGGGCTCTGTTTTCAAGGCAATAAAACTTTAGAAAGTACAAATGTTACTGAGAAAAACACCTGTTCACAGGACTGGGTGTGCCTGGCCTTCTGAATACTCCCTGCAATGGCTCCTGATGCTACTTGTTCTTTGTAGTGCCTCTACCCAGAGACATTTGTATAAAAGGCTTAAACTGAGCTCAGTAAACGGAACTGCTCTCCAGAACACTCCCTGCTGTCTTGAAGTCTTTCTTTCTGCGGCAGCGGCAAGGCAGAATGTCTCCCACGACCTTCCCTCTCCTTCCGTGAGATGAAGCCAGCAAGATCCAGGTCTCCCCTCCTTCGTGCCGGGAGCTGCTTGCCAGGGCCTCCGACGTTCACTTTTGAGAAGGCATTTTACTGAGAATCTTGAGGTGGGACAGTTAAAATAAATCGTAGTCATAATTAATCACCTCAAATAATTGCTCTTACAAAACTTTAAGCACAAAATGTAATTTAAATACACACCAAAAAAAATTCAAATACCTTTCTTCCCCTCTGCCATAAATGAAGCACCTAGAGCCTCAGAACAGCACTTCGGAGACAGTCACTGTGAAATTCATTAGATAATTCCAGTTTGGGGGACATTGTGGGTTCCTAATTGTGCAGCTTCTCTCCTGGCAGGTTATTGTGATTAGGTTGAAACATTTACATTTGATTTGTTATGTGCAGGAGATAATTAGATATTTCCACTGCAAAATAATTTACATTAATGGGCCATAACTTTTAATATGTGGTTTTAAACTGCACATTAAAATAATATAATATCACTCTCTCTTAATTTCACTGTAATTGTCTCCATGTGGTAGCTTTAGTTTTCTTTTCAAAGAACACACCCAGATAAAAACAACAAATTAAAAGTCTTTAGTGTGTTAGCTTGACATTTTAGAATAAGTCACCTAGCAAACTTGCTCAGAATATTTATAAATCTCAGCATGCAAAATGCAAGAAGCATTGAACTAAAATTAAAGTACCACAAATTTTTTTTTTTGCATTTATAGATATAAAAAATTAGGTGAGACATACTTGACCTTTAAGGGTCAAGTATGTGACATAAAACAATACATTGAGTTTGAGGATATTTATGTGCTGTGGCTATTAATCTTTTCTACTATCACTATCACTATCTCTATCTTCCCCTTCATCCATCTATTTGCTAGAGCGGGCACCAGTAATGTCTCCATATGTCCTGTCTCATGCAGGTAGAAACCAAAGGCATCCGCTTGCTTCAGGAACATAAAGAGCCTCAAACCATTATATTAGGTCATGGGAATGACCTAATATAAATCTTACTGGTATTTGGCATACCAAATATGACACGAGCAGCTTGCCAGGCTTGCCGTGCAGGTGGCATACTCTTGTAGTCACCTCTGAATAAAGTATTTATTGATGAACCAAGGCGGCCACTAGTGGCGCGCGAGCCAGGCTGTGATAGTCTGCTCTGCTGGGTGGAGTTGTGATGAGAGGGAAGTCTGGATGTGGAAAATGGCGGCCCCCATGGAGTGGTAGGGGGTCGCCTGGCTTGTTGTGAGGCTCTGCTGGGGTGACAGGCCAGGGCTAGAACCCGCCATGCCTCCTGGGCACCTCATGAGTGGCTGGGCACAGGGAGAGCAAGTAGCAGCTCTGCCCCATGTCTGAGTGTCTCTGGTTCAGCATACCTGGGCCGGATTGAAAAGAAACTGCTGCAGGGTGGGTGTCAGTGATACGGACTGTGATAGTCTGGTCTGCTGGGTGGAGTTGTGACGAGAGGGAAGTCCAGATGTGGAAAATGGCGGCCCCCATGGAGTCAGGGGGTCATCTGGCTTGTTGTGAGGCTCTGCTGGGGTGGCAGGCCAGGGCTAGAACCCGCCATGCTTCCCGGGCACCTCATGAGTGGCTGGGCACAGGGAGAGCAAGTAGCAGCACTGCTCCATGTCTGAGAGTCTCTGGTTCAGCATACCTGGGCCAGATTGAAAAGAAACTGCTGCAGGGTGGGTGTTGGTGATCCGGGCTGTGATAGTCTGGTCTGCTCGGTGGAGTTGTGATGAGAGGGAAGTCCAGATGTGGAAAATGGTGGCCCCCATGGAGTCGGGGGAGTCATCTGGCTTGTTGTGAGGCTCTGTTGGGGTGGCAGGCCAGGGCTAGAACCCGCCATGCCTCCTGGGCGCCTCATGAGCGGCTGGGCACAGGGAGAGCAAGTAGCAGCTCTCCCCCATGTCTGAAAGTCTCTAACTTTTTGATATTGATGGGCCACTATGGTGTCCATATAGGTTTGTTAGATTTCCACTGAATACAGATAGGTGGTGAGTGCCAAACCACAGCAGCCCCAATTAAGAAGGGTCACTCTCTGAATAAGGCTCAGAGAGCCTTATTTTTTATTTTTATTTTATGTCTTTTCTACATAAAATAAAAAAAAGATAATAACCTTTAAGTAGCAACACTGTTGTTGTTGTCATCGTTTTGTGTTGTGTTTAGTCTAACAGTACACTAAATGGTTCATTAGCCCTTACTATCTCTCCATTAGCCACAACTCACAGGTTGAGGTAAATTCATGGGAGGTGGAGGGGGTGAGAGAGTGAGAGAGAGAGAGAGAGGGGGATCCTGTTTCAGGAGTCTATTATATCTGCACTTAGATTTCACCTGTACATGTGTATTGTTTTAGTAAGTTATTGTCACCAAAATTTATAATTGTACAATTGACTGAGAAGAAGGATCTTAAGATATTGCTACAAAGCTCTTAGCTAAAGACCATCCACTTAATCTGAATAATTCTTTACTTAAAGTTGATGTTCTCAGCTGATATAGGAATAGTTGGGCATGATTTAACTATAAATTTTTATCTTTTTCATCATAACTATGATTTTTATCATATTATTAAGTACATGCTTTTTTTGGTAATAATTTAGGAAATGTCAGGAAAGTCCAAGTTTTTGTACATTTAGATGAAAAATAAAATGATATGCAGGCAAGAAGCTTGGAATCTATATAAAATCATTTCAGGTTTGGAGGTTTGGGAGGTAGAATGCCTGACTTCCACTTGGTCTGACAGAAACATCACCCTTCTGAATTACTTAACCTTTCACCCTTCTGAATTACTTAACCTTTCAATGCTTCAGTTTAATATGTGGTATCACTAATAATATCAAACACAAATACTAGTGATTAAGCAAATATCACATCAGGTATTTGCTTAATATAAAATACCAATATAAAAGTATTAAATTTTTGGAAATGTGAATATGTTAACACCAAGAATATGATAATGATCAGACTCATTATAATTATTATATTTCTGATCATTTACACAGACTCTAGAGGTGCGAAGAAAGAGATGCTTATCAACCAAGTCTGCAACATTTTCCAGAATTGCATAAATAGATGCTCCGTTAGTGCTTTTTCCTGAGTAACATAAATGTGCCCCAGCAATCCTGGTCAGGCTGCTACGTGGTGACGTCAGAATACAGGGCATACAAAGAGGCTGCTAGGTGGTGAAGTCAGAATACAGAACTTACACAGAAGCTGCCAGGTGGTGATGTCACAATACAAGGTTTACAAAGGCTGTTAGGTGATGATGTCAGAACACAGGGCTTACAAAGAACTGCTAGGTGGTGATGTCAGAATACAGGGCTTACAAATATAATAGTCAAGCCACAGGACAGTGAGCTATGAGTATGTTTATATTTGGAATTTTTAGACTGAAAATAAGGTTCAACTTTATCTGATATTACATTCATGATATTAAAGCACAATGATTTAAAAGGAGAAGCTGCTTATTTGTACATTCTAAAAAGTGTAAAAGCAAAGACAGGCCAATGGCTCTTTTCACTGCATTTATTTTTAGTACGCAAAGATTCAATCTGCTGTCCATCGTCCAGGTCTGAATGTGAGTGATCTCTTTGGCAGTGTGACTAATAAGCTACTTGGAGATGATTTTTTTTTTTTTTTTTGCTTTTTGGGTCACACCCAACAATGCTCAGGGGTTTCTCCTGGCTCTGCACTCAGGAATTACTCCTATTGGTTCACAGGGGACCATATGGGATGCCGGGATCAAACCCGGGCCGACATGGGCCAGCCATGTGCAAAGCAAACGCCTTACCCTCTGGACTATCGCTCGACCCCTGGAGATGATATTGTATCCAGAATTTCTGTATCATCTGAATTCTGAACTAAGCTAGAACATGCAATTAAATATACTTGTTGAATGATTGTGACTTGTGACTCTTTCCTGAGCAGTGCTCGTTGAAGCATAATTTTAGGTAAGAGATTATCTAAATATCTGCTGCCTGATAATGCAACATTGTGCTGCCTACAAGAACACATCTGAATGATCAGAGAAAACACAGACTCAAAGTCAAAGACGGGAAATCTATTTCCATGCAAAGGCTGATGTGGCCATACTAGTATCTGGCAACATAGACTTCAGGTTGAAAAGGGACTGGGGCTGGAGTGATAGCCCAGCGGGTAGGGCGTTGCCTTGCACGGCCGGCCTGTGCCGGCCTGGGTTCGATCCCCAGCATCCCATTTGGTCCCCTGAGCACCGCCAGGAGTGATTCCTGAGTGCAGAGCCAGGAGTAACCCCCTTAGCATTGCCGGGTGTGGCCCAAAAAGCAAAAAAAAAAAAAAAAAAAGAAAAGGGACAGAGAAGGTCATTTCTTAATAATTAACAGATATGTATATCACTAAGAAATTATACTCCTAAACATATATGCACCCAACGAGGGGCCAGCAATATCCAAGGCCAGACAAAACATGGGTCAGGAGGTCTTGGAGTGGGTGGAATTTACTGCAAGTGTTTGGGAGTCAGAAGTTAGGTAAGACAGAGAATGGAGCAATGTACTAATATTTGTTGGAAATGATAATACCAGCTGAGAACTGAGCATTGAATGTAGATGAAGGGATACACATGATAACCTCTAAATGTATGTATTGCAAGCCACAATGTGTAAGAGAAGGAAGAGAGAGAGAGTTACAGACACAGAGAGAAAGAGAGAGAAAGAGAGAAGAGGCAAAGTGCCTGCCATGGAGGTAGGCTGGTGGAGGGGGAGGGAATTGGGAGACTTTGATGGTGGAAAATGAGCACTGGTGGAGGATAAGTGCTGGAACTCTGTATGACTGAAACCCAATCATGAACATCTTTTTAATTGTATATCTCACAGCAGTATAGTAAAAAAAAATATTTTTCATTCATACAGGAAAAATATTTTAAAATTACCAGGAACAAGTGCTGTTGATGATTATAGTGGGAACTTAGATTTATTGTTTGTTTATGAAAATACAAATTTTTCTATTTTGAAGAACATGGCATTGTTGGAGGTCATACTGTAATGAGCTCTGGGTCCTGGCCAGATGGGAATTTTTACATTTACTAAGAGCCATTTGCATTTTTGCCTTGAAACTCTGGCTCAAATCGCAATGGAAGATTGGGGCAGGATTGGAAAAGACAGTTTGATTTTATGACTCTGAATAACAGAATATCCTTACCATGAATTCTATGTTAACTGGTTAAAGTATTTCCTCTCAAAACTCCCACAGGTCCCTATAAGGGAACATTTACCTGTACGGTTTTACCAGGATGGCCCTGGCTGCACTGGGTCTACCCTTTGGTAAATAGCTCTGCTAGATGAAAGAGTCATGCTAGTCTGTCCTGGAACAAGCAAATATGACTCAGTAATGCTAAAGGCAAAGAATGCAATATTGCTCTGAAACAGATTAGGAACTTGTGGAAGTTTGTAGAAATAATATATTGGCTGTATGATATACATTGCATAAAATATATACTATTCTCCATGTATTAAATCCTGACTTATGTTTCGTCTCAGGTATTGTCCCCTCATCTCTACAAGTGTCTTTTGCAGGAATCTAAAAGCCAGAAATTCGGCTCTGGCAAATTTGCCTTAGTAAGGCCCAGGTAGGTGAATGTACCTGGGATCTGCATGAGAAACCTGATTTTGGTCCCCAGAGACCCCAGCCCATGAAGAGCTGGCTTGGAAGCCCTTGGCAGGCATTGGTGGGATTAAAGGTGCTGGGAAGAAGATAGTGTCCATTTTGGTGGAGGACCGTAGACTGGGCACATGGTCCGAGATTTGGCTGAAAGCTAGAGGTTTGGGAGTTTCCCCATCTTGGATTGTAAACACAGCCTTTGTTCAGATATTGGTGATAAGTAAACATCTTCGAACTTTGCTCTACTCGTGAATTCTGACCATACGCCACCAGCTAGGAGGTAAAGAAAACCTGCCAACCTCCTCATTGTTGGTAACTACAATAGTTTCCTGGCATGGCATATCTTGTCAAGTTTCATTCATAGAATCCCTCTTACAAGATCCCTGTCCTTCTAGTTATGTGGGTATGAAGCTGGTGACACACATAAAGAATAGATCATCTTTTAGAATTTGGAAACAATGTGGATATTTACCAATAGGAGTGTGCTTAAGAAAAGGTATATTCACATCATGAAACATGACAAATGGATGGAAATGTGCTAACAAAATAAATATACAGGTGACATGGCACATTAAACACATACATAGTCTCAGTAGAATTCATATAGTACTATAAAAGTCATTTAATGCTTTAAAATATGCAGAAACAATAGTGTACATTACTCAGAAAACACACTCAAGTACTGCAATGTCTGGAAAACCACATTGGCTTGTCAAAAGACAGAATCATATACTTACGGTTTTTATTTTGATAACTCCTGCCAAATTATTAGTGATACTATTATTCTTTGCATACTCAAATGAGAGTGTAAACAGACCCGTTTATCTTCACTAATAGCTAATAAGCATTTGTTTTTAACTAACTTAACTTTTTAAAGAGTTTTTTTTACATAGAAGGTCAAAGTCCCAAATATAATATATTGGGTGATAATGTGTGCAATTTACCACAGTAAAGCAAATCAGTTCAATATCATCAACCTCTGTCCAACAGGATTGTTTGCAAAGAATAGATAGAAGGACACTGGCATGTCAAAGTTGCAAGCTAGCCTAACAACACTGAACAAGAGTGTAAACTGGCAATGTATTGAATGCAATTTCTGCTTCTTCACCTTGGCTCCCTGACTGCAGACATGTGAGTCCCTGTTTAAGTTGACAGCAGACATATAAAAACATCACAGGTTCATCAAGAGAAGTATCACTGTCTTCCCGTTCATCATCAATTTGCTCGAGCGGGCCCCAGTAACATCTCCATATGTCCTGTCTCATGCTAGTAGAGCCCAAGGGCATCTGCTTGCTCCAGGAACATAAAGAGCCTCAATCCATTCTGGAATGAGGTCTATAATTGTAACTGGTATTTGGCATATCAAATACAACACGGGTAGCTTGCCAGGCTCTGCTGTGCAGGAAGCACAGCAGAAGTAGCTGTAGCTGAGATATTTATAAATGATTATGTAAATTGATACACGGGGCAGAACTGCTACCGGCTCTCCCTGTGCTCAACTGATCATGAGGCACCCGGGAGGGAAGGTAGGTTCTAGCCGTGGCCCACCATCCCAACAGAGCCTCGCAAGAAGCCAGAGGAACCCGCACATCCTGAGGGCAGTCATTTTCAACATCTGGACTCCACAGCTCATCAGAGCTCCACACAAGAGAAAAGCCAATCTCCTCCCATTGCACTTGCTGCTTTGCAGCCGTCTGTTCATCAGTAAATGCACAAGATGAGAGCCTACTACTGAGAATATGGCACCCACACAGCAGAACCTGGCAAGCTACCTTTGACTTATTTGATATGCCAAAAACCAGTAACAATTATAGACCTCATTCCCATGACCTGAAGGAATGGTTTGAGGCTCTTCGTGTTCCTGGAGTGAGAAGATGCTCTTGGGCTACACTAGCACATGACAAGACGTTTGGAGATGTTACTGGTGCCTGCTCAAGCAAATCAATGAACAAAGGGAAGAAAAGTGATACAAGTGAAGTGATTTTAGTATTGGCTTAACAAACAGATAGATTCCCTGAAGACTGAAACTACTCTAGACTTTCTCTGTTCTATGTACCAAGCTACCCATTATCTCCAGATCCACTTTGAATCACGCTGCTCTATCAACTACTTCCTGATCACCAACAAGTGGCGAGCTTTCCCACACTGGACTCTTAGTACATTATATGGGACATTAGTGACTTGCTAAATTACCTCAATTATGATGAATCTTTTCATCTAAAGGAATTTATTAAAAGCTTGAAAAATACTACCACTATATTTCCTTTGTGTATTTCAAAAATATTATTGGATACTTAAATAACAGTGGCGAAAAGAACAAATGTTTGCTTTATGGAGACATTGTGCTTGTGAAAGTTTTAAAGGAAGGTTGGATTTTAGAGTGCTAAAATTTACTCCAGAAAAGTCTCAGGATACAGAATTCCCAGCCCACCTAAAAGAATCAGTCACTTTTACTGGAAATCTTACCTCAAATTTATCAGGTGCTATTAATGCAAGTTATTCTAGAATCTCAACTGGAAAACTATTTTTCTCAAACCATTACATCAAGTCATGGGATGAGGTCTATAATTGTTACTGGTATTTCGCATATCAAATATAACACAGGTTGCTTTCCAGGCTCTGCTGTGTGGTCTGAACAAAAGATACCATGAAAAATTCCATGCCCATAAACATGCAATTTGGAGACAACAGCTGGACTAGAGCCATTAGCGACTAGATCCCACGGGATGTCTAAAGATCACGTGGCCGCCCACCTACAAGATGGTTAGACTTCCTTGTAAAGACCCTGAAGGAACGGTTTGAGGCTCTTCATATTCCTGAATCAACCAGATGCCATTGGGCTACATTGGCACGTGATAGGGTCCAATGGAAATGTTACTGGCACCCGCTCGAGCAAATCGATGAATAACGGGATTCAAGTGATCAAGTGATCAAGTGTTCAATACCTTGAAAGGTATAATCTGCCAAAACTCAAGCAAGAATAAATTATATGCATATGCCTATATTCATTAAATAAATCAAATAAATAATTAACAACTATACTAGCATCTAAAACAGAAAACAATAGACTTAGATTATTTCACTAATAAATTCTACACACATATATGAGAGCAATCATACCAGTTTTCTACAATATCTTTCAGAGATTTTATCACCACATTTTGTCCAAAAATTCACAAAAGAATTATATACTACAACCAAGTATATTGTCACTAAAAATCACTATCTTCCCGTTAATCATCTATTTGCTAGAGCGGGCACCAGTAATATCTCCATATGTCCCATCTCAAGCTAGTAGAACCCAAAGGCATCCACCCACTCCAGGAACATAAAGAGCCTCAAACAATTATATTAGGTCACGGGAATGACCTAATATAAATGTTACTGGTATTTGGCATATCAAATGCTACATGAGCAGCTTGCCAGGCTTGCTGTGTGGTGGCATACTGTTGTAGTCACCTCTAAATAAAGCATTTATTGATGAACCCGGCGTGGCCACTAGTGGCCGCACGAGCCGGGCTGTGATAGTCTGGTCTGCTGGGTGGAGTTGTGATGAGAGGGAAGTCCGATGTGGAAAATGGCGGGCCCCATGAGTAGGGGAGGGTGGTCTGGCTTGTTGTGAGGCTCAGCTGGGGTGGCAGGCCAGGGCTAGAACCCCGCCATGCCTCCCAGGCGCCTCACGAGCAGCTGGGCACAGGGAGAGCAAGGGAGATGCTCTGCCCCATGTCTGAGAGTCTCTGGTTCAGCATACCTGGGCCGGATTAAAAAAAAAAAAACTGCTGCAGGATGACTGTCGATGATCCAGGCTGTGATAGTCTGGTCTGCTGGGTGGAGTTGTGATGAGAGGGAAGTCCGGATGTGGAAAATGGCGGGCCCCATGAGTAGGGGAGGGTGGTCTGGCTTGTTGTGAGGCTCAGCTGGGGTGGCAGGCCAGGGCTAGAACCCGCCATGCCTCCCAGGCACCTCACGAGCAGCTGGGCACAGGGAGAGCAAGGAGATGCTCTGCCCCATGTCTGAGAGTCTCTGGTTCAGCATACCTGGGCCGGATTAAAAAAAAAAACTGCTGCAGGATGACTGTCGATGATCCAGGCTGTGATAGTCTGGTCTGCTGGGTGGAGTTGTGATGAGAGGGGAAGTCCGGATGTGGAAAATGGCGGGCCCCATGAGTAGGGAGGGTGGTCTGGCTTGTTGTGAGGCTCAGCTGGGGTGGCAGGCCAGGGCTAGAACCCGCCATGCCTCCCAGGCGCCTCACGAGCAGCTGGGCACAGGGAGAGCAAGGGAGATGCTCTGCCCCATGTCTGAGAGTCTCTGGTTCAGCATACCTGGGCCGGATTAAAAAAAAAAACTGCTGCAGGATGACTGTCGATGATCCAGGCTGTGATAGTCTGGTCTGCTGGGGTGGAGTTGTGATGAGAGGGAAGTCCGGATGTGGAAAATGGCGGGCCCCATGAGTAGGGAGGGTGGTCTGGCTTGTTGTGAGGCTCAGCTGGGGTGGCAGGCCAGGGCTAGAACCCGCCATGCCTCCCAGGCACCTCACGAGCAGCTGGGCACAGGGAGAGCAAGGAGATGCTCTGCCCCATGTCTGAGAGTCTCTGGTTCAGCATACCTGGGCCGGATTAAAAAAAAAAACTGCTGCAGGATGACTGTCGATGATCCAGGCTGTGATAGTCTGGTCTGCTGGGTGGAGTTGTGATGAGAGGGAAGTCCGATGTGGAAAATGGCGGGCCCCATGAGTAGGGGAGGGTGGTCTGGCTTGTTGTGAGGCTCAGCTGGGGTGGCAGGCCAGGGCTAGAACCCGCCATGCCTCCCAGGCGCCTCACGAGCAGCTGGGCACAGGGAGAGCAAGGAGATGCTCTGCCCCATGTCTGAGAGTCTCTGGTTCAGCATACCTGGGCCGGATTAAAAAAAAAAACTGCTGCAGGATGACTGTCGGTGATCCAGGCTGTGATAGTCTGGTCTGCTGGGTGGAGTTGTGATGAGAGGGAAGTCCGGGTGTGGAAAATGGCGGGCCCCATGAGTAGGGGAGGGTGGTCTGGCTTGTTGTGAGGCTCAGCTGGGGTGGCAGGCCAGGGCTAGAACCCACCATGCCTCCCCGGCGCCTCACGAGCAGCTGGGCACAGGGAGAGCAAGTAGCAGCTCTGCCCCATGTCTGAGAGTCTCATGTGGTGCCAGGGAGGAGAGTTGGCAGCATGCAAGTATACTGTATCCCAGATAATCAAGGCTGATTCAACAAAAAGTATAAAATAGACCATTATATCATTCTGTGTGTTAAAAACATACCCACATCAATAGAGGTGGAAAAGGTCCTTTTTCAAAAATCAACACTTATTCATTAACAAAATCTCTTAGGCTTGAAATGAAAGTAATTTTCAACTGGATAAAGACCACTATAAAAACCTACAATGTAGACTGGAATGATAGAACAGTGGGTAGATCTTGCCTTTGCGTGCAGTCAACCTGTGTTCAATCCCACGGACCCATATGATTCCTGAGCCCACCAGAAATGACACTCGAGTGAGTATTACTGGGTATAACTTCAAAATCAAAAAGAAAAAAAACAAACCTTCTACAACTGATTTAGCAAATTTTGGCAAAAAAATAAAATAATAAAATCAAAAGCTCCCTCACTAAGTTCATCTATGAGTTTTTCTCACTTGTCCTATCCAATAGATTACTGAAAGTGCTTGTTAACATAGTGAGAGAATTATTGGGAAGGAAAATGCAGAGCTGTCTTTTTCTTTTCATATGGTAAGTCCATTCATGCTGAAAATCTGAACCAGCAGCAACATAAAACCACTTGGAAGTAGTAGGTGATTATGACATGGTCACAGTATTGTGTGTTTATATACCAAAAATCAAATACTTTCCCAAAAGCAACAATTAAAAATCTCTAACCAAATTCAAAGAATTATATGAAGAGATATCCAATATTCATGGATAAGGATGCAATATTATTGTGATGTTAGCAATCTGTATGTTAGACACATATAAATCTAAATCATAGTAAGATGTTTCTATGGATATCAATAGATTATTTCAAAGCACTTATGGAAAGCCCAAAGATCCAGAGTTGCAACATAATATTGAGAGAGGAGTAGCTGTAGGTTAAAGAAACTGTATGCAAAGAAAACTTTCAACATATTTCTGGAACAGAATAAAAGATTCAGAAATAGATGTCATGGAATGATTAATATTTGACATAGAAACAAATATAGCACAACAAAGTAAAGTAAATTTTTCAGCAAATTATGCTGAATCCACCGAACAAAATACGAACAGTAATCTGGGAATAAACCTTTACAAAAATGAATGAAAATTGATTCCAAACCTAAATATAAAATCTAAATAAAAGCATTAAAAGATAACAATGTAAATATAAGTATTCTTAGTATGAGAATCAATTTTATGTTAAACACCAAAGACAAAATCCATGAAAGAAATAGATCAAGTGGGCTTAATTAAAATGAAAAACTCTTCCCTGCAAAGTGCAGTATCAGAGGTTGGGGAAACTGCTCAAATGGTAGGGTGCATACCTAACCCCTGGAAGGCCCTGGGTTTCATACCTGGAACTACATGACTCTGTAAGTACAACCTTGGTAGATTTGGGACAGTACCGATGTGGCTTCATTAAACACAAAGGACAGCATCAAAATAATTAGAAGACACGCAGCAGGATGAGAACTATAGTTGCAAAATTTCTGATAAAATACTGTCAAAGCACAGATCAGAACATTTAGAATTAAAAAGTAAATATATATCACCTGATTCACCCAAAAATATAAAAAAAGATGAAAAGATGCTCCATGCCTTGTCAAAGAAGACGAAAACAATGACAAGTCAGTGATAAAATGGATGTTGAGTATCACATATCATAAAGCAATGAGGTGCCATTTTTCCACTCAGAATGGTCTACAACAGAAAATCTTGAAGAGTGCAACGACAGATACTGGTCAGTTCTGATCAACAGAAACTCACTCCTGGCTGGTGGGTATGTAAAATGACTCTCGGATACTTCTGAAGGACAAATCCACACATACTCTTATTAAACAATCCAACTCCCTTGCCCTTGGTACTTGACTCAGAGGAGTGAAAAAAGTCAGGTCTACACTAAGATTCTATATGTTTCAGATTTTCAGAAGTTGCACTTAAAATTTCCATACCTTGGAAGCAACCGAGATATCGTCCAGTAGGTTGAAGTCAAAGTATGGCTTATATAGACAGTGAAATATTTATCCCTAAAAGGAGGTGAGGCATCAAGTCATAAGAGCCGAAAAAATGCATTTACTAAACACAAGACACGTCTATGGCAAGACTAGTCACTATGTCTCCCAGCTCAGTGACATTTGGAATGTAGATCGGTGGACTCAGCAAAAAGACTGACAGATTCCAGAAACTGGTGGTGGTAGGGTATGGTGGGGAGGTGTGACTAGGGAGAGCAGAGAGATAATTAAGGAGGGGAAATGCTGTAGGAAACTATAAGGGTCTCTGGATCTGGAACAGGCATACCTGACTGGGCTGAAAAGACTGCTGTAGGGTGGGTCTGAAGAGTCAGGCTTATGATCAGCTCACCTGCTGGGTGGAGCCTGGCAATTGGGGAGTCCAGATGTGGAAAAATGGCATCCCTCATGGGTGTGGGACTTCCTCTGGCTTGAGAGGCTCAGCTGGGATGGCAGGCCAGAGCTAGAACCTCCCTGCCTCCCAGGTGTCTAATGATCAGCTGAGTATAATCACATACTCGGGCAGAGCTACTACTGGCCTCCCTTTGCTCAGCTGATCATGGTGCGCCTGGGAGGGAAGGGGGTTCTGGCCCTGACCTATCATCCCAGCAAGAGCCTTGCAGAGAAGCCAGGGGAAGACCCACACCATGAGGCCGCCATTTTCACATCCAGACTTCAGTTCATCAGGGCTCCACCCAGCAGAAGAATTGATCTAAGCTGACTCAGATGGCTACTTTGGCGCAATGGTTCATCAATAAATGCACGAGATAAGAGGCAACTACAAGAGTATACCACCCACACTGCAGAGCCTGGCAAGCTACCCATGTCATATTTTGGCTATGCCAAATATGATTGGTAGTAACAATTATAGACCTCATTCCCATGACCCTGGACGGAATGGTTTGAGGCTCTTATGTTCCTGGAGCGAAAAGATGCCCTTGGGCTAGAGTAGCACATGACAGGACAAATGGAGATGTTACTGGTGCCTGCTTGAGCAAATCAATGAACACCGGAAGACAAGTGATACAAGCGATACTATAATGGTGCTATTTTTCTTCTCTGCCCCATGTAATCTCTAGCATCAAGAGTAAACCCTCCACCAGGGGCAAGCCATGGGTTTGGGTGATTGTCATGTGTCATGTTTGGTAAAAAACGCCAGTTCTAATGTTGAAATGAAGGAGGCAATATGCGTGGGGAGAGGGGGACAGATAAGAAATTTTTCTCTCATTTTTGCTCTAAAATTACTTGTCAAAAAGCCTTTTAAAAGAGAGGAAAGAAAAGTGCTTCATAAACCACTGAGAGGCATTTTTCAAACATGAAACTTACAACTTTGCAGTCAGTGTTTCACAGAATAAGGTAGGAGTCTGATTCTCTTGTGTGATTCTTGAAAGAATGATATTAATAAATATGTTGATACAACCTATATTGGTGTGAAACAAAATGTGGGTCTGACCTTGGTATCAGCAGAAGAACTGAGTGCTTTGTCAAGGTCACCAAATGGAGTGCTTTAAAACCTGCAAAAATGTAGCCCAGAAAGTGAGAATGGAAAATAAATTTAGGTTTGCTTGTAAATAAGAAATATCCTCCAAACACAGATGTACTCTGCTAAACTCTTCTCAGATTAGCATGATCAGCTGAATTTGTTAATTCTAGATCAAGGAGGGAGAACTATCTCATCTGCTTCTCTGAAAAACTTGAGAACCTATTACAGTCTCAGTGAGAACAGAACTCTATTTTTTTGCCATCTTAATAATTTTCTTTTATGGAGTCCCAGTCACCCCAAACACTCCTGATCTTTACTGCAGGCACTGAGGGTCTTCATCACCCATCTAGGCAGGGAAAGAGAGTGAGTTTCCAGCTGTTTCCCATGAAATATTAAACATCAATTTCATGTCCAAAGTGAAGAAGAACATTGCATGCCTCATAACGGGGTAGAGGAAATAAAGAACACAATTGCTGCCAACAAACAGGACTAAAATCACCTCCTGACTTGTGTAAAGGGTAGCTGGGGACCTTTAAAGTATCTTAAATCAAATAGCTTTTCCCTTGGCAGCTGTTGTAGCTGCCAAGCTGCTTCGTCGGTGTTGGGTGCTCAGGGGCCGGCACCTGCTGATTATCAGTGGTGCCCGTCAACCTCGGCCCCTGGTGTCCCCTCCCAGAAGGGTGTCCAAACTGTGCTCCATGCAGGATCCTACAGGTTGGAGGTGTGTGTCGAATAACAGTAGGGTCAAAGGCGATAGCAGTAGCGGGGTGAGGCCACAGGCCTGCGAGGGCATTGCCGGTTGCTCTTACTCAGTGAGCCGCCCCACCCGCCGCCGCCAAGTTCCCATTCAACATGGTCTTGAAGAACAAACGGACAGTAGCACACTGAGGACATCATTTACTTCAGATGAGACCGAAGGACATTTGAAGGGTATTGCATGGGCCTCCCAGCCAGGCCCCAGGAAAGACATGGGGTCCAGCTGTGTTTGCTCCAGGGCCCTCATTCCTTCCCAGAGGGTTGTTTTCCTCAGGCCGGGGGTTTGGCTCCGTGGTGTGACGCAGGCCCTGGGCACTCGCTCGGACTCTGGGCCCGGATCCCTCGCAGCAGGAGTGGTCTGGAGGGCAGAGCCCTTCTCTTCCTAGCCAGCCTTCCTGGCATCTAGAGGCTGAGCAGGACTGTAAATCGGTACCACAATTCATCTCCTAGAATTGGGAGGAAATTGCCTGTTTCTGTTTCTTTAAAAAAAACTGTTTTAAAATAGCTATTGCTAGTTGAGTTCCAGGCACACAGTATTCGGGCCCCATGTCCACCGTTGCCCGCATCCCTCCACCAGTCCATGGTTCTGTCCCCACCCCACAGCACCTTCTTGAGTTGGGGTCTCTTGTTCTCGGTGATGTTGCACTGTGGAACAGTTTTATCCATTCTGATTTACCAGCCATCAAAGCCGCTGTCTCCCAAGGATGAGAATATCCATTAAAACTATTTTTTCCTTGCTTAATGATTCTTTACTTAGGTCATGACTCAGGATCGGTCTGTGAGTCACTTCTGTTCGTTGCATTGTCACCAACTCTTGCCACTGCGCTGTGCTCCGCATGCTGAGGCTCAGTTCTCTGTGCCAGGCCCGCACACTGGTGCTTGTGTTAATGGGCCGCCACTGTGCCGTTTCACCGGCGCTGAGGCCCGCCTTCTTGCCCTTACCCCATGTGCAGCTGCATTTCACAGCCTGATGTGGAACTCCATTTCTGTTTCAAAGTAAGGTCACCTGTTCCATTCTTTGTCCTAGGCTCAGCTTTCAAGTGAGTCCTAGGACTAATTTTACCTTTCAGAAACTCACACAGGCCAAAGGCTTGTGATTTTATGCATCTTTTTTTTCAGATTTTTAAAAAAACTTTTATTATACCAATCAGTGGAGACATACACCACAAAGGTGTTCATAATTGGTTCTTGGTAATACAGTATTCCAGCATCAACCTCACCAGTGCCTATTTCCACCACCAATGTACCCTTAACCTCCTGTCCATCCCCAAGCTGCCCCTACCAGCAGGTAGCCCCTGCTCCTCTCTTTCTCTCTCTTTTTTTTTTTTTTTTTTTTGTCTATTCTGTCTCTGTCTCTGTCTCTTCATCTCTCCCCCTCTTATTATTTTATTACATTGTGGCTAGCCCTGGTGTATATTTAGAGTTTATCACTTAAGTCTCTTTGCTATTCAATGGTGGAAGTTTTAATTCGCTACGCCATTTCAGCCATTTAGTAAAGCACTGGTATCTATTTATAGTTCCTATTAATGAATGCAGCTATTCATCTGTCCTTTCCTTCTGACTAATTTCACTCAGCATGATAGTCTCCATGTCCACTCATTTGCTGGTACCCCATAATTTCATCTTTTCTGACAGCTGTAGTATTCCAAGCAGTAGATGAATCCAGAGTCTTTAGCCAGTCCTCTGTTCTCGGGCATTTATTGTTTCCAGATTCTAGCTATAAAGAATAGCAGAGATGAACAAATAAGGTCAGGACAGGTGCTTCTGCCAGGTGTTCTTCAGTCTCTCGGGTATATTCCCAGGGGAGTGATATTGCTGGATCAAATGGGAGCTCAATATCTAGTTTTCGAGGAATGCCCCATATTGTTTCCAAAAGGATGGACCAGTCATTACCCCACCAACAGTGGATGAGGAGTCCTTTTTCCTCACATCCATTCCAGCACCGTTGTTCTTTGCTGTTTTGGACAAAAGCTGTTCTGTGGTGTGAGA
>JAJIBD010038097.1:0-28654 GCA_021461705.1 Cryptotis parvus | reverse complement strand
TATTGACACTGAAAATGTAGGGTTTTATTCGCTTTTGTTTCGATTTTGTGGAGCTTATATCCAGTAGTGCTCAGGGCTTATGCCTTTGTTCTGTATAAAATGTAGTTTTTAAAAAAATTATGTACTGAGATGATTCTGGCTTATAATACTATTAGTAATGCAATCTACTGTAGACTTTTATGGTGGTAAAACAATGGAAATAAAAATAGAGAAATGGGATTATATTGAATTAAAAAGTTTCCACACAGCAGAAAAATCTCAAGCTCTTAAATGAGTAGACACTCTAACTGGAATGAGAGAAAATATTTGTACACAATGCATTTATATTGAATACATATATTTAAAGAGTATGGATACATATGCATACATATATATGTGTATGTATATATATAAAGCATTAAATAACCACCAACAAAATACCTAATGATCCCATTCATACATGGGGGAGTATAAGCAGGCATTTCCCCAAAGACATGTGGCTGGCCAACAGGCATATGAAAAGTTTATCTCCTCCATGATTAGGGAAATGCAAATAAAAAAACAAATATATCATCTCGCGCCCATGATAACGGCATTTCAAAACCACTGGAACTAGCCAGTGTTGGGAGCATTGCATGAGAAAGGGGAATCAGCCACTGCTGGTTGGGGGAATGTCATAATGAAGTTTAATCCTCCGTTAGAAAGTTAATTAGAAATTTTTGGGGTAAAAAAAGAAATAGAGATTCCATCAGATCCAGAGATTTTAATTTTAATCCTAGCAGAGAATCCTTTAAAGTTTTAGTCATCCTTAGGAAACATCATGTACAAACACATAAATATGAATAATGCTTATATTTTAATAATATATGGGAAATTCTGAGTTACAGCCCTTGGACTGCTTGTCCTCAACGCAGTTGTAATCACTTCTGCTGGGGTGAGTTTGACATAGTTTTGGGATCAAAAGGCAAGTCAACATGAAACCTCTGCCCCCAGAAAAATCCTTATGTTGTTGGTTCATTTGTTAGTTATCTAGTTGTTCATTCTAGAGGAAAGAAACAAATAATGACGCGCAAGCTAGAATAGCGGTGAAAGAGTGCTAAGCCCTGCGGCAGACATCAGGGCAAGCATGGGGATAGCTTGGATGAAGAGGTTGAAGTTTATTCAGAGTCGAGCCATTATAGGATTCACTTTCTGCTGATGAGCAGCAGATTTCTGAGAACTGACTTCTTATTCTGGGTGGGGGACGTCGCCTTTCATCACGCCTGCACTGTTACTCTAGCCTGTTTCCCTCTACTGGTTATCACCTGGTTCTTTAGTTACATCATTGAAACGCTTACATGGGTCACTCCCACCGCTTCTCATTAACACAGCGACATTGGATACATTCAGAAGCAAGTAATAGTTTAAAATTGGGGTTTTTTAATTTTAAGAGAATGTGCATATAAAAATGGGCAGAGGGAAGAACCGAATTTATAGTTCCTTCTGCTAGGTGATAATTAGCTATTTCTACTTTACTGTCATTTTAAATAGAAGTCTTTATTTTTGGTCTTCTTTAGTGCAATTAGCAAATATATTTCATCACCAAATCCATAGATCTTGAAATTTTGACTGAATATATGGGGAGCCTCTTTTTCTGTGGCCCAGTTTGATGTGCTAGTTATGGATGGGGGCTCAGTCAGGGTCCAAGTGGAAATAAACGCCAGCACCTGACCTGAAAGTACCTGTTACCCAAACAGACCTCAAGCCACAGATTCCAAGGCTTCCTAATCCCAGTTAGTAATAAATGACTGTTTTTGGTAGGTATTTTAGATCTGAACTTATTATATTGTACTTGTCTCTACTTAAAGAAAAGGAAACCAATTTTGATTATAAAATTATTATGTGATCCCAAAAAATCTTTGAAATCTAGCTAAAGATATAGGTTGTACACTACCAGCTAATATAGTCCTGGGCACTTTATTACTATCAGGCCACTTCCTAGAAGTAATCTGTGAAGGGCCTCTGCTTTCTAAGTAATAAAACTAAAGCAAGAAATGTTACGATAAAACACCTGTCCATATTTGGATCATAAAAGCCTACTCTCTGAATACTCTCAGAATGGGTCTTAGCGTTACTTATTCTTACTCTGCCTCACCTAGAGAGACACTTGTAAAAAGGCTTAAACTGAGTCTCAAAATCGTGAACTGCCTCCAGAAACACTTGCTATCTGCTTTTCGGCGGTGAAAGGGTAAGGCAGAATGTCTCCCGATTAATCTTCCTCTCTCCTTCCTGAGATGCAGCCAAAAAGAGATCCAGGTCTCCCTGCGTTTGAGTTAGATTGTGTTATAGCCTGCACGCTTCACTTCATGTATTTTACTGAGAACTTAGAGTGTGGAGAAGTAATAAATCTGAGTCACTAATTAATCACCTAAATACCTGGTTTGCTAAAACTTAAAGCAATAAATTGTAGCCTTAAATACACACAAAGGGGTCTGGGGTAATCACCTTTTCTTCCTCTGTTATATAAATGAAGTGCACCTAGAGCCTTCAGAACAGCACTCTCTGAGACAGTCAATTGTAAATTATTAGAGACTTCTGGTATTGGGGGTACATTGGGGGTCCTAATTGTGCGAGCTTCTCTCTCCTGGCAGGTTATTGTGATTAGGTTGAGAACAAATTTTATGTTTTAGGATTTAGTTGCGTGAGAGATAATTAGATATTTCCACTGCAAAAATAATTTACACTTAATGGGCCCTGTAACTTTTAATGTTTGGTTTTAAACTGCACATTAAAATAATATATGATCACTCTCTCTTAATTTCACTGTAATTGTTCCCATGTGGGAGGCTTTAGTTTTCTTTTCGAAAGAACATTTCCCAGATAAAAACAATAAATTAAAAAAGTCTTTAGTGTGTTAGCTTGATTTTTTAGATAAGTCACCCTAGCGAAACTTGCTCAGAATATTCCTAAATCTCAGCATGCAAAAATGCAAAAGCATTGAAAACTGAGAACCAAAAGTACTTCAAATTTTTTTTTGCATTTATAGATACAAAAAATTAGGTGAGACATACACTTGACCTTTAAGGTCAAGTATGTGACATAAAAACAATACATTGAGTTTGAGGATATTTATGGTCTGTGCTTATTAATCTTTTCTACTATCACTATCACTATCTCTATCTTCCCTTCATCCATCTATTTACAGAGTGGCACCAGTAATAAATTCCATATGTCCTGTCTCATGCAGGTAGAAACCAGCGCAATCCCGCTGCTTCAGGAACATCATAAAGAGCTCAAACCATTATATTAGGTCATGGGAATGACCTAATATAAATCTTACTTATATTTGGCACACTGGGCCAACAGACACCCAGCAGCTTGCCAGGCTTAGCTGTGCAGGTGTGGGTGGCGCCTGTAGTCACCTCGGAAAGTATTTATTGATGAAACCGCGCTGCCACTAGTACCGCATGAGCCAGTCTTCGTGGAGAGCCTGCTCCGCTGGGTGGAGTTGTGATGAGAGGGAAGTCTGTATGTGGAAATGGCGGCCCCTATGGAGTGGTAGGGGTCACCTCTCATTTGCTGTGGAGGCTCTGTTTGGGTAGATACAGGCCAGCTAGAACCCATTTGTATGCCTCCTGGGCACCCAATGAGTAGCTAAGGTTAGGGAGAGCAAGTAGCGCTCTGCCCATGTCTATAATAGTTGCTGGTTCAGCACACCAAATGGGGGGATTGAAAAGAAACCGCTGCAGGGTGGGTGCCAGTATAATGGACTGTGATAGTCTGGTCTGTTTGGTGGAGTTGTGGACGAGAGGGAAGTCCAGATGTGGAAATGGCGGCCCCATGGAGCCAGGTCATTCAGAGGCTCTGCTGGGGTGGCAGGCCATAGAACCCGCCATGCTTCCCGGCACCTCATGAGTGGCTGGGCAGAGGGAGAGCAAGTAGCAGACTGCTCCATGTCTGAGAGTCTCTGATTCAGCTAGACCTGGGCCAGATTGAAAAGAAACTGCTGCAGGGTGGGTGTTGGTGATCCGGGCTGTGATAGTCCCTGGTCTGCTCGGTTGAGTTGTGATGAGGAGGGGAAGTCCAGATGTGGAGTGCCTGTGGTGGCCCGGTGGAGTCGGGTGAGTCATCTGGCTTGTTGTGAGGCTCTATAGGGGGGCAGGCCAGAGACTGGGCTCCCACCATGCCTCCCGGGCACCTCTTGAGCGGCTGGGCAGAGGGAGAGCAAGTAGTAAAGCTCTCCCCATGTCCTAAAGTCTTAATTTTGATATTGATGGGCCACTATGGAGTCCATATAAAGTGAGTTAGATTTCCACTTGAACACAGATAGGTGGTGAGTGCCAAACCACAGCAGCCCCAATTAAAGGGTCACTCTCTGGAGTGGGGGCTCAGAGAGGCCTTTTTTATTTATTTAAGGGTCTTTTCTACATAAAATAAAAAGATAATAACCTTTAAGTAGCAACACTGTTGTTGTTGTCATCGTTTTGTGTTGTGTTTAGTCTAACAGTACACTAAATGGTTCATTAGCCCTCACTATCTCTCCATTAGCCACAACTCACAGGTTGAGGTAAATTCATGGGAGGGTGGAGGGGGTGAGAGAGTGAGAGAGAGAGAGGGGGATCCTGTTTCAGGAGTCTATATATCTGCACTTAGATTTCACCTGTACATGTGTATTGTTTTAGTAAGTTATTGTCACCAAAATTTATAATTGTACAATTGACTGAGAAGAAGGACTCAAGATATTGCTAAAAGCTTTTTTAGCTAAAGACCATCCACTTAATCTGAATAATTCTTTACTTAAAGTTGAGGTTCTCAGCTGATAGGGAATAGTTAGGAATGATTTAACTATAAATTTTTATCTTTTCATCAAACTATGATTTTTACATTTTATTATGTCAGGCTTTTTTGGCAATAATTTAGGGAAATGTCAGGAAAGTCCAAGTTTTTGTACATTTAGATGAAAAATAAAATGATATGCAGGCAAGAAGCTTCGGAATCTATATAAAATCTATTTCAGGTTTGGAGGTTTGGGAGGTAGAATGCCTGACTTCCACTTGGTCTGACAGAAACATCACCCTTCTGAATTACTTAACCTTTCACCCTTCTGAATTACTTAACCACTCAATGCTTCAGTTTAATATGTGGTACAATAATAATATCAAACACAAATACTAGTGATTAAGCAAATATCACATCAGGTATTTGCTTAATACAGGAAAATACCAATATAAAAGTATTAAATTTTTGAAATGTGAATATGTTAACACTAAGAATATGATAATGATCAGACTCATTACAATTATTATATTTCTGATCTGCCACAGACTCTAGGGTGCAAAAAGAAAGAGATGCTTATCAACCAAGTCTGCAACATTTTCCAGAATTGCATAAATAGATGCTCCGTTAGTGGCTTTCCGGAGTAACATAAATGTGCCCCAGCAGTCCTGGGTCAGTTTAGCAGTGGTGACGCACAGAATACAGGGCATACAAAGAGGCTGCTAGGTGGTGAAGTCAGAATACAGAACTTACACAGAAGCTGCCAGGGTGGTGATGTCACAATACAGGTTTACAAAGGCTGTTAGGTGATGATGTCAGAACACTGGGGGCTTACAAAGAACTGCTAGGTGGTGATGTCAGAACATAGGGGCTTCAAAAATAATAATAGTCGCCCACAGGACAGTGGTGGCGAGTATGTTTATATTTGGAATTTTTGGACTGAAAATAAGGTTCAACTCTTATCTGATATTACATTCATGATATTAAAGCACAATGATTTAAAAGGAGAAGCTGCTTATTTGTACATTCCAAAAAAGTGTAAAGCAAAAGATAGGCCAATGGCTCTTTTTCACTGTATTTTTATTTTTAGTACGCAAAGATTCAATCTGCTGTCCACTCGTCCAGGTCTGAATGGCGAGTGATTCTTTGGCAGTGTGTTGGACTAATAAGCTACTTGGAGATGATTTTTTTTTTTTGCTTTTTGGCACACCCAACAATGCTCAGGGGTTTCTCCTGGCTCTGCACTCAGGAATTACCCTATTGGTTCACAGGGGACCATATGGGATGCCGGGGGATCAAACCCGGGCCGACATGGACCAGCCATGTGCAAAGCAAACGCTGCTTACCCTCTGGACTATCGCTCACCCTGGAGATGATATTGTATCCAGAATTTCTGTATCATCTGAATTCTGAATTAAGCTAGAACATGCAATTAAATATACTTGTTGAATGATTGTGACTTGAGACTCTTTTCCTGAGCAGTGCTCGTTGAAGCATAATTTTAGGTAAGAGATTATCTAAATATCTGCTGCCTGATAATGCAACATTGTGCTGCCTACAAGAACACATCAGAATGATCAGAGAAAACACAGACTCAAAGTCAAAGACGGCGGAAATCTATTTCCATGCAAAGGCTGATGTGGCCATACTAGTATCTGGCAACATAGACTTCAGGTTGAAAAGGACTGGGGCTGGAGTGATAGCCCAGCGGGTAGGCGTTTTCCTTACGCAACCCGGCCTGTGCCGGCCTGGGTTCGATCCCCAGCATCCCAATTTGGTCCCCTTGAGCACCGCCAGGAGTGATTCCTGAGTGCAGAGCCAGGAGTAACTTCTTAGCATTGCCGGGTGTGGCCCAAAAAGCAAAAAAAAAAAAAAAAAGAAAAGGGACAGAGAAGGTCATTTCTTAATAATTAACAGATATGTATATCACTAAGAAATTATACTCCTAAACATATATGCACCCAACGAGGGCCAGCAATATCCAAGGCCAGACAAAACATGGGTCAGGAGGTCTTGGAGTGGGTGGAATTTACTGCAAGTGTTTGGGAGTCAGAAGTTAGGTAAGACAGAGAATGGAGCAATGTACTAATATTTGTTGGAAATGATAATACCAGCTGAGAACTGAGCATTGAATGTAGATGAAGGGATACACATGATAACCTCTAAATGTATGTATTGCAAGCCACAATGTGTAAGAGAAGGAAGAGAGAGAGAGTTACAGACACAGAGAGAGAGAGAGAGAAAGAGAAGAGGCAAAGTGCCTGCCATGGAGGTAGGCTGGTGGAGGGGGGGGGGAATTGGGAGACTTTGATGGTGGAAAATGAGCACTGGTGGAGGATAAGTGCTGGAACTCTGTATGACTGAAACCCAATCATGAACATCTTTTAATTGTATATCTCACAGCAGTATAGTAAAAAATATTTTTCATTCATACAGGAAAAATATTTTAAAATTCCCAGGAACAAGTGCTGTTGATGATTATAGTGGGAACTTAGATTTATTGTTTGTTTATGAAAATACAAATTTTTCTATTTTGAAGAACATGGCATTGTTGGAGGTCATACTGTAATGAGCTCTGGGTCCTGGCCAGATGGGAATTTTTTACATTTACTAAGAGCCATTTGCATTTTTGCCTTGAAACTCTGGCTCAAATCGCAATGGAAGATTGGGGCAGGATTGGAAAAGACAGATTTGATTTTATGACTCTGAATAACAGAATATCCTTACCATGAATTCTATGTTAACTGGTTAAAGTATTTCCTCTCAAAACTCCCACAGGTCCCTATAAAGGGAACATTTACCTGTACGGTTTTACCAGGATGGCCCTGGCTGCACTGGGTCTACCCTTTGGTAAATAGCTCTGCTAGATGAAAGAGTCATGCTAGTCTGTCCTGGAACAAGCAAATATGACTCAGTAATGCTAAAGGCAAAAGAATGCAATATTGCTCTGAAACAGATTAGGAACTTGTGGAAGTTTGTAGAAATAATATATTGGCTGTATGATATACATTGCATAAAATATATACTATTCTCCATGTATTAAATCCTGACTTATGTTTCAGTCTCAGGTATTGTCCCTCATCTCTACAAGTGTCTTTTTGCAGGAATCTAAAAGCCAGAAATTCGGCTCGGGTGCAAATTTGCCTTAGTAGAGGCCCCAGGTAGGTAGAATGTACCTGGGATCTGCATGAGAAACCTGATTTTGGTCCCCAGAGACCCCAGCCCATGAAGAGCTGGCTTGGAAGCCCTTGGCAGGCATTGGTGGGATTAAAGGTGCTGGGAAGAAGATAGTGTCCATTTTGGTGGAGGACCGTAGACTAGGCACATGGTCCGAGATTTGGCTGAAAGCTAGAGGTTTGGGAGTTTCCCCATCTTGGATTGTAAACACAGCCTTTGTTCAGATATTGGTGATAAGTAAACATCTTCGGAACTTTGCTCTACTTCGTGAATTCTGACCATACGCCACCAGCTAGGAGGTAAAGAAAACCTGCCAACCCCCTCATTGTTGGTAACTACAATAGTTTCCTGGCATGGCATATCTTGTCAAGTTTCATTCATAGAATCCCTCTTACAAGATCCCTGTCCTTCTAGTTATGTGGGTATGAAGCTGGTGACACACATAAAGAATAGATCATCTTTTTGAATTTGGAAACAATGTGGATATTTACCAATAGGAGTGTGCTTAAGAAAAGGTATATTCACATCATGAAACATGACAAATGGATGGAAATAAATGTGCTAACAAAATAAATATACAGGTGACATGGCACATTAAACACATACATAGTCTCAGTAGAATTCATATAGTACTATAAAAAGTCATTTAATGCTTTAAAATATGCAGAAACAATAGTGTACATTACTCAGAAAACACACTCAAGTACTGCAATGTCTGGAAAACCACATTGGCTTGTCAAAAGACAGAATCATATACTTACGTTTTTATTTTGATAACTCCTGCCAAATTATTAGTGATACTATTATTCTTTGCATACTCAAATGAGAGTGTAAACAGACCCGTTTATCTTCACTAATAGCTAACAAGCATTTGTTTTTAACTAACTTAACTTTTTAAAGAGTTTTTTTACATAGAAGGTCAAAGTCCCAAATATAATATATTGGGTGATAATGTGTGCAATTTACCACAGTAAAGCAAAATCAGTTCAATATCATCAACCTCTGTCCAACAGGATTGTTTGCAAAGAATAGATAGAAGGACACTGGCATGTCAAAGTTGCAAGCTAGCCTAACAACACTGAACAAGAGTGTAAACTGGCAATGTATTGAATGCAATTTCTGCTTCTTCACCCTTGGCTCCCTGACTGCAGACATGTGAGTCCCTGTTTAAGTTGACAGCAGACATATAAAAACATCACAGGTTCATCAAGAGAAGTATCACTGTCTTCCCCCGTTCATCATCAATTTGCTCGGGCGGGCCCCAGTAACATCTCCATATGTCCTGTCTCATGCTAGTAGAGCCCAAGGGCATCTGCTTGCTCGAGGAACATAAAAGAGCCTCAATCCATTCTGGAATGAGGTCTATAATTGTAACTGGTATTTGGCATATCAAATACAACACGGGTAGCTTGCCAGGCTCTGCTGTGCAGGAAGCACAGCAGAAGTAGCTGTAGCTGAGATATTTATAAATGATTATGTAAATTGATACACGGGGCAGAACTGCTACCGGCTCTCCCTGTGCTCAACTGATCATGAGGCACCCGGGAGGGAAGGTAGGTTCTAGCCGTGGCCCACCATCCCAACAGAGCCTCCGCAAGAAGCCAGAGGAACCCGCACATCCTGAGGGCAGTCATTTTCAACATCTGGACTCCACAGCTCATCAGAGCTCCACACAAGAGAAAAGCCAATCTCTCCCCATTGCACTTGCTGCTTTGCAGCCGTCTGTTCATCAGTAAATGCACAAGATGAGAGCCTACTACTGAGAATATGGCACCCACACAGCAGAACCTGGCAAGCTACCTTTGACTTATTTGATATGCCAAAAACCAGTAACAATTATAGACCTCATTCCCATGACCTGAAGGAATGGTTTGAGGCTCTTCGTGTTCCTGGAGTGAGAAGATGCTCTTGGGCTTACTAGCATGCATGACAAGGCGTTTGGAGATGTTACTGGTGCCTGCTCAAGCAAAATCAATGAACAAAGGGAAGAAAAGTGATACAAGTGAAGTGATTTTAGTATTGGCTTAACAAACAGATAGATTCCTGAAGACTGAAACTACTCTAGACTTTCTCTGTTCTATGTACCAAGCTACCCATTATCTCCAGATCCACTTTGAATCACGCTGCTCTATCAACTACTTCCTGATCACCAACAAGTGGCGAGCTTTCCCCACACTGGACTCTTAGTACATTATATGGGACATTAGTGACTTGCTAAATTACCTCAATTATGATGAATCTTTTCATCTAAAGGAATTTATTAAAAGCTTGAAAAAATACTACCACTATATTTCCTTTGTGTATTTCAAAAAATATTATTGGATACTTAAATAACAGTGGAAAGGAACAAATGTTTGCTTTATGGAGACATTGTGCTTGTGAAAGTTTTTAAAGGAAGGTTGGATTTTAGAGTGCTAAAATTTACTCCAGAAAAGTCTCAGGATACAGAATTCCCAGCCCACCTAAAAAGAATCCAGTCACTTTTACTGGAAATCTTACCTCAAATTTATCAGGTGCTATTAATGCAAGTTATTCTAGAATCTCAACTGGAAAACTATTTTTTCTCAAACCATTACATCAAGTCATGGGATGAGGTCTATAATTGTTACTGGTATTTCGCATATCAAATATAACACAGGTTGCTTTCCAGGCTCTGCTGTGTGGTCTGAACAAAAGATACCATGAAAAATTCCATGCCCATAAACATGCAATTTGGAGACAACAGCTGGACTAGAGCCATTAGCGACATTAGATCCCACGGGATGTCTAAAGATCACGTGGCCGCCCACCTACAAGATGGTTAGACTTCCTTGTAAAGACCCTGAAGGAACGGTTTGAGGCTCTTCATATTCCTGAATCAACCAGATGCCATTGGGCTACATTGGCACGTGATAGGGTCCAATGGAAATGTTACTGGCACCCGCTCGAGCAAATCGATGAATAACGGGATTCAAGTGATCAAGTGATCAAGTGTTCAATACCTTGGAAAGGTATAATCTGCCAAAACTCAAGCAAGAATAAATTATATGCATATGCCTATATTCATTAAATAAATCAAATAAATAATTAACAACTATACTAGCATCTAAAACAGAAAACAATAGACTTAGATTATTTCACTAATAAATTCTACACACATATATGAGAGCAATCATACCAGTTTTCTACAATATCTTTCAGAGATTTTATCACCACATTTTGTCCAAAAATTCACAAAAGAATTATATACTACAACCAAGTATATTGTCACTAAAAATCACTATCTTCCCGTTAATCATCTATTTGCTAGAGCGGGCACCAGTAATATCTCCATATGTCCCATCTCAAGCTAGTAGAACCCAAAGGCATCCACCCACTCCAGGAACATAAAGAGCCTCAAACAATTATATTAGGTCACGGAATGACCTAATATAAATGTTACTGGTATTTGGCATATCAAATGCTACATGAGCAGCTTGCCAGGCTTGCTGTGTGGTGGCATACTGTTGTAGTCACCTCTAAATAAAGCATTTATTGATGAACCGCGTGGCCACTAGTGGCCGCATGAGCCGGGCTGTGATAGTCTGGTCTGCTGGGTGGAGTTGTGATGAGAGGGAAGTCCGGATGTGGAAATGGCGGGCCCCATGGAGTAGGGGAGGGTGGTCTGGCTTGTTGTGAGGCTCAGCTGGGGGTGGCAGGCCAGGGCTAGAACCCGCCATGCCTCCCAGGCGCCTCACGAGCAGCTGGGCACAGGGAGAGCAAGGAGATGCTCTGCCCCATGTCTGAGAGTCTCTGGTTCAGCATACCTGGGGCGGATTAAAAAAAAAAAACTGCTGCAGGATGACTGTCGATGATCCAGGCTGTGATAGTCTGGTCTGCTGGGTGGAGTTGTGATGAGAGGGAAGTCCGGATGTGGAAAATGGCGGGCCCCATGAGTAGGGGAGGGTGGTCTGGCTTGTTGTGAGGCTCAGCTGGGGTGGCAGGCCAGGGCTAGAACCCGCCATGCCTCCCAGGCACCCCACGAGCAGCTGGGCACAGGGAGAGCAAGGAGATGCTCTGCCCCATGTCTGAGAGTCTCTGGTTCAGCATACCTGGGCCGGATTAAAAAAAAAAAACTGCTGCAGGATGACTGTCGATGATCCAGGCTGTGATAGTCTGGTCTGCTGGGTGGAGTTGTGATGAGAGGGAAGTCCGGATGTGGAAAATGGCGGGCCCCATGAGTAGGGGAGGGTGGTCTGGCTTGTTGTGAGGCTCAGCTGGGGTGGCAGGCCAGGGGCTAGAACCCGCCATGCCTCCCAGGCGCCTCACGAGCAGCTGGGCACAGGGAGAGCAAGGAGATGCTCTGCCCCATGTCTGAGAGTCTCTGGTTCAGCATACCTGGGCCGGATTAAAAAAAAAAACTGCTGCAGGATGACTGTCGATGATCCAGGCTGTGATAGTCTGGTCTGCTGGGTGGAGTTGTGATGAGAGGGAAGTCCGGATGTGGAAAATGGCGGGCCCCATGAGTAGGGGAGGGTGGTCTGGCTTGTTGTGAGGCTCAGCTGGGGTGGCAGGCCAGGGCTAGAACCCGCCATGCCTCCCAGGCACCTCACGAGCAGCTGGGCACAGGGAGAGCAAGGAGATGCTCTGCCCCATGTCTGAGAGTCTCTGGTTCAGCATACCTGGGCGGATTAAAAAAAAAAAACTGCTGCAGGATGACTGTCGATGATCCAGGCTGTGATAGTCTGGTCTGCTGGGTGGAGTTGTGGATGAGAGGGAAGTCCGGATGTGGAAAATGGCGGGCCCCATGAGTAGGGGAGGGTGGTCTGGCTTGTTGTGAGGCTCAGCTGGGGTGGCAGGCCAGGGCTAGAACCCCGCCATGCCTCCCAGGCGCCTCACGAGCAGCTGGGCACAGGGAGAGCAAGGAGATGCTCTGCCCCATGTCTGAGAGTCTCTGGTTCAGCATACCTGGGCCGGATTAAAAAAAAAAAAAACTGCTGCAGGATGACTGTCGATGATCCAGGCTGTGATAGTCTGGTCTGCTGGGTGGAGTTGTGATGAGAGGGAAGTCCGGGTGTGGAAAATGGCGGGCCCCATGAGTAGGGGAGGGGTGGTCTGGCTTGTTGTGAGGCTCAGCTGGGGTGGCAGGCCAGGGCTAGAACCCACCATGCCTCCCGGGCGCCTCACGAGCAGCTGGGCACAGGGAGAGCAAGTAGCAGCTCTGCCCCATGTCTGAGAGTCTCATGTGGTGCCAGGAGGAGAGTTGGCAGCATGCAAGTATACTGTATCCCAGATAATCAAGGCTGATTCAACAAAAAAGTATAAAATAGACCATTATATCATTCTGTGTGTTAAAAACATACCCACATCAATAGAGGTGGAAAAGGTCCTTTTCAAAAATCAACACTTATTCATTAACAAAATCTCTTAGGCTTGAAATGAAAGTAATTTTCAACTGGATAAAGACCACTATAAAAACCTACAATGTAGACTGGAATGATAGAACAGTGGGTAGATCTTGCCTTCATGCGCAGTCAACCTGTGTTCAATCCCACGGACCCCATATGATTCCCTGAGCCCACCAGAAATGACACTCGAGTGAGTATTACTGGGTATAACTTCAAAATCAAAAAGAAAAAAACAAACCTTCTACAACTGATTTAGCAAATTTTGGAAAAAAAATAAAATAATAAAAATCAAAGCTCCCTCACTAAGTTCATCTATGAGTTTTTCTCACTTGTCCTATCCAATAGATTACTGAAAGTGCTTGTTAACATAGTGAGAGAATTATTGGGAAGGAAAATGCAGAGCTGTCTTTTTCTTTTCATATGGTAAGTCCATTCATGCTGAAAATCTGAACCAGCAGCAACATAAAACCACTTGGAAGTAGTAGGTGATTATGACATGGTCACAGTATTGTGTGTTTATATACCAAAATCAAATACTTTCCCAAAAGCAACAATTAAAAACTCTAACCAAATTCAAAGAATTATATGAAGAGATATCCAATATTCATGGATAAGGATGCAATATTATTGTGATGTTAGCAATCTGTATGTTAGACACATATAAATCTAAATCATAGTAAGATGTTTCTATGGATATCAATAGATTATTTCAAAGCACTTATGGAAAGCCCAAAGATCCAGAGTTGCAACATAATATTGAGAGAGGAGTAGCTGTAGGTTAAAGAAACTGTATGCAAAGAAAACTTTCAACATATTTCTGGAACAGAATAAAAGATTCAGAAATAGATGTCATGGAATGATTAATATTTGACATAGAAACAAATATAGCACAACAAAGTAAAGTAAATTTTTCAGCAAATTATGCTGAATCCACCGAACAAAATACGAACAGTAATCTGGGAATAAACCTTTACAAAATGAATGAATGAAAATTCCAAACCTAAATATAAAATCTAAATAAAAGCATTAAAAAGATAACAATGTAAATATAAGTATTCTTAGTATGAGAATCAATTTTATGTTAAACACCAAAGACAAAATCCATGAAAGAAATAGATCAAGTGGGCTTAATTAAAATGAAAAACTCTTCCCCTGCAAAGTGCAGTATCAGAGGTTGGGGAAACTGCTCAAATGGTAGGGTGCATACCCTAACCCCTGGAAGGCCCTGGGTTTCATACCTGGAACTACATGACTCTGTAAGTACAACCTTGGTAGATTTGGGACAGTACCGATGTGGCTTCATTAAACACAAAGGACAGCATCAAAATAATTAGAAGACACGCAGCAGGATGAGAACTATAGTTGCAAAATTTCTGATAAAATACTGTCAAAGCACAGATCAGAACATTTAGAATTAAAAAGTAAATATATATCACCTGATTCACCCAAAAATATAAAAAGATGAAAAGATGCTCCATGCCTTGTCAAAGAAGACGAAAACAATGACAAGTCAGTGATAAATGGATGTTGAGTATCACATATCATAAAGCAATGAGGTGCCATTTTTCCACTCAGAATGGTCTACAACAGAAAATCTTGAAGAGTGCAACGACAGATACTGGTCAGTTCTGATCAACAGAAACTCACTCCTGGCTGGTGGGTATGTAAATGACTCTCGGATACTTCTGAAGGACAAATCCACACACATACTCTTATTAAACAATCCAACCCCCTTGCCCTTGGTACTGACTCAGAGGAGTGAAAAAAGTCAGGTCTACACTAAGATTCTATATGTTTCAGATTTTCAGAAGTTGCACTTAAAATTTCCATACCTTGGAAGCAACCGAGATATCGCTCAGTAGGTTGAAGTCGAAAGTATGGCTTATATAGACAGTGAAATATTTATCCCTAAAAGGAAGTGAGGCATCAAGTCATAAGAGCCGAAAAAATGCATTTACTAAACACAAGACACGTCTATGGCAAGACTAGTCACTATAGTCTCCCCAGCTCAGTGACATTTGGAATGTAGATCGGTGGACTCCAGCAAAAGACTGACAGATTCCAGAAACTGGTGGTGGTAGGGTATGGTGGGGAGTGGGTGACTAGGGAGAGCAGAGAGGATAATTAAGGGAGGGGGAAATGCTGTAGGAAACTATAAGGGTCTCTGGATCTGGAACAGGCATACCTGGACTGGGCTTGAAAAAGACTGCTGTAGGGTGGGTCTCTGAAGAGTCAGGCTTATGATCAGCTCACCTGCTGGGTGGAGCTCGGGAGAATGGGGAGCTCATGAGTGTGGTGGACTTCCTCTGGCTTCTTGAGAGGCTCAGCTGGGATGGCAGGCCAGAGCTAGAACCTGCCTTCCTCCCAGGTGTCTAATGATCAGCTGAGTATAATCACATACTCGGGGCAGAGCTACTACTGGCTCTCCCTTTGCTCAGCTGATCATGAGGCGCCTGGGAGGGAAGGGGGTTCTGGCCCTGACCTATCATCCCAGCAGAGCCTTGCAAGAAGCCAGAGGAAGACCCACACCATGAGGGCCGCCATTTTTCACATCCAGACTCCCCAGTTCATCAGGGCTCCACCCAGCAGAAGAATTGATCGAAGCCTGGCTCACATGGCCACTTTGTGCCACGTGGTTCATCAATAAATGCACGAGATAAGAGGCAACTACAAGAGTATACCACCCACACTGCAGAGCCTGGCAAGCTACCCATGTCATATTTTTGATATGCCAAAATATGATTGGCAGTAACAATTATAGACCTCATTCCCATGACCTGACGGAATGGTTTGAGGCTCTTTATGTTCCTGGAGCGAAAAGATGCCCTTGGGCTAGAGTAGCACATGACAGGACAAATGGAGATGTTACTGGTGCCTGCTTGAGCAAATCAACAATGAACACCGGGAAGACAAGTGATACAAGCGATACTATAATGGTGCTATATTTTTCTTCTGCCCCATGTAATCTCTAGCATCAAGAGTAAACCCTCCACCAGGGGGCAAGCCATGGGTTTTGGGTGATTGTCATGTGTCATGTTTGGTAAAAACGCCAGTTCTAATGTTGAAATGAAGGGAGGCAATATGCGTGTGGAGAGGGGACAGATAAGAAATTTTTCTCTCATTTTTGCTCCTAAAATTACTTGTCAAAAAGCCTTTTAAAGAGAAGAAAGAAAAGTGCTTCATAAACCACTGAGAGAGCATTTTTCAAACATGAAACTTACAACTTTCAAGCTGCAGTCAGTGTTTCACAGAATAAGGTAGGAGTCTGGATTCTCTTGTGTGATTCTTGAAAGAATGATATTAATAAATATGTTGATACCAACTTATATTGGTGTGAAACAAATGTGGGTCTGACCTTGGTATCAGCAGAAGAACTGAGTGCTTTGTCAAGGTCACCAAATGAGTGCTTTAAAACCTGCAAAAATGGCTCCAGAAAGTGAGAATGGAAAATAAATTTAGGTTTGCTTGTAAATAAGAAATATCCTGAATCCAAACACAGATGCTCTCTGCTAAACTCTTCTCAGATTAGCATGATCAGCTGAATTTGTTAATTCTAGATCAAGGAGGGAGAACTATCTCATCTGCTTCTCTGAAAAACTTGAGAACCTATTACAGTCTCAGTGTGAGAACAGAACTCTATTTTTTTGCCATCTTAATAATTTTTCTTTTATGGAGTCCCAGTCACCCCAAACACTCCTGATCTTTACTGCAGGCACTGAGGGTCTTCATCACCCACTCTAGGCAGGGAAAGAGAGTGAGTTTCCAGCTGTTTCCCATGAAATATTAAACATCAATTTCATGTCCAAAGTGAAGAAGAACATTGCATGCTCATAACGGGGTAGAGGAAATAAAGAACACAATTGCTGCCAACAAAACAGGACTAAAATCAACTCCTGACTTGTGTAAAGGGTAGCTGGGGGGACCTTTAAAGTATCTTAAACCAAATAGCTTTTCCTTGGCAGCTGTTGTAGCTGCCAAGCTGCTCGTCGGGTGTTGGGTGCTCAGGGCCGTGCACCTGCCGCTGATTATCAGTGGTGCCCGCCAACCTCGGCCCCTGGTGTCCCCCTCCCAGAAGGGGTGTCTAAACTGTGCTCCATGCAGGATCCTACAGGTTGGAGGTGTGTGCGAATAACAGTAGGGTCAAAGGCGATAGCAGTGTGCGGTGAGGCCACAGGCCTGCGAGGGCATTGCCCGGTTGCCTTACGCAGTGAGCCGCCCCACCCCGCCTGCCGCCAAGTTCCCATTCAACATGGTCTTGAAGAACAAACCGGGACAGTAGCACACTGAGGACATCATTTACTTCAGATGAGACCGGAAGGACACTTTGAAGGGTATTGCATGGGCCACTCCCAGCCAGGCCCCAGGAAAGACATGGGGTCCAGCTGTGTTTTGCTCCAGGGCCCTCACATTCCTTCCCAGAGGGTTGTTTTCCCTCAGGCCGAGGGTTTGGCTCCGTGGTGGAGCGCCAGGCCCTGGGCACTTCGCCGGACTCTGGGCTCGGATCCCCACAGGAGTGGTCTGGAGGGCACAGCCCTTCTCTTCCTAGCCAGCCCTTCCTGCTACATCTAGAGGCTGAGCAGGACTGTAAATCGGTACCACAATTCATCTCCTTAGAATTGGGAGGAAATTGCCTGTTTCTGTTTCTTTAAAAAAAAACTGTTTTAAAATAGCTATTGCTAGTTGAGTTCCAGGCACACAGTATTCGGGCCCCGATGTCCACCGGTGCCCGCATCCCTCCACCAGTCCCGGGTTCTGTCCCCCACCCCACAGCACCTTCTTGAGTTGGGGTCTCTTGTTCTCGGTGATGTTGCACTGTGGAACAGTTTTATCCATTCTGATTTACCAGCCATCAAAGCTGTCTCCCAAGGATGAGAATATCCATTAAAACTATTTTTTCCCCTTGCTTAATGATTCTTTACTTAGGTCATGACTCAGGATCGTGGCTGTGAGTCACTCTGTTCTGTTGTATTGTCACCAACTTTGCCACTGTGCTGTGCTCCGCATGCTGAGGCCTGTGTTCTCTGTGCCAGGCTCCGCACACTGAAGCTTGTGTTATCGGCCGCCACTGTGCCGTGTTTCACCGTGCTGAGGCCCGTCTTCTTGCCCTTTTTAACCCCCATGTGCAGCTGCATTTCACAGCCTGGATGTGAAACTCCATTTCTGTTTCAAAGTAAGGTCACCTCGTTCTATTCTTTGTCCTAGCTCAGCTTTCAAGTGAGTCCTAGGACCAATTTTACCTTTCAGAAACTCACACAGGCCAGCTAGTATTCTGAGTGCATCTTTTTTTTCAGATTTTTAAAAAAAAAAATTTTTATTATACCACCGTGAGACATACAATTACAAAGGTGTTCATAATTGGTTCTTGGTAATACAGTATTCCAGCATCCATCCCTCCACCAGTGCCCCATTTCCACCACCAATGTACCCCAACCCCTCCTGTCCATCCCCAAGCTGCCTCAATAGCAGGTAGCCCCGTTTCCTCTCTTTCTCTCTCTCTGTCTATCTCTGTCTCTGTCTGTCTCTTCATCTCTCCTCCTCTTATTTTACACATTGTGGCTAGCCCTGCAGATATTTAGAGTTTATCACTTAAGTCTCTTTGTGTATATTCAATGGTGAGTTTTAATCTGCCATTACCATTTCCCCACATTTAGTAAAGCACTGGTATCTATTTATATCCTATTAATGAATGCAGTCATTCTATATCTGTCCTTTTCCTTCTGACTAATTTCACTCAGCATGATAGTCTCCATGTCCATCCATTTGCTGGTAAATTTCATAATTTCATCTTTTCTGACAGCTGCATAGTATTCCATAGTGTAGATGAATCAGAGTTTCTTTAGCCAGTCCTCTGTTCTCGGGCATTTATTGTTTCCAGATTCTAGCTATAGTGAATAGCGAAGAGATGAATAAAGAAGTACAGATAGTGTTTCTGCTATGTGTTCTTCAGTCTCTCGGGTATATTCCCAGGAGTGATATTGCTGGATCAAATGGGAGCTCAATATCTAGTTTTCGGAGGAATGCCCATATTGTTTTCCAAAAGGGATGGACCAGTCGGCGCCCCACCAACAGTGGATGAGAGTCCTTTTTCCTCACATCCATTCCAGCACCGGTTGTTCTTGCTGTTTTGGATGTGTGCCAGTCTCTGTGGTGTGAGATGGTACCTCATTGTTGTTTTGATTTGCATATCCCTGATGATTAAAGATTAAGAGCACTTTTTCATATGCCTTTTGGCCATTCGAATTTCTTCTTTTTGGAAGCTTCTGTTCATTTCCTCTCCCCATGTGCGTCTTGATTTATAACTAAGTCCATAGACTTCCAAGATCATTCCGTCCAGATGACCACTTTAGTTGCTAACTGCATTTACTTTTAATCCAGAAAGTCAAGGCTGCTGGTGTAGCATCTCCCAAACATATATGTCGGGCTGGAAAATATTGCCTCTCTGGGCTGCAGTGTGCCCCTCTGAAAGGGGCGGGGTATAGAGTCCATGTGCTGTTAATTGCAGGGAAAAGTAGTAAGATTAGCAACTTAGTGGGAGCACTGACGAGCTCTGTTTGCTACACATGTGCATCTCACATGCACACATAGATAAGGAAATGGTCTTACTGCAAAAGTGAATTTATCTAGGCTCATGGGTTCTTAAAAATTTGCATATGAAACTGAGAGGTTAAAAGTTGGAGTTCATTATAAAGTTTCAGTAGACGGGCCTGAGTCTGTCCCAAATATCAGGGCCACCCCTTTGACCCAGGTACCACATCATTCATCTTGTCCTGTGCTTGTCCAGCCTGCCATCTGTCTGATTCTGCCATCTGGGCATCCGAGCTTCACCTCATCCCTTCTCTCATCTGGGAGTCTGGCAGTCGCCTTGAGTGTGGGCGAAAGTGCACAACAGTGAGGGCGGGGGGGCAAAGGGAAGAAAGGGAAGAACCTGGCTGGGGCCTTCCTTTGACCTGCTGATATCTCCCTACCCCCAGTCATCTCATTGTCTATTTGATTGGATGCCTCGGGGTCTACCCTTTCACTCCCACTCTAACAATATATCACTGTATCACTGTCTTCCCGTTCATCATCGATTTGCTTGAGCGGGCACCAGTAACATCTCCATATGTCCTGTCTCATGCAAGTAAAGCCCAAGGGCACCTGCTTGCTCCAGGAACATAAAGAGCCTCAAACCATTCCATCAGGTCATGGGAATGAGGTCTATAATTGTTACTGGTATTTGGCATATCAAATACGACATGGATAGCTTGCCAGGCTCTGCTGTGCAGGTAGCATACTATTGTAGTCATCTCTAAATCCAGACTCTATGATCTCGATGAGCCGGGCTGTGATAGGCTGGTCTGCTGGTTGGGGTTCTGACGAGGGGGAAGTCTGGATGTGGAAAATGGAGGCCCTCATGGAGTGGGGGGTTGTCTGGCTTGTTGCAAGGCTCTGCTGGGGTGGCAGGCCAGGGCTAGAACCCGCCATCCCCTCCCGGGTGCCTCGTGAGCTGCTGGGCACAGGGAGAGCCAGTAACTCTAACAATGCTAAGATGAATTTTTTTGTTGTGAATGAATTGTTTCTCTGTACTGTGCTTAAAAAGAGGAAAGCGAGAAGAGTCACTGACAACAGGTTAGAAGCAGCTGATTCCAAGCAGGGCACAGTATATCAGAGGGGACAGTCTCTGTCAGGTCCATGACGTGTGGGGGCTGGCTCTGGTATGTTATGGGACTGACCAGTGAGCTTCTCCTTAACTGCCCACAATCTGGGCCACCAATGGTTACATCCATATCCAAATGACCCTTAGAAAAATCAAAACTCCCCCACCCCTGCAGGGTTCATTTTCATCACTTGATCACTTGAATCCCGTTATTCATCGATTTGCTCGAGCGGCGCCAGCAACATTTCCATTGGACCCTATCACGTGCCAATGTAGCCCAATGGCATCTGGTTGATTCAGGAACATGAAGAGCCTCAAACCGTTCCCTCAGGGTCTTAACAAGGGAGTCTGACCATCTTGTAGGTGGGCGGCCACGTGATCTTTTGACATCCCGTGGGATCCAGTCGGTAACGGCTCTAGTCCAGTGGTTGTCTCCAAATCGCATTACATGTCCAGCCCATCTGATTTTCGATGCCTTGGCAAACGAGACAGCGTCCCTGATTCTGGAATAGCGACGGAGGTCAGAACTCCGGATTCCTTCTCTCACTTGAGTGAGACGTGATATTCCAAGCATAGCTCTTTTGATGCCTCTCTGGGAGACCCAAATAGCATTCTCATCCTGCTTTCGTAGGGCCCAGGTCTCTGAGGCGTATGTTAATGCAGGGAGAATGGTGGAGTCGAAGAGATGTGCCCGGAGCCGGAGGTTCTTTGTCCTTTTAGCTATTTCTTCGATGCCTTTGAAGGCATTCCATGCCGCTCTCTTCCTCCTGCGCAGCTCAGGTTTTAGGTCGTTCCATCATGTTGACTTCTCGACCTAGGTACACATAACTGCTGCATTCAGAGATATTTGTTCCATTGAGAGTGAATGGGGCCTCTGGAACTAGTTCATTTCTCATGAACATAGTTTTCTTCAGATTCAGCTGTAGACCTACCTTTCCACATTCTTGGTCAAAGTCAGCCAGCATTTGTGCCGCTTGGCTAATGTTTGGTGTTATTAGAACGATGTCATCAGCGAAGCCGGGAGGTGGTGTAGTTGCCGACCATCTATCTTCACTCCCATTCCTTCCCATTCTAATTGTCTCATGATGTTCTCGAGGGTGGCACTGAAGAGTTTTGGTGAGATGGTATCACCCTGTCGAACCCCTCTTTTGACATCAATGATCACTTCTTTGTAGAATGGTGAGATCCTGGTGGTGAATCCGTAATACAGCTCACGAAGGATCTTGATGTATTGGGTTTGAACACCCCTGTTTGACTAGGGCTTCGATGACTGCTTCAGTCTCCACAGAATCAAAGGCTTTCTGTAAATCAATGAACGTGAGACAGAGTGGCATCTTGTACTCCCTACAAACCTCAATGAGCTTGGTTACTGTGTGGATATGGTTGATTGTGCTGAATCCTTTCCGGAAACCTGCTTGCTCGCATGGTTGTACTTCATCTAGTGTTCTGCTAATCCTGTTCAGGATGACTCGTGTAAACAGCTTGTAGATGACAGACAACAGGCAGATGGGGCGATAGTTGCCGATGTCGTGAATGTCTCCCTTCTTGAACAGTAGAACTGTCCTGCTGGTTTTCCATTGGGAGGGCACCTTGCATTCGGACAAGTAGCGTGTGAAGAGCCGAGCTAGTGTATTGATGAGTACCGACGGCAGATTCTTCAGATGTTCGGGTCTGACTTTGTCTGGGCCTGGTGCTGTTCCCTTCTTTACCGATGAGATGGCATGTCGGATTTCAGAAGGGAGAACGTTGGGAATGACATATCCATCCTGTGGAATTTGGTATGTGGGCAGGTGGATGTGGCTATCAAAGATATTTGAGTAGAAGTCCTGGATAATCTTCTCCATTGCCTTTCTGGAAGATGTGATAGATCCATCAGGGCGTCGGAGGGCAGTCATCTTGGTCTTATAGTTGGCGAAGGACAGGCGGGCAGTGCGAATACTTTTCCTGGCTTCTGCTGCATCTTCCAGTATTTCTGCTCTTCTGTCTTTGAGGTCTGCTTTTATCGGCTTCTCTGCACTGTTTAGCAAGCTTGGACGTTAGCATTAGGTCTCCTGAGGTTCGCGCCTTGCCACGTTGGCGAATGAGCTCAAGAGTTTCTGAAGACAAGCGTCCTTTTGTGTGCTTTCTCTCTCGGCATTCTTCGCACAATCATGGAGGTGCTGAACCAGTCGGTTGTATTCTTCATCGATGTCATCAATGATGGTATCTTCCCATGTTGCGGCAATGGTGCCAAAGAGTGCCCAGTTGGTGGTCATTCTGGGAGTTCTCTTCTTAAACTTTGCAGCCTTTTCTCCCCGTTACGGGAAGTAGAATTTTGCACGAAGGAGACGGTGGTCCGATCCTGTCTGGAATTTGGGGACGACAGCAACATCGGTCAGACAAAACCATCGATTGAAGATGATGTGGTCAATTTCATTGTGGAACTGTCCGCCAGGAGATTCCCATGTCCAACGCTTCACTTCAGCTTTCTGAAACTGTGAGTTCCCATGAATAGTCTTGGTGGACATGATGAACTCAGATAGTCTCTCACCTTGTTCGTTCCATTCTAGGCCATGGGTCCCTATGTGGAGTTCTTCAGCCTATCTTCTCAGTCCTATCTTGGCATTAAAATCACCGACTATGATCTTGTAGAAGGTGTGATCTTTTTTATAGAACTCCTCCAATTCCATGTAGAATTTCTCAATTTCATCTTTTTTGTATGTGGATGTTGGTGCATAGACAATGAAGATAGAAATTGCTGGCAGTGGGCCACATCTCCTCAAGTGTAATCGTCCTATTCGGTTTGTTAGGCATTCAAATGAATCAATGTTGACAGCCATGTTCGTGTTGACAAGGACACCAACGCCACCGACGCCTCTTTCATCACATGTTCCAAGGAACAATTCTTCTCCGGTGTCAAATACAGCATGATGCGACTGACGCCTCCTCGTCTCAGTCAGACCAATGATGTCGTACTCTGATCTTTCTTGCTTGCAGCATCAGATCCTCAATATAGGCTTCCGTTGCCAGTGTACGTGCATTGAAAGTACAGACAGTCATTTTAGTCCTTCTTCGTTTTGGCAGCCTAGGACAGCCTTGAAATTTTATCAGGCACTGCTTGTTTGCCTTTCTTACTGCTGCCGTATTAAGGGCTCTTTCGGGGTCAGGAAAATAAACATTTTTGTTACTGGATTTGGCATATCGAACACACATCGGACAGCTTGCCAGGCTCTGCCATGCGGGCACTATATTCTCATTACTTTGTGGGACTCTCTCAGAGGGGTGGGTAGAATATTTGTGGTAGTTTGGAGGTAAGCGGTCAAGTTAGCCGGCGCTGGGCCGCAACGGGAAAGCTGGTTTCTCCTCTGCCGGGTGTACCTGTGTCTTAGGCTCAAGCATTTCTGGGTTTGAAATACTCTCCTCTGAAGGGCGGGTCTCTGCAGGGCGGGTCCTTGTGGGGTGGGTTTCTGACAAGCTGGGCTGGAGACTGGATTAATCTGTGGGCTGGAGACTGGATTAATATACTGTGGGGAGATCTTACCAGCTGCAGAGTGTGGATTGTGACACAGATCGCTGCCAGCAAGGTGTGGGGTTTTCCCCTGGGCTCCTCCGAGGCTCCATCGGGATGGTGGACTCAGGTACACCCGGCAGAGGAGAAACCAGCTTTCATTTTCATAAGTAGCCGCAAAATGAAAATCAGGAAAGTTTCTTTATGCACCAACATGGCTGCCTTCCACATGGGATGGAGCAGGTAAGCGTAGCTGTGACAATAAGGAATCGGTGCCTCAATGTGATGGAAATTTATCTCCTGTTCCTCTGGGTGGCAGGTAGGGGTTGACACCACCCTCCCCTGTCTTTTGCCCTCTGACTTCTCCTTGGTATCTGCGTCTCATGGGTGAAAGCAACAGAGCCTGGTGGTCAGATTTCAGCAGCCTTATGCTCCTGCATTACACCTGAGAGCGAGGGGTAATTCCCCCCCCCGTTCTCTGGGGAAGAACAGAGAGACCTCGTCTGTGACCTCGTCTGCAGTCAAGAAAGGCTGAACTCTGCAGCTCCTGGTAGAGGAGCTCACTCCTACTTCCCACCAATAAGGAATGAAAGGGGGCAGGGGCTTAATCCACTTTGCAAAACCCCAGCCACCTGGCCTACCATCTTGTTTCCTCATGGAGCCCTGCCACCCAAACAAAGAACACTAGATTTGTATCATGATGTGCCTAAGGAGAAGGGGATGCATAATTCTATTTGCTTGGAAAGCATCAAATAATCTAGTAACCATGGTTACATGTGGAGGGGGCTTGGGGAATTAGCAGAAAAGGGGTGAAGCAGTAGGGAAGCGCGCCAATGAATACTTCTGCCTAGTTTTGACATGTTAACAATGGGGATGGGATTCTCAACTCAGACTAAAGTCAGTTGAAGTAGGAAAAGAATGGAATGACACCCATCTGGGCACGAGGTGAGAGCTGGACCTCCAGAGGCACAGATCCATCTGGCTCAGCGCCCTTGGTACCCCACCAGTTGCGTGGGATGGGCAGAGGCCATCTGGGGAGCCATGGGCGAGCAGCAGTCTTGAAGCAAGTGCGAAGCGTAGGCGAGAATGTCCCAGCACTGATGTCGGGAGAGGAAATCTGAGATGAGAGGCAGAAGTTTACAGAGAGACTGTCTCACTTCATGCTATCTGTCAAACACGCACCGAGTCAGGTGTGTTTTCAAAGCTTCCGTGGGAGGTAAATGAGTGCTTCTGGTTGACCTGGAGGAAAGGGGCGCTTTCTGCAGGGCAGATGGAACATGCTAGCTCCTTGTAAGTCTCTTGCAGCATCTGACTCACGAGGAGGGAATATTGGGTCTGTCTTGGCAGGATGGAGAGAAAAACCATGCAACCAGCACAAGGTCTGCCGCGTGTGGCTAGGAGCTATCCAAAGGGTGGTTCATCCCTTCTTCTGTCACCTTCCTGCAGGACTCTGGAGAAACAGTCCCATGGGTTGAGGTGACTCTCTCCACACACACAGTCCTGAGGACCGGCCCCAGGGCACACCTGCTCACTGGTCCCACCACGTCCTCAGCTCTGCAAGCATGGTTCTCACTGGGTGAGTTTTCTGAGAAGATATTGGAGGGTCTAGATTGGGAGAAGTGCCCCAGCGAGGGCTCTCTGGACAGTTTGGGGATCCAGGCTGTGAGCCGGGCAGGATGACTGTTTCTCACAGAGGAGGACTCTGCCCTTCATCTCACTCTCCCAGGCAGTCAACCCCAGCAGCAGAGAACTCGTGACTCCTGACTCCCACCGTGCTTTGCTTCTGACTGCTCTGTGTTCTACATAGCTTCAAAGGAAGTCCAAGCTCCCTGGGATGCAAACAGTGAGAGAAAATATGGAAAGCTTCTGATGCTATCACCGATTATGTGCCACCTATTCCATATATGGGCCACAGTTTGCCCCCCCCCAGGGATTCTGTAACTCAGGGGGAACAAAGGACCACATTGATAAGATCAATGGTCATGCATGCAATGCTCGAAAGGGTTGGTTTTTGAATGCCTGACGTTTCAGTTTCAGGGACCTGCAAAATTAAAGTTATAATATAGTTATACTGTCAAGAATTCACTAAAATATCTACCACTATTTCCACCCTCTCACAAGACAAAGCAGGTCTTTGATATGATAACACGACATACACAAACTTGAAGACTTGTGATCTCATAGAAGAAGAAGAAGAAGAAGAAGAGGAGGAGGAGGAGGAGGAGGAGGTGGAAGAGGAAGAAGAAGAATAGAATCCTTTATAATTATGGATTCAAGTACAACTTTTGCCATAAAAGTTCTTGAATTTTATTATAAGCAATCGTTTCTTGATGCAAATTGTTCTGGCTTCAATTCAAGCCACACATGATCAATGGGGTACCATGAAATAGACCCTGAGTGCCCCCCTTTTTCCAGCACGCCTTTAGCACACACCTTTTGTAAAGAAGGTTCTTAGATGAATAATAATGAAAATGGAAGAAAACTGTGTTATTTTTATTAGGTGATTTCAGTACACACAGTCTATGAAACTTGAGATAAATCAAGATTTTATTCCCCTAGCTATATATCCCTAAAAATATGCCATCTTTCCATCAAGAAATGTGGCTTCTGCATTTGCTACTAGTTAGCCACTCCATGTGGGCCAGTTGTAGAGTATGGATTGAATCACCTTGTAGAGGGCTCAGGGTTTGTCCTCACCAAGACACACAAATTGTTTACAACATCTTAGACCTACATGGTTTTGGGAATCCACTGGTATAAATAAACTGCAATACATGCATATGTTTTGTTTTATTCTTTTTATTTCAGTTTCATTGAGAAATAGCAAGCCACAGTGCCACTAATAATGGATTTCACTGCCAGAGTTAGCATCCCTCCGTAAAGTGTTTCCTGACATGCTCCATCCAGGCCCCTAAATGTAAACTCATTTTTGAAACATTATAAATATTTTTGTGTGGGTCACATGTTTGTAATCATGTCACTTTTTGAATCATGAAGGCTTATAGGTTTGATGTACAACTGCTCGTCACCACCATCAAAATGTGCCAGAGCCTCCAAATTCATCCAGTGCTTCCTGCAGGGCACCTCATTGCCGTCTTCCCTGCCGCCCCTCTCTTCACATCAGCAGTTTTAAATCCTGGGCCAGGGTTTGTCATCACCAGGCACCTGCCTTTTCCTTGACCTGGTATGCCATTTATCACCACTGAGTGAGATCATTCAATATTTATCCGGCTCCTTACTTACTTGAATGGCAGTCTCTAAGCGTAAAATCTTACTTCAAATCAGTTTTTTAAATGCACAAAAATCTCAGTACCCATGAACCAAGCAGGGCACCACACTACTATTGTCAGCAGCTCTTCGGTACGGGATTAACCACCGGACTAAGGGGGGGGAGGCACTGAGCTTGAACAATTTAGGGGGGGAAATTTGAAGATTATTAATTTTTCAAGCCTTAATTTCCCCTGATTATCTAAAATTAACAGCTATAATTTCTACTAAGCCCATTTCCCCTTCCCTGCCCCATTTTCAGACACTCTCATCACTCTTTCTCATTCCTTCAAATCTTTAACCTTGGAAAAAGTCTAATCTTTTTGTTTGAATAACATTCGGAAGAGCTATGCTTGGAATATCATGGCTCACTCACTTCCTTGTTGCCTCATTTCCTTGTACAATGGTGAGATCCTGCTGGTGAATCCGTAATACAGCTCACAAAGAATCTTGATGTATTGGGTTTGAACACCCTGTTTGACTAGGGCTCCGATGACCGGCTTGGTCTCCACAGAATCAAAGGCTTTCTTTAAATCAATGAACGTGAGACAGAGCGGCATCTTGTACTCCCTACAAACCTCAATGAGCTTGGTTACCATGTGGATGTGGTCGATTGTGCTGAATCCTTTCAGAAGCCAGTTTGCTCCCATGGTTGTCCTTCATCTAATGTTCTGCCAATCCTGTTCAGGATGACTCAAGTGAACAGCTTGTAGATGACTAACAACTGGCAGATGGGATGATAGTTGCCAATGTCGTGAATGTCTCCCTTCTTGAACAGTAGAACTGTCCTGCTGGTTTTCCGCTTGGGAGGGCACCTTGCATTCAGACAGGTAGCGTGTGAAGAGGCGAGCCAGTGTATTGATGAGTACTGAAAGCAGATTCTTCAGGTGTTCGGGTCTGACTTTGTCTGGGCCTGGTGCTGTTCCCTTCTTTATCAACAGGGCTTACTCCTGTTTCTGTGCTCAGGATCAACCCTGGTTGGGCTCA
>JAJIBD010038096.1:0-209637 GCA_021461705.1 Cryptotis parvus | reverse complement strand
ATGGCAGGTTTTTTATTTATTTGCCTTTCTCTCTCTTTTTTCTTTTCCTTCCCTTCCAGACTATGGATTACAGAACATACATTAAAAGGTTGTCATGTGAATCCTTTTGCCTCTATTTAATGCTCAGTTCTAGGTTGGCATTAGTACCCTCGACTATTACTAGCACCCTGTTCCATTTTCTGTCTTTCCTAAACTCTGACTCCCACACGCTTGTGATAATTTCCACCTTTGACAAGACCTCCCGATATATGCTTCACTTGACCTTGGATATTGGTATCATAATATGTACATATATATTTATGCCATGCAAATAAATGCAGTCATTCTGTATCTGTCTCTCTCCTTCTGGCTAATTTCGCTCAACATAATCTTCTCCATGTCCATCCATTTATAGGCAAATTTTATAACTTCATTTTCCCTAACAGCTGCATAGTATTCCATTGTGTAGATGTACCAAAGCTTCTTTATCCAGTCATCGATTTTCGGGCACTCTGGTTGCTTCCAGATTCTGGCTATTGTGAATAATGCTGCTATGAACATAAAAGTAGGGTTGGTGTTTCCGCTGCGTATTTTTGGTTTCCCAGAGTAGATTCCCAGGAGTGGTATGGCTGGGTCAAATGGGAGTTCAATTTCTAGTCTTTGGAGGAAAGTCCATATTGTTTTCCAGAAAGGCTGTACCAGCCGGCATTCCCACCAACAATGGATGAGTGTCCCTTTTCCCCCACATCCACGCCAGCACTTGTTGTTCTTGCTCCTTTGAATATGTGCCAGTCTCTGTGGTGTAAAGTGGTATCTCATTGTTGTTTTGATTTGCATCTCTCTGATGATTAGTGATGATGAGCATTTTTTTCATATGTTTTTTGGCCATTCGAATTTCTTCATTGCTGAAGTTTCTGTTCATTTCTTCTCCCCATTTTTTGATGGGGTTGTTTGTTTTCTTCTTGTAAAGTTCTACCAGTGCCTGATATATCCTGGATATTAACCCCTTATCAGATGAGTATTGGGTGAATATTCTTTCCCATTCTGTGGCCTGCTTTTTGTATCTTAGTCACTGTTTCTTTTGAGGTGCAGAAGCTTTTTAGTTTCATGTAGTCCCATGTGTTTATCTTTTCTTCTAGTTGCTTTGTTAGTGATGTTTCACCTTTGAAGATGCCTTTAGCTTCAATGTCGGGGAGGGTTTTTCCTATATTTTCTTCAATGTACTTTATGGATTCAAGTCTGATATTGAGATCTTTAATCCATTTTGATCTGATTTTTGTGCATGGTGTTAGACACAGGTCCAAATTCATTTTTTTACATGTTGCTGCCCAGTTTTCCCAACACCACTTGTTGAAGAGGCTTTCCTTACTCCATTTTAGACTCATTGCACCTTTATCAAAGATTAAATGATCATGTGTTTGAGGTTGGGTGTCAGGATACTCAATTCTATTCCATAGGTCCACGGGTCTGTTTTTTATTCCAATACCATGCTGTTTTAATTACTACTGCCTTGTAGTACAGTTTGAAATTGGGAAAGGTGATGCCTCCCATCTTCTTTTTTCCCGAGAATTGCTTTAGCTATCCTTGGGGGTTTATTGTTTCATACAAATTTCAGGAGCGTTTGGTCAATTTCTTTGAAGAATGTCATCAGCTTTGTAGTCAGGTTATTTATGTGGGCCCTTTCTTGTTTCCTGATGAACGCTTGCAGAGCTCTAAACTTCCCTCTTAACACGGCTTTTGCCGTGTCCCACAAGTTCTTATAATTGGTATCTTCATTTTCATTTTGTTTCCAGAAATCTTTGGATTTCCTGTTTGATTTCTTCTATGACCCATTTGTTGGTGCAGCAGTGAGCTGTTCAGTTTCCAGGTGTTTGGTTTGACTCCCTGTTTCTGTGTACGGTTAACTTCCATTTTCAGTGCATCATGGTCTGAAAAGATAGCTGACACAATTTCTATCTGTTTAATTTTATTGAGGTATGCTTTGTGGCTCAGCATGTGGTCTATCTTGGAGAATGTTCCATGTGCACTAGAGAAAAATGTGTACTCAGCTTTTTTGGCATGAAAAGCCGTGTATATATCCACTAGCTCTCTTTCTTCCATTTCTTCCTTCAGGTCCAATATTTCCTTGGTGAGTTTCAGTCTTGTTGATCTATCCATCGTTGATAGAGCAGTGTTGGAAGTCTCCAACTATTATTGTGCTACTGTTAATGTCTTCTTTGAGGTCTCTTAGCAGTTGTTTTATGTATTTTGCTGACCCCTCGCTGGGTGCATATATGTTTAGTAGTGTAATTTCTTCCTGGTACATACCCTTAAGTAATAAGAAGTGGCCTTCGTTGTCCCTTCTAACCTTTTTCAGCCCGAAGTCTATATTATCTGAGAGGTAATATGGCCACACCAGCCTTTTTGGAGAAGTTGTTTGCATGGAGAATGGTCTTCCAACCTTTGACTCTGAGTCTGTTTGTTCTGCTTATTCAGATGCGCTTCTTGTAGACAGCAGACTTTTGCCTTCCAAATTTCTCCTTACTTGGCCTTTTCATTTCTGTAATGTAGATCCAAGGGTTTGCCCACCTTTGAGACATTACATTTCCTTGTTTTGTTATTATGTCACTCATAGATAAGTGAAAATAACCAGTATTTGTCTTTTTCCTGACTTATTTCATTCACTTAGCATGGTATCCTCCAGTCTCCATCCAACCACAGTGAATGGCATTATTTTATCCTTCCTTGTGGCTGCATAGTATTCTGTAAATGCTTTAAGTGATTTTAATTTACAGTTTTCCTTAGTACAAAATTATGAAAAGCTGCATCTCCAAAAACACTGCTTTTGAAATATCATTCTTATTCAAATATCCTGCCTATTCCACAAGGGAACCAAAAGACTTATTTTATTTTACCCATTCTCTTAGAAATTTCTTGTTTAATCTGATTCTTTTTGGGGTTCTGTACTAGCATGATTATTTCATCCCACTCAGTATATCCATTTTATGATTATTGTGGTCTCTATTTTACATGCACAAAGTTGCTTTAAAAGCCATTCAGCCATGACCTCGATATCCGCTTTTGTCCTAGCTTTCATTCATCACTCTAAAATAATAAAAACTAAAATAGAATTATAATGCAATTTTAGCCTATTGTACAGTATTTTCATTATAAAGATTTAACCTTTTAATTTCTTAGCAAAACGTTTTCCGATACAGATTTTGCTTTGCTTTCATACTATCAAAATCAACTCCAATACATTAAAAAAGTTACTAGAGAGGAATTATCTTAGTGAATAATAAATTAAAATAAGAAAAGCAACTGTGGTTGGCTCTCCAGTGTAACAAAGCATCTTGCTTGGACTTTTGAGAATGATTTTATACCTCATTTTACAATATATTCAGCTCATTAGCTATGGTTACATAAAAATCCTGATAAATGAGGGAGATAAATATATATGTAACTCACATCACATATACTTAAGTCTGAAGAATTCTGGTAAATTGGTGCTAGGAATATTTTGAAGTTTGAAGCATTGATAGCATTTACTTTTTGGTGAAATTAGAGACAAGAGTTTTTCTTAGGTTTACTTGTTTATTGCTGTTTTTCCCTTTTTTGTGAAATTAAATGTTTCTTCCATAGTTCATTGTTAAAGTAACTCCTAGCCAACAATTTGCAAGTTTTTCCTACTTAGGGTCTTGAGCCACAAGGCAGTTCTGTAGTTTTGTTATGGTTCATATCTGAGGCTTTAGGTTTCCTGAATAACTAGTGCAAAAAAGTGTTGTAATTCCCTTCCTTATTTCCCATGTCACTTTCCTGTATCAGGAGTAAGAGATCTGTTCTTTTACCAAAAGTGGAAATTCAGGTTTAAGAAGGCTGTGGAAACAAGCTTTCATAGATCCCTGCTAATAATATGCAAGCCTAAAAGTCTGTCTTGACCATTTTTCATGAATGAATTGTTTTGCTGTAAGGTATAAGAGCTTTGATCTTTGAGCATCTATGAGATTATGTATCTGAGACTTTTCATAAGTCTCACAGATAAGTATGCAATGGTTTTTTTCCACCTATTAACATCATAGGTCAATTTAATGATAGATTGGCTATAGACTTTAGAAGGCAGAGAACTTTACTTCCTTTCTTCTCCATTGTGCTTTCTTTATAAGTATGCCACTAAGTGCTTTAAAGTAATTAAGATCTTTATATTTATCGAATCTGATGGTGCTTGAAAGACTGTGTGATTCTGAGAATCAAACCCAAGGCTCTTGCATGCAAAACATGTTCCAGCCTGTTGAACTATCTTTCAAGACCCTCCATATCATATTTAAATTAAAGAACTAACTTCAAATCAGATGTATTTAAATTTATTTTTATTAGCAACAGACTTTATTGGTGAAATCATGATACTAATGGTGATAGTTTATGCTTTTATTGCATTTATGATTCTTGTACTATTTCTATTAAAACATTTATTAAAACTATGCAATTAATTTGTAATATTTCTATTCATTTTATTTTTACTTTAACACTATTTTACAAGTATGGAATCTTACATGATCTTGTATCAAAGATTTAAAGAGTTAAAGAACACTATTTAGGCTATTGATTGCTAAATAACTGCCAGCATACAGGTTTCTCAGAAGTCAAGCTGAAGTTTCAAAATAAAACATAGCTGTTGTTTAGAAATTGGCTCATTCTATGTCATGTAAAATATAACTTTTATTTCTTGTCATGAATGTGGAGAAAATGTTTGTTAAGACACTTGAGAATATGCTAAAAGACTGCTGAAAGATAGCCCTTTTCATTTAATCCTAAGAATTTTCCAAGTTGACTACTTTTATCATTGCTTATCATTAAATCATCTCTAATAATTCCTTTACTGTATAGATGAAATGCACATAATTATCTCTATGCCAAAAGTGAAAGTTAAAATTATTCAAATTTGAAAAATATGGAGAAAATCTTCCACTGAGGAGGTAATAAATTAAAACCCTTGGATAATATTGCTAAGTATTTAAGTAAAATAAATAAAAATCAGGAACACAGATGATTACAGGAAATAGGTATACAACAGATATTGAGATTAAGTATTGTGTTCTGACCCTCTGAAAGAGTAGTAGATTGCTGTGATCATGGACAAATTCTGTGTTGATTTCTCTTTATTAGGAATAGTACAGTTGCAAAACTGAGACAAACATTGAAAATCCAGCCCTTACATCTATGTGCCATTGTTCAGACATGTGCAAGACTTTTTGATACTTAGCATTGGAGTGAAAATCCGGCAGAGAGGGTATTTGCCTTGCATGCACCTAATCTGGGTTCAGTCCCTGAAATTCTGTATGGTACTCTGAGCACCACCAGGAGTAATTCCTGAGCCAGAAATAACCCCCTGTGCATTGCCAAGTATGACCCCAAAAAAAGGCAAAAATAAAAAAAAAGGTTTAAAACTTTAAAATTGCTCCCAAATGAGATAGTATTTATCAAATCTAAATTCTGGAAAAGTATTTGCCAAGTTCTAATTAAATGCTGGAAAAGACTTGTACTAATATTGGTGCTAATTTAGTATTTTAAATAAACAGTTTATTTTTTCTTACCTTTACATAGTGGCTTATGGTTTTAAAAAGAACCAAGCACTAGATAGCTTATACTTTAGACATAAAAATCATAATTGTAGTTCTTTTAATTTATAGAAAACAACAATCACAGTCTCATATTTTGTAAGATTCTACAGTATTTAAATCTGTTCTTAAAATGTAGTTGGTGAAAACATGTATTAATGCCATTATAGAAACTCACCAGAAAAAAACTGTTTAAAGCAATTGATCCAGTTTAAACTGCCCAGCTGCAGGAATGCTCATTATTCATATATTTATGTGTTCATATAAATAGCAGTATTATCTATATGTATGTAATATTTACCCTGCATCATTCATAGATAAATATGGCACATAAAACTTTAAAAAAATTGTTTCAAAAAATCATTTTACTAATTTTCTTTTCTTAAACAAGTCATCGACTCTTTGTAATCAAATTGATATGAGTAGGTGATAGAGCATATTGAAGGGAGCAAAGAAAATATTTTCTAAGCTTAAGAAAGGTTTTCCTGGGGCTGGAGCGATAGCAGAGTGGGTAGGGCATTTGCCTTGCAAGCAGCCGACCTGGGTTGGATCTCCGGGATCCCATATGGTCCCCTGACACTGCCAGGAGTAATTCCTGAGTGCATAGCTAGGAGTAACCACTGAGGATCGCCAGGAGTGACCCAAACGCCAACCCTCCCGCAAGGCTTTCTTGTTGTGTTACATTCTTTTTTTAACTAATTTGTTTTTTTTAAATTTTATTATACCATGTGAGATATATAATTAAAAGGATGTTCATAATCGGGTCATGCCATACTGTGTTCCAGAACCCATCCCTCCACCAGAACGAAATTCCCAGAACCCATATCCCAAACATGGGTCACCCAAACCCTGCCTGCCCCTATTGCAGGCACATTTTATTTCTCTGTCTATCTCTTTGTCTATGTCCCTGTATTTCTCTCTCTCTTCTGTTACACTTTGTGGCTTGCCCTATAGATATTAACGATGTATGATGTCTCTCTGAATATTTAATAGTGAATTCTAGTGCGAAATCATAATTCCTCATTCCCCATAACCTCTCCAATTTGTTGCAAATAGAATGATCATTAAAGTGAATAAATGAGAAAGATACTGGGTAGGGCCTGGTGCAAAAATACGTTAGAGTCTAAAATTAATGCACAGCTGCTCAAGCGCCACGCCGCCTGCGCAGCTGTGGATTTGGAGTGTCTGTCTTCCAGCGGTTGGCTGTGGTAGCTGTAGCTTAGGGCCACACCCACTGACCCAGAGTCTGGGGAATGGGTGGAGGCGCCCAAATCCCTGCTCCAAGTCTGGCAGGTGTAGCCACCTGCATGCTGAGCAAGCCGTAGGAGCTATGTAGGACATGGCCTGCATTAAATTCTTAGCTATGGCCTATTGGTACATATATTAATATATATTTTTAAAATTAAAGAAAGAAATATGTAAACATATGCATAATTAAATATATGTTATAACTTTACTAAATGTGTATAAATTTTTTAAAATGTATATAAATTAATTAATCATTTAAAAAGTATAAGTAGTATGAAATATGTACATGTTAATTAGTTACACTGTTTATACATGAGTAAATGTAGCACTTCATTTGGATAGAGGACATAGATTAATGAGAATTAATTAATGCAAAAAATACAGAAAGATATATTCCCCTCACACATATTGGAAACAAAGCTTATAAGCTAGAAATCAAACTGATGACGCAGTTACATGGAAGGACTTCATCTCAATGTAGGTAGTTGTGTACAATTATGATAGAAAATAAGTACAGCATAAGGACCATAGAACTGCTCTCATTTTGTCTGGTCTAAACCTGAATAGTTATGGCAGGAATCCATCACTTGGATTAACACAAGCAGATAAGCTATAACAGAAGTGACAAGCACTTTTCCTCCTACCTGAACTTATGCTGAGAGCTCGATAAATCTCACATAATGGGATGTTTACCTCCCTGTAGAAAACCAACCCAACATCTTCCAGATGAATGAGCTCATTAGCCACCATATAACCCAGGAAGGATATTAATGGCCAATGGTAGGCTTTATACGCATAATATGCGCCTCCCTAGGAAACTGCATATGTATTTGACTCTGTTTAGATAAAAAGTATCTGATTTCTCTTTAATGTTAAAGATTGGAAGTAAGAAATAAGAAATAGTAGGTTTTATTATAAGTGAATATAAGTTTGATGGTTGCCTTTAAATATCTAAGTTTGATTTACATTTGATGACTCATTAGTGATCAGAAGATAGAAAATAATTGGAGGAGGTTACGTTGTAACTGTAGTTCATATAGAAATTGCAATTTGATTTTAATTCAACTCTAATGACATTAAATATAAATGTATTTTGAAGACATATGCCATGATATACTAATGAACATTATACTTATAACATATTGATATTCTGACATTCCTGGGAACCATAATCATCCTCATTTTCTGTAAACCAACTGACTCACAATAAACCTAATATACACAGAAATGTTTCTTCTCCTCAGATCTCAATTTTAATATGACCTTAATGTGACCTCTCTTTGCTGGAAAAATTGTAAGTGAGTAAAGTTCAGTGCTTATAATATTAAAAATTAAAATTCTTCTGTTACTTTAACAATAGCAGTTGCCCTTTGTAGTTCTCTCATACCTTACAGCTTATTAAATGTGTTATGTTCTTAAAGTTCTCGCTATCATTTTTTAAAAGAACGATGTTTCATTGCTTCCATTTTATAAATAAGTAAAACAAGGCTTCGCTGGATACAGAATTTTTCCCGAATATCTTACACATGGGGTATCACAATTCCGATACTTATCAGTACATGTCACAAGGTTAAGCTCCTTACATTTCACATCACTATCCACGATCTGTAGCAGTCTATGCATTATAGTAGAACTTTAGCAAAAATTTTACAATGTTACCAATATTACAAATAATTTAGAAACACTATGTATAAAATAAAATATAAAATAATTGCATTAACACAAGCAAATTTGCTAGAACAGAAGTTGCAAGCAGTTATATAATCTGCTTATGTTAATCTTCATATAAAATAGTCATATGAAGATACTTGCTTCTTTATGTGTGTTGATTTATTTTACCTGAGTTGTTTTAGTATAAAATATTAAAATATATTTTGTATATATTTTACTTTATACTTTCAGTGTAAAGTATCAGGGAAATTAAACTTATTTCTAATGAAATATTTGATATACTCCTTTTAGTCTTTTTTTTGTAATGTTAGTATAGAAGCCACATCCGGTGGTGTTTGGGGTTTACCAGGTCACATTAGGTGTCTTTCTTAAACAGAATTGTTTCCATTTGTAGGAACAAAGTTCAAGAAAATAATCAGTTCTATCTACTTATAAAAAATACGATTTGCCGTTAAACGGAGTAGATGACTGTCTTTTGTAAAGCTTTCAGTTGAAAGGGATAGTTAAGATTCCAGAAGTTGAGAAAAATGAGACTCATCTCTTTACCCAGAGGGATAGAGACATAATCAATATACATTTATATGACATTTGGTTAGAAATGATTTCTGTTCATTGAGCAATTCACATATGTATTTCCAAAGGAATACATTCTATATAGCTAAAATATTTACTGAACAAGCAGCTGATCTTTAGGATTTAATTCTTTACTTTTGCTGTTCTTGATACCAAGACTAAATTAGTTCCCTCAGGATATAATGAGAGCATGTTAGAAAAGGCAACAACATGAAAATCACACTTCATGTAAAGCTTTTATTATCATGAATTATTTCTCAGGTTCCTTTTCTTCTCAGTTTTATTGTGTATCACAGGAATTAAATAGCAGTTTCTGACTATTATCTTGATTATTCAGTAGCAATTATTTTCCATTACTGACATTGATCAAATTGAAGATAATCCTTGAAGACAATGATTTTTCGTTGGCAAGAAAATCATCTCAACAGAGCTATTGATTCTAATTAGTAGCAACCAATCTAGGTACACAAATTTTATTACCTCTGTTTTCAGACATTGGAAATACCATGTCCTTTCTTAAGAACATAGAAATTTTATCATTTTTAATCAATGAAGAATTTCTTTCTTTGACTTATTTGAAATATCTCATAACTATAATGGTAGATATTAAGCTGTAATAGAAAATATGGTTCATTGACTAGTAGGATCTGATGCTAAAATTTTTATTTATGTTAAGCAGTAGCACAGTGCTCTCTTAAAATATTACTTTGTGAAGATTTTATACTACAGAAGATTATTATAGAAAATTAAAAGAGAAACTTTTGGATCATGTAAACACCTTAACTATCTGAAATACTCAGGATAGCTTAGAGTCACATTTCAAAGTATGTGATAAGTGTATTCAGTGTTAGTACTTGTGCGACATGAGTAGCGATACTTCCTATATTCAGATACATTCAAGTTGTCAGGAAAGGTGAAATCAGTTGCACGGAGAACATAAAAATGGCATATTGAGCTACATCTATACACCCTAAAATAGCTTTAAGGAACATATTTGAGAATTGTAAGAATGTCCTCTATGATAATGTTTCAAGAACAATATATATCTTTAAACCTGTCCGTATTCTTTAATGACTGCTTATTCATGTGCCATTTGTGAAATTAATCAAATTCCCTGAGTCTGTATATCATACCAGATTGGTGAACAAATTTTGTCCTCTGAGAAGTGGATGTGACTAGTTTGACTCCATTTGTCCCAGGTAACAGCAAGGAACAAACGATATATTGCTAAACTACTTTCCTTTCTATTAATTCTCATAACTAATTAGAATGTTGAATAGGAGAAAGAACATCTGAAGGGTTAAACATGTTATTTTATTAAGCACTCTATGAATCTTACTTTCTACTGCCTTTAAATATGAAGCCATCTTCTGCTTTCCCAGTTTGGCAGAAACTACTTTTAGGAGCTTTTTTATTTTCAGTATCCTTTTGTTTTTGGCCAATCTTATTTGGAGTCCAAATCTACCATAGTTAATTGTTCTTGATGTTTTAACTAGGCAACTCAGACTGTTGACAATCCCTTTTTATGTCATTCCATGTTTAATGTCTTCACTTTTTTATGCATCCCTTATTAAATATAGTATAACCAATAGGCATATGAAGAATTAGTTATATTATTGACCAAAAATTGTTAAGTTCCTTCCACAAATTTTTAGGTGTAGATTTCGAAAGCTCTTAGCAAACTGTCACTTTTACAGATCATGTCATGGTTATTCTGATACTGTTTGACAGAGTGAAAGTTGGCTGACCTTTAAATAATATGGTATGCATGCTTGTGAGGTGAGCAAAGTCGATTGAGGCAAATCTGATTGCATGCATTGTTAACTGCAAAATACAATGACCTTTAAACTAATTGAATGAGCATTTTTTGTAGCCAGGATGAAACACAAAATTAACCACAAATTTAATACCTAACAATGGAAAAAACTACTCCAGAACTAATAATGTTTTTCTTTTGGGGGTGCCAAATTATGAAATCTTCTGAGTATTTAGGATTATATTGACAATCTCCCATCAAAATTGAACTAGCAGCTCTGGTCAACTTGTCTTGGCACTTGTTAGATCACCAAACTTATATCCTTGCTATCGTGTTTTGTTCTTAAAAGTGCCTTTAGGCTTTCTGGAGCTTTAACATTTATTCTAAATAGAATTGGAACCTTTACAAAAATGACTTTTGTATTGAAAAATTAGTTCTTCAAATACTCACTGAGAATATGTTTTTATCTACAAAATAGTAAATGTTCCTGGTTCTGGACAAGAACCCTAAGGGATTCAGTACAATTTCTATTTGCAATGATTCTATTTGGTGGTGAGTCCAGCCTTAATTTCTCTGCAAAATTAATTTTGTTTTATGTTCACCCCAAATCATATATTTATATTTACTTCTTTTAAGTAAAATATTATTTCTCTTGTACTGTTTTAGTAGCCATTAATATCAATCTTTGTTTTCTTTTATTTTTTTCCTCTTTGGAGTCACAATGGTGATATCAGGGGGTCGCTCCTGGCTCTGTATGCAGGAATTACTCCTGGTGGTGCTTGGGGGAGCATATGGGATGCTGGGTTTCGGACCTTGGTCAGCCGCTTGAAAGGCAAATGCTCTACCCGCTGTACTATCGCTCTGATGGCTTCTTTTTTAAGTTTTAAATAAACCCAGGCTAAGAAGATAATGGACAATCTTCAAAATTTTGTCTTTAGTTTTTATGTTTATGTCTTTAGTTTTATTGTTTACCTTGGATTGAAACCCACTAATTTTAAAGGAATTGTTTTAAAGTTAAAGCTATAATTTTTGGTATTTCTTTTCTTTTTTTCTTTTTCTTTACCCGGCAATGCTCAGGGGTTACTCCTGGTTCTGCACTCAGGAATTACTCCTGACTATGCTCAAGGGACAATATGGGATGCCAGGGGATGGAACCAAGGCCGACATGGGCGGCCGTGTGCAAGGCAAACGCCCTACCCGCTGGAATATGACTCCGGCCCCTTTTGGTAAATTTTTGAGAGGACTTTTCAAAGTTCTGCTAGGTATAATGGCTGCGAACTCTTGAAAATTTGATGAATTACATGTATCTGTTAACATTAACTTTAATTTTTTAAAAAATCATCATTTTAAATTATTTTAAAACTATTTAAAACATTAAAGATTTTATTTTAAAATCCATGAATCTGGACTTTAATATTACTTTTTTAGGATCTGGGATGTGACTCAGTGGTAAAGTACTTATCCTTGAATTGGACACACCTAGATTTAGTCCTTGGCATTGTGTGCATACAGGCAAACAACTCCAAAACCAGTTTTTGTCTTCAATTGAAGAATACCTTTTTACATGATCATCAGACTAAACTTTATCAATTACTTTAAAATGACTTTTTCTTTTGCAGATATATTATATTTATATTACTTTGCACCATACAATTTAAAACAATATTTACTGAAAAATTATCATTCTTCCTATTCACTAATTTACTCTTTCCAAGAAGCCATCAACCTTACAATTTTCCAAAGCTTAGTCAAGAGGTAATTTCTCAAATATTATCAGTACTATCTACTTATGTTCACTTTATTGGAGAATGCAGTCTCTATTCAGATTGTTGCTCCACTAAACTCTCTTAGAGATTATTTCATAGTGGTATATAGGAAGTCTCTGCACCTTTAAACTGGATAATATTACATTAATGACTGCCATTAATGATCTAATTAGTTTCATTAGTGAAGGTATATTTTATATCTTTGTGATTATAAACAATAGTAGAACCATTAACATAACTTTTTGCATACATTTTTTAAATATATGTGTAGAACAAATTCTGAAATTGGAATCACTTGATCACTTGAATCCCATTATTCATCGACTTGCTCGAGCGGGCGCCAGTAACATTTCCATTGGACTCTATCACTTGCCAATGTAGCCCAATGGCATCTGATTGATTCAGGAATATGAAGAGCCTCAAACCATTCCTTCAGGGTCTTGACGAAGAAGTCTGACCATCTTGTAGGTGGCCGGCCACGTGATCTTTTGACATCCCGTGGGATCCAGTTGGTAACGGCTCTAGTCCAGTGGTCATCTCCAAATCGCATTACATGTACAGCCCATCTGATTTTCAATGCCTTGGCAAACAAGACAGCGTCCCTGATTCTGGAATAGTGACCGAGGTTGGAACTCCGGATTCCTTTTCTCACTTGAGTGAGGCGTGATATTCCAAGCATAGCTCTTTTGATTCCTCTCTGGGAGACCGAATAGCATTCTCATCCTGCTTTCATAATTACAAATTTGCTAGTTTGCCAAATTGATACTCCTTACATCAATACACATCAGAGAACTATGTGGTTTCCTGCTGTGTGGTCTTCCCTAGTTGGGGACATTGAGCGAGTTGCCATCTTAGTGCGTCATGATGATCTCCACTAGGCATATGCTGTCTGTCATGCCATCTCCTGGTCCTGCCACTTCCCCTTCACCTTACGGTTGTGGAAAGGAAAGGGGAGAGATTTGTAGTTAAAGGCCTCTTTACGTTGCCTTAAACAATTTGCAGGGTTTGCCGTGTTTTGCCTTGTTCTTTTCCCGATCAATGGAAGATGGATATATTCTGTCCACTGTAACAATGTTTGATTCTCCAATGTAACCATGGATGAATGCATATCTTTCATATCTTTTTATCTCTTTTAGTGCTGCTACACCTGATAATAGTTCATTACTTTGAGGTATTATTATTTGTAGACAATTATTTCCTTTTTGAAGTATTAAATATATTTTATTTATTTGTTTTCATTATTTTATTATACGACCATGAGATATACAATTGCAAAGATGTTCACGTTTGGGTTTCGGTCATACAGTGGTCCAGCACCCATCCTTCTATCAGTGCCCATTTCCCACCACCAATGTCCCCAATTCCTCCCCATCCTGTAGCCTGCCTCTATGGTAGGTTCTTTATCTCTTCTCTCTCTCTCTCTCTCTCTCTCTCTCTCTCTCTCATAGTAGACCCTTTAAGAACTTATTCTTTCTCTCATCCATAGTTGGGATCTGTAACATTTCAGGGCTTTTTCCATTACATAGTTCTTATAGCTGTTGGAAATATTTTCCCAGAGTATTTACATTCTACTCCCAGTGTTCGTCTTTTTACCTAACCTTCCAAAATTATCTCTACTGGGTGAACTTTTCCCTCCAAAAGTACTCACATTGTTGAAGGAGGTAAAGCTGTATATATACATGATACGCTTTCAGTAACAGCATCGCAAACCATAATGCCTTCAAAGAAAATAAGAGAGAGAAGAAGAGAGAACAAAAGAGTCTGCCATTGAGGTGAGCTACAGGATGGGCTGGGGTAGGAGGGGCACAGGAAGAAACTGGGACTTTGGTGACAGGAAATGTGCCTGGTGAAGGGATGGGTGTTAGAACACTGTTTAACTGAAACTCAATCATAAACAATTCTATTTCTCAATCACTGTATCACTGTCTTCCGTTCATCATCGATTTGCTCGAGCGGGCCCCAGTAACATCTCCATATGTCCTGTCTCATGCTAGTAGAGCCCAAGGCATCTGCTTGCTCCAGGAACATAAAGAGCCTCAATCCATTCCGGAATGAGGTCTATAATTGTTACTGGTATTTGGCATATATATCAAATACAACACGGGTAGCTTGCCAGGCTCTGCCGTGCAGGTAGCATACTCTTGTAGGCATCTCTAAGTCCAGCATTTATTGATGAACCGCACTGCCACAAGCGGCCGCGCGAACCGGGCACTGATAGGCTGGTCTGCTGGGTGGAGGTCTGACGAGAGAGAAGTCCGGATGTGGAAAATGGAGGCCCTCATGGAGTGGGGGGTCATCTGGCTTGTTGCGAGGCTCTGCTGGGATGGTGGGCCAGGGCTAGAACCCACCATCCCTCCCAGGCGCCTCGTGAGCGGCTGGTCACAGGGAGAGCCAGTAGCAGCTCTGCCCCATGTCTGCGAGTCTCTGGACCGGCATACCTGAGCCGGTTTAAGAAAGACTGCTGCAGGGTGGAACTTCGATGAGCCGGGCACTGATAGGCTGGTCTGCTCAATGTTGATTCAAATTTTTTGAAAAAAAAGTTCTCTTGCAAACATTTCCTGAATTCTCTTAAGGTTAAAAATACGTTTAGCTAGCATTTACATATAAACTGTATTTCTGGGTATTAATTATTTGGGTCATTCTTTTATTTCTGTGAAGGTTCTGTGGCTGTGCACTGTCTTCACTGCAACTGAATATTGCTGTAGAGATATCTGAAGTCAGCTTTATTTTTCCCCTCTTGGTAATTGACTCGTTCTTATTTTCTCACAACTCTGAAGGATGCTTTCTTTATCCTTGAGGTTAGTAGCTTTTAAAGGACATATATAAAGATATGTCCTATTTGTGACCAAGAACATCACTTTGATATCGTAAAATGAGAGAAATGTAAGTAATAATAAAAAATACAGATAAGGACCTCTGAGAAATTTGAGCATTTTTTATGTCAAAATGTCAGACTAAGCTTTTCATAGGATTTAAACTGAGTCTTGAAGGATTAGGACATGGGAAACTAGGAAGGAACAGGATTCAGGTAGCAGAAATGGGAATTTGTGTGATTTTATCATTGTATGCTAGGTCAGCAATTTTTTCTAGATTCTGAGCAACTTGAAGTCAGAAAATAGTTTTCATACACTGTTTCCCCCTTGTATCCCTAGCTTAATATTTGACACAGATGATGAAAACAATATAGCTCTTCCTTCCCTACTATCTTATTTTTACTATACTATCTTATTTGTACTATTTTAATTGGTTTTCATAATAAAAATGACTTTTATGATAAAATTAATTAATTCAGTGTCTGTTATTCCTGAGTAGACTTGGGTATTAGGGAAAATCAGAAAAGTTACTTTAACCTTCTTCTAAAATTGATTTCACTTACATTTTTAAAAAAGACATTTGTTTTCAGCGTTGAGCAAGAAACAATTTAAGTCTCTCGAATATATAGTAAGTAGATAAGATTCATCACTAATTGTGTTCCAATTGAATAACAAATATGAACAAAACTCAAGCATAAATGAAATCTTTCTATCTCTTTTTCTTCTGATCTCTAGCACACAAATGGATTTTCATAAGGAGAAGGGTTTACTTGCACAAGGCTTATAAACATTTTATAATTAAACATTTTAAAACATTTTATAATTAGAATTATGCTGGTCTGCTGGGTGGAGTTCTGACTAGGGGAAGTCGGATGTGGAAAATGGAGGTCCTCATGGAGTGGAGGGTCGTCTGGCTTGTTGTGAGGCTCAGCTGGGGTGGTGGGCCAGGGCTAGAACCTACCATCCCTCCCAGGCACCTCATGAGTGGCTGGGCCAGTGAGAGCCAGTAGCAGCTCTGCCCCATGTCTGTCTCCCAGCAGACCAGCCCACCACAGCCTGGCTCATTGAGATCCACCCTGCTGCAGTCCTTTTTAATCTGGCCCAGGTATGCTGATCCAGAGACAAACATGGGGCAGAGCTGCTACTGGCTCTCACTGTGCCCAGCTGCTCATGAGGCACCCGGGAGGGATGTCAGGTTCTAGCCCTGGCCCGCCACCCCAGCTGATCCTCACAACAAGCCAGACGACTCCCCACTCCATGAGGACCCCCATTTTCCACATCTGGACTTCCTCCTCGTCATAACTCCACCCAGCAGACCAGCCTATCACAGCCCGGCTCGTGTGGCATAAGCAGCCACATGGTTCATCAATAAATGCTGGATTTTGAGATGACTACAAGAGTATGCTACCCGCACGGCAGAGCCTGGCAAGCTACCCGTGTCATATTTAATATGCCAGATACTGTAACAATATAGACCTCATTCCCATTACCTGATGGAATGTTTTGAGGCTCTATGTTCCTGGAGCAAGCAGGTGCCCTTGGGCTCTACTTGCATGAGACAGGACATATGGAGATGTTACTGGTGCCCGCTCGAGCAAATCGATGATGAACGGGAAGACAGTGAGACAATGAATTAGAATTATAAAAGTGCATGGCTCTGTTTTACCAGCTAAGTCAAATTGTGAACTTCCATTCCAAAAGATATTGTTTCTAAACTCTCCACCTCCATGCACTGTCAAATGTAAATATTTTGTCTTTTATTTTACCTGCCCCCACTAAATGCATAGATATTTACCAAGGCTTTTGCTTTCCAACCTTATATTTGATTATAATTCCAGTTATACTATGAATGAAATTAGCAATCTATCACGCACTGGGATAGATAAGCTTTGTGTCATTAACAGTTTTGTTCTTTATTGGCATTAAAAAGAAGAAATCGTGTTGCAGTAATTTCTCCTATCATCTATTTCTCCACCATAATTCAGTGTAGCAATTCAGGGATTTGTTCTTAAGTCCTAGTAGAAGGGAAGAACAAGTATATAAAAGTCAGTAGATCTGAGGTAATTAGAAACCAAATGAACCTATTTGAACCGTTTTCTTTTTCTTCTTAATTTTGATAATGTTGCAGGAGAGCGTATCACTTGTAAATTAGTCAGAGAGAATGGAAAGGAATTAGCATTCACCCCATGGGTATTTACTGAACCTGATTGATAATTCTCAGTATTGTGTGCTTCCAGAAAAACATGATACCTATGTCATTTGGAATGTCTGAATCTCCCAATTTCAGCCATGAGTTTCCTAATTCTGTGTGATTAGAAATTTGTTCTATATGTTTTCAAAATCTCTGTTTTGTTTTGTTTTGTTTTGTTTTTGTTTTTTTTCCTGGGTGAGTAGAGAAACTTCCCACACATTTTGGGAGATTAGCTAATATAGGTTTGCTTCCACATGAAAACCACTCACTCCAGTCTCTATACAAAGATTCCTGGTGATACTGTTTCACAGAGTATTCTATAGGGATGTCCAAAGAAATTCACTGAGAGTATATTTTGGAACCTTAAGGAAACTCCAGAGCTACTGAGAAATGACACAAGCAGATGCGTAGTTGTAATAGAAAAACCGAAGATCTATTCCCAGCAGTTTCTGTGCTAGAGATCACTAATTTAATTCTCAGAGATTCCATTTACAATTCTGTCTGTTGCAGGGTTGATTTACACATCAAATAGTGCAGTTGAAGTTTTGCTGTTTAATGACACTTTCTCTTAAAATTCCAAATATCTTATTTTGTCAGTGTTAAATAAAGAGACCAGGAGAAAGAAAATGAGTCACCCCAGGAGATACAGGTCACTAGAGAAATACCAGGACTAGAATATTAATAGATAAGGTTAATCATTGTTCATTATGTCCAATATAGATGGAAAGGGGAACTATGCATCTTCAAAGTCTGGATTTCAAATACTTTTTCTTGTAAATGAGAAGTTCTAAGAGGGGAAAAAGGATGTATTGATGTGCTATTAAATTTTAGAGTGATTATGGAACACTTGTCGGGATTTGTTTCAAGTGAGTATTTGTTGAGAATTCATTATCTGAGGCATTGAGCAATGAAATAAATCTGGAGAACCAGAATTGCTTAGCATAAGTAATACTGGTTATATGTTTTCCATTGGTCAATAGTTCACATTGCATGAGTGGATGTATCAGATGTTGCTGTATGGTTTTTACTTTTACACACCCTTTTGTCACTATAACAATTCTAGTTAAAGGACATCATAATAGAAATTTGAAGCATTTTGAATTCTACAGTGAACTTCGTATTTCAAGTTCTTATCTTCTCTCCATCTTATGGTTGTTCTTATACTCTTTAATTTAAAATATTAGCTTAGTAAAATAGGACCTGTCACTTGTAAAAATAGCTGTATACATACCTACATGATTTTAACATTTGTCTTGCAATTGAACACCACATCAAAATTACATCAACAGTGTTTAAAAGACAAGGCATATTCAGAATGTTTTATAAGCAATTCCCAAAGTCAGAGTAATGGTAAACTTAACTAAGGGTGATATTTCAGATAAACTTCCCATTTTCTGTGTAATCAGTTTTAGTAGTATCTATATCTCTAAATAATTTTATTCAGGTGTTAGAGATGAGAAAAATCAATGATTTTCTTAAGTAGGTTATCCTTAGGTTATTTAATTTTATTAAATCTTTCATTTCTTATTTTGAAAATCTTAGGTCATAGCTTCACCTATAGAATCTTCTTAAATCAAAGAATAAATGTTGGCTATTTTTTGTTTGTATTGGTTTATTGTTGATGCTTAAAGTTCTCAGTTTTAGGAGTGGGGTTTAGCTCAGTGGTAGAATACTTCCCTTGCATGTATGAGGCTGAGTTTGAGTCATGACACCACAAGAAATATTGCAGGGACTGGTAAATGTGGAGTGGAAAAGCCCGTGCCTGCTGCAGATGAGACCCTGGATCCAGTCCCTGGCGCTGCATGATCCCATGGGGGCCACACTCTTCCATGTGCCCCCACAGATTTCCCGGTCTCAGTTTTAAAATTTAATAGTTGGAAAATGGCCTTTTATTTTTTAAAACCTAAGAATGAAATCTTATTGCAGAGCCTGGCAAGCTACCCATGTAGTATTTGATACGCCAAAATCAGTCATAATAACAGACCTCATTCCCATGACGTGAAGGAATGGTTTGAGGCTCTTCATGTTCCTGGAGCGAGCAAAGGCCCTTGGGCTGGAAGACAAGTGATACAAGTGATAGGTCATATTGACTATCTTCATTTTTCAGCTCTTTCTATAACCTCTCAGATCATGCTGGTAAACTGAGTTATCAGATTTGTCATCCCTTTTTACAGCTTCTTCTTGGTATTATAAATTATACACTAACATTTTTTACCCATTACACCAGCATAAAATAAAGATATACTGTGCTTTTTCCTACCTGTAACAGATACCAGTCTAATCCAGGGTTATCAGAATTAGAATGCAGAAGCGCATTCTCCTCCTATTTTTGTCCTGTTCAGTAAATATTTACCTCTAGGATTTTAGAATTATTCTAACTTTTTAAAAAATAAACATCAAAAGCATTTATCTAAATTCTTGCCAGTTTGGGGCGGAGCGATAGCCCAGCGGGTAGGGCATTTGCCTTGCACGCGGCTGGTGCTGGCCCGGGTTCGATCCCCGGCATCCCATATGGTCCCCGCGCACCGCCAGGAGTTATTACTGAGTGCAGAGCCAGGAGAAACCGCTGAGCATTGCGGGTGTGACCCAAAAAAGCAAAAAAAAAAAAAAAAATTCTTGCCAGTTTGTAATGTTAGTTTTTAAGTTTTGCTTTATGTTTTAGTCAGTGAGATAAGAGGCAATCCTTGCTTTCCATAACATAAAGTATGAAATATACTACAATTATGTAAATGTCTAAATAAAATTTAATAAATCACTATGCTCTTTGTAGTTTAGTATAGAGGAATACCTAAGTAGAATATATAACATTAAGCAAATATATGTGTAAATAAGTGATTATGGACTCTCCAAAGTTCCACTCACATGACTTAACTGGGCTATTTGCTCATTCCTAAAGCTAGAAAATAATTGTTAAAATTGATATAGTCGCTCCAGGATGCCTGCATGGTTCTTCCAGTTCATTCCTAAATCTAATGATGTCACTCGATTATGATCACAGTTTATTAACAAGCTAGTAGATAATCAGCCCAATCATGTACACAACAATTAAAGTTTACAGCATCCTCTAGTTAGATGTAACCAAATTTTTGCAGCAATTATGTAGAACATGCAAAAGAAATGTATATATTTGATTTGAGTGGGTAAAATAAAAGTCAGTGTAATTTTTTAAGCTGTTCATTTGTGAGAACTTACCTGCTAACTGTAAATATAGTATAAAAAATTCTGTTCCTGGGACTGGAGTGTTAGTAAAGTAGGGAGGGCATTTGCCTTGCATGCAGAGGACCGGGTTCCATCCCTGACATCCCTTATGGTCCCCCAAGCACTGCCAGGAGTAATTCCTGAGCACAGAGCCAGCATCGCCAGATATGATCCACAAGCTAAAACAAGCAAACAAAAAACCCCCCAATAAATAAAAATTCTGTTCCTTATATTTTATGAATAGAATTTTCTAAAGCTGTACGAGAATACCTTTAGTTTGTTTATATTCCCTCACCATTCCAATTGTTTATAATATCAATTTTCATATATTTACAGGGATTTGTATTTACCTTGTTTTATGCTCTACTATTGTTATTTTCTCATTGTTCAGGATCTTTCATTAGTTTTCCAGATAAATAAAGCTGAATTACAATATTTACTATGTACTATTGGACCTCTAATCTGGTAATGGTACCTTAAAAGCAATTTTAGTGTTTCTAAGAAATTTAAATCTGTAATAGTTCGAGCATGCATGATTGTTCAACAAGCAGTAAGGAGACAGTGGAAAAATAATGGTTCTCAAAATCTCTATGAATTTTGATTTATCCTCACTCCCTGTGATCGAGGACAGTCAGTTGAAAAATAACTGTGAAGGATATTGTACCAAGATAAATACAGGAAAAAATATATTCACCTTTCTTTCCCACAAACTTCATTTGTTTTTTTTAAAATAAATAAAACACTATACCAATACTGTTTGGTAATTTGACAAGATATTTTAGGCTTAATATATCTATATATTGTTCCATTACTTAATATTATGCACTTATCTCTGAGTCATAACTTCATGTATTTAGATTCATAAAATGTACTGTGCTTCAGTACATTTGTGTGTAAGATACTAGACTGTATATGGTATAGGGTTTGCTATAAGAATACCCTTCCTCTCAAAGAACTACAGTTATGAGGTTGGGAATTTCATAATATTGTAAGTTCCTTTTAGACTAAAATTATTTAATACTCTATAAATAAGGCTAGCGTTACCTATGTAACACATCAGATTGGTGTGAGAATAGAAGTGCCTGAGCTCAGAAACACAGTGGAGGTCTGTAATTGTAACCATTTAACCTTTCACATTACCCATTTTTCCTGGTTTTCTTTCTCTCACACACAGATCCTTATAGCATTTTAAGCAAACTTGGATTCTAGGATCTATTAGAATATGAGTAGATCTGTAATTCACATCTATTAGGAACTATGAATCTATCCTCATTCAACATTAGGATAATTGATTTCCCTAAATTAGTGACAATCGTTCTGTTTTTATCTTTTTATCTTTAATTATAGTGACTATATCATTTGGGGGGATGAAATACCGAAGGGTGCAGTTGCTGATAAAAAGTTTCCATTATGCTTAACATTCTCCTTCGTGAGCATCAGAGGTACTGAGCCTTGACAGAGCTGGAAGTCTTGCAGATAGAATATAGTGGGAGTGAGAGCAGTTAGTCTCACGTCACCGTTTTCAACTTTCAGGTACCAGTAAAGTATATAATATCGTCATCATGATTAAGCATAGACACAGAATGACAACGTCAGGCCTTGGAGTCAATTTTACCCGGGTTTTCAGTGGCATTTGCTTTCCTTAATGTCATCTCACTTATTTTCACTTTCTATTCCAAAATACATCTTCAAGTATTATCTTCTCCAGTAGAAAATCCAGAAAAAAAATTAAAAGAAAAATTTAAAGTCTTATTCGTTAAGAAAATATTTACCTTTGCTCTAGCTATTTGCAATTTGATTTTACATGGTTCTCAATGTTAATTTTTGCCAGAGTTCTATACATTTCAAGTACAAGTTGTTAATAGCAACTCTACTATAGAGATCAGTAAAAAGTCGCTGACTTGTATTTATCAGTAATGCGTAATTAAGAATGACTCTTCCTTTCAAGACTTTGCTTTTATTTTAGTCAACCTTCCTTCAAATTTATATGCTCATTAGCTACTACTGTTCACGCACTGGGGTGAGATGGATTTCTAACAAAACTAAATGGATTTTTTTCACTTTACTGGATAGAAAAAAACATTTTCTCCTTAGTTTAGCTTGGATTCCAATATCGCACTGATCAGATAAAGGGGAATACAGGATGCGGTCAACATGTGTTTCAGATATTGCCTCTTTTTACTGTTTTACTTCAGAGACAAGAACAAATGAATTGGCATCCTTATCACAGAAGAAAGGGCATCACATAAACAACAGAGAGGCACAGACTATGATATTAAGATTCTCCTTGTGAATACATTTAAAAATTATTTTCCTGAGTTTCATTTTTCTTTAGAACAGCCAATCGCTCCCAGTCTCTGATCTTTCCCAAAGCGGTTCATCAATAAATGCACGAGATAAGAGGCTACTTTAAGAGTATCCCACCTGCATGGAAGAGCCTGGCAAGCTACCCGTGTCATATTTGATATGCCCAAAACCAGTAACAATTATATACCTTATTCCCATGACCTGATGGAATGGTTTGAGGCTCTTCATGTTCCTGGAGCGAGCAGATGCCCTTGGGCTACACTAGCATATGACAGGGCGTATGGAAATGTTGCTGGTGCCCGCTCGAGCAAATTAATGAACAGCAGGAAGACAAGTGATACAAGTGAAGTGATTCATTTTTCTTTATTTCACCGTTTTGGGGGTAGGGGGTCAGCCTATATGTGACTCTGTTTAGAACTTACTCCTGGCTTTGTGCACATGAATCTTTCCTGCCAGGGCTCAGGACTATGTAGTTCAAGGATTAAACCTGGTTGACTACAAAAAAGGCAGCATTGTGCCCCCTTTACTATTACTCCAACTACCTTACATCCCTCTTTAATTTGTCTGTTTCTTTGGGGTTTGAGAAATACACGCAGGAGTGCTCAAGGGATACACCAGTGCCCTGCTCAAGGGTTTCTCCTAGAAGTGCGTAGGGAACTGTGCCATGCATAGGCTTATATAAACAGGGCGCATGCATCAGCCCTTAGAGTTATATCCATGTTTCTGTTCACTTAACTTGGTTGCTAAGATAGTTGTTTTACTTCTTACAACATGATGCAGTTTGGTTGTAAAAACATTTCTAAGATGTGTTCATCTATTCTTTTACTAGACTGCTTGTGTTTATGTGAGCAACTATGTAGCATGCATCAATGTGCACTTATTTATGGTTACAGTAATGACTGACATATTAACTTTTACATTATTTTCCAGAATAGATAGAAATCTGTCTCATTCAGGGCCAGAGAAGTAGTACTGTGTGTTTGCCTTGTGTGTGGCAACTAGGAATGAACTAGGAATGATATTTTAGTACAGCTGGGTGTGGCCCACAAACAAACAAACAAACAAACACAAACCCAAAAGAATCATGCTTTAATTGTATTTGAAGAATTTCAGCATGTTCACATCGAAAATGGAGATTCCTCTTCATAAAAATTTGTCATGCATGTGCCTTTAAAAGCAAGTTTGCTCATTTTATCAGCAATCAAATATGAGGTGATAATATTTTGTTTAAAAAGAATAGTAATCACACATTAAACAAATAAATAAAATTATTCTTTGAACAAGAGGATGGTTCAGAGAGAAAGTACAAGGTTAAAGGTTTACCATTTTTTTTAAAAAATCATTTTCTATCCCCGTGAGATAGACAGAGCTGTTCATGATTGGGTTTCAGTCACACAGTGTTCCAGCACTCATCCCTCCCCACCTTTGCACACTTCCCAACACCAAGGTTCCCAGTTTCCCTTCCTGCCCGCAGCCTGCCTCTACGGCAGGCACTTTTCTTCTCTGTCTCTCTCACTGTCTGTCACTGCCTCTCTCTCTCTCTCTCTCTCTCTCTCTACTTTCTCTTCTTTTTGCACATTGTATCTTGCAGTACATACATTGAAGGCTTATCGTGTTTCAATGTTGAGATCTAGAGTGGAGTTACCACGTCCAACGATTATTGGTAAACTTATCCCTTCTCTGTCTTAACTAACCTCTGTCCTAAGGCTTTACCCTTAACACTATTAAGGCACCGTGGCCATGGTTGATTGCAGTTCCATACCCAGCACGTTCTACTGTCTGAAGAGCGTTGTCATCGGTCATCCCTGAACACAGAGCCAGGAATAAACCCTGAGCAATTAAGGATTTGTAACCCCAAATCACAAACAAAACCAGTACAGCTGGGAAAAGACGTAGAGTACCTGGGAGAAAAATGGATCAGTTAAACTGGGAGTTTTATGGTGCTGCTGAAGAATGAAACTCATAGACTGTTTTAGGAAGTTTAATTTCTGTTAATGATATAGAAGAATATTTGAGTCATTTTGTATTTTTTTCCTGTGTGCTGGGGTGAGTAGGTGGGTTTGAAACATATCTACATGTACTCAGGGCTTACTCCAGATTCTGTGCTAAGGGATCACTCTTGATGGTGCGCTAAGAACTAAGTGTGATGTTGGAGATTCAAAACAACTGACTTTGTGCAGGCAAAGGCCTTAAGCCTTGTTTATCTCTCTGACCTAGTATTTTTCTTTTTGATAGCAAAATAATATTCCAATGTATAATAACATTTTTTGTATCCAGTAATCATGTGGTGGATATTTAATCTCTGTGCATATTTATGTCATATAAATATTTACACATTTTTCATGGAAATATGTTTTAAGAACTTTTAGGTATAGATATTGGAAAGAAAGCGGCATATAGAAACTACAAATTTAACTTTACAAAGTGCCAGATTAGTTTCCAAAGTACTGCATGAGGATTTTTGCTTTTTCACATCCTCATTTAGATAGCATCTGAATAATATTTTTATTTTTTTTTCCTTAATTTTTATTAATGACCACTGTGAGATATACAATTACAAGGATGTTCATAATTGCGTCCTTGTCATACAGTGTTCCAGCCCTCCACCAGTGCCCCCCATTCCCACACCAATGTCCAAGTACTCCCTCCCACCCAACCCCAGCCTGCACCTATAGCAGGCACCTTTTCTTTCTCTCTTTCTCTGTCTCGGTCTCTGTCTCAGTATTTCTCTCTCTCTTCTCTTACACTTTGTGGCTTGCCCTACAGATATTAACGTTTTATGATGTCTCTATGTGTATATTCAATAGTGAGTTTTAGTGTGACATTATAATTCCCCATTCCCTATCAACCTTCCCAGTTTGTTGCAACTAGAATGAACATTACAGTGTATAAATGTGAAAGATACTGGGAAGGACTTGGCCTAACTTCCATTATTGTCTAGTCTGTTGCGCGACCACAGAGCGGCCGCGTGTCGGTGCAGCTGTGGGTCTAGAGTGTCCTCGTCCAGTGTTGCTGGCTGTGGACTGGGAGCTCACAGCAACCCATGACAACATGGAGGTGGAGGAATGGGAGGAGGAGCCCAAATCCCCGCTCCACGTCTGGCCAGTGTGGCACCCTGGCACGTGTGTGCAAAACCTCGGACTCAGCCATGGGCTGAGCTATTTACTTCCCCCTGAAAGTCCATGTTCCACTCCATGTGGGACCAACTGGCACAGCTGTGGATCTGGAGTGTCTCTCGTCAGGTGTTGCTGGCTATGGAAGCTAGGATAATGAGATCTTTAGATTAACGATTATCGACAACAATACTTTTAAGTTTAAATATGAATTCAGTTTGGAAAATATTTAATTACTGACAAAATAGCCAAAGGGAAATACTGAGAGGTTATAACATAAAGTAACTATGTCATTGTAGCCTGAAATTCCTGCCTTGAGGTTATGGCAAAGTATTTTCTTCTCTACCTTTTATTTGTGCAAGCTGATGTTTGTAAAAAATTAAATTTTCTCTTCTAGACATAATTCTTCAGGGAAGATATAGGACTTTGTAAGTTAAAACATGCTTTGGCTTATTTCTTTATCTGACAGGTTTAGAAACTACAAACTTTCACAAAGAATGGGATGGGGAATTAGAAAGGGTCATGGTGAGACTAGAGCCTCACTATCAAAGGTGAAACCTGGGCTGTTTATGGATTGTATACAGAGTAGAGTTGACATTCAGTTTCCAATTTTTTCTTAACAATACCAACACCTAACTCATTTTCTATCATTTTATTCACTGTTCTCTTTCCTGTGATGGTAGTGTTAAAATACCCAGTATAAAACTAAAGAAACAGAGCAGGCAATTGGATAAAGAAACTGGGGGCGGAGTGATAGCCCAGCAGGTAGGGCATTTGCCTTGCACGCGGCCTGCCTGTGCCGGCCCGGGGTTTGATATCCCGGTGTCCCATATGGTCCCCCGAGCACCGCCAGGAGTAATTCCTGAGTGCAGATGTGGGGCGCCCTTGACCGCCCGTGGTGAAGAACAACCACAACAGGATTCTTCTCAGAACACGCTTTACTGGAGCTCTCTTAGTTTGATACTTATGATGGCGAAAAAACCCAGACCCTTTGTGCAAGCTGCTTTTATACAGTGCTATTTGGCATGTCCGTTTCCCATTGGCTGGCGCAAATGGTGTGAGTTGACGTGTCCACTTCCCATTGGCCGGCGCAGGTCGCACGAGCTCATACGAGCTGATGAAACATGCCCTGATTGGACAAAGTCCAATCACACCACACCAGGGACTCTGCGCATGTGCGGGAACACAGGACCCTGTGCATGCGCGAAAAGGCAACGTGGCAGTGGGCGGAGTAATGGCGCCCAACATGCAGAGCCAGGAGTAACCCCTGAGCATTGCCGGGTGTGACCCAAAAAGCAAAAAAAAAAAAAAAAAAATGTGGCACATCTACAGAATGGAATACTATGCAGCTATTAGGATAAATGAACTTTTGAAATTTTACTATAAATGGATAGATGTGGAGAGTATCATGTTGAGTGAAATTAGCCATAGGGAAAAGGGCAGATATAGAATGACTACATTTGTGGAATATAAAAATATTTAATATATGATATTAATATCCAAGGTTATGCAAAACTTGGATCAGGAGAACTTGAAAGTGGTTCGAATCTACTGCAAGTGTGTGGGAGTCCAAGTTTAGGTAAGACAGAGAAGGGAGCAGTGTACTAATAATTATTGGAAATAGTAATACGAACCTAGAACTGAGCAGTGAGTATAAGAAAAGGGATAAACATGATAACCCCTAAACATATGTATTGCAAGCCACAATTTGTAAGAGGAGGGAGATAGAGAGGGGAGAGAGAGAGTGAGAGCGAGTGAACGAGAGAGAGAGAGAGAGAGAGAGAGAGAGAGAGAGAGAGAGAGAGAGAGACAAAGTGCCTCATAGAGACAGGCTGAGGAAGGGGGGAATCAGGACCTGGTGGGAAAATGTGGTGGGAAACGTGCACTGGTGGAGGGATGGGTGCTGGAATACTGAACGGCTGAAACCTTATCATGGACAGGTCGGTAATTATATATCTCACTGTGGTATAATTAAAAAATAGAATAAAAAACACTTTGAAACAACCTGGAGTGTTAAGCACAGAGAAAAAGTGAACAGAAATAAGGTTTGAGTCCTCAAATGTCTCTTTACCTTACCATCACCATATTAGTTATTTTTCTATTCACTAAAGGAAGAGAAAAGGGAAAAAAAACACACCTTTTCAGTTGTAAAGGGGGAATCCTTTGCCTTTGTTTTCACTTGACTGGAGTAAAACTGTACATTTATAGGAAAAGGAATTTTTACATCTTGACTGTCATCAGCATCATCACTGTCTTTATCTGGAAACACTTTTCTAACTCCATTTAGCTGAGCCATGTGTACACTGCACCTTGCAAATTCTGTTTCCCTGGTAGTAATAATGGATTTGGTAATTGGATTTCAGAAAACACTAACATTTCTCAAAGTATCTTACAGAATCCCCACCCCGAGGCAGTCTCAGTGTTAAGATTAAAGATTGGGCGGTGGCCAAGGTGACCTTGGTTTTGTTGCTACCCAAGCTGTGGGACTTGCAGAATTATAACAGTGATTCTGTAGATTGTGAATATTGGAAGACACTATGTATTATTTCATTTTTATGGGCTATGGCTTGGTGTCTTTTGTAATGTCGGTGTCAATTGCATTTCAATTCATTACATTAGGCTGAGAAGTTTGGAAATCTGTATTTATTTTGCCGCTTTGGTAATACTAATGCATCAATGCTACTACATTATTTTCATATTACATTTTGTTAATAATATTGCATGTTTCTTCTCATGTATTCAAGATTAGGTTGTATGATGCAGGTGGGAGATAAAGGCTTACACCTCTTGTTGGGTCATACCTGGCAGTGTCACGGATTACTCTTGGTCTGTTGTTCAGGGATCACCGCATCACTCCTGGAAGTGCTCAAGGGAACTATGGGCTGCTAAGGAGGTTGTACATGTTTTAGCTAATTCTTCCATTTAATTTTATTATTCTTAATACAGTTTGTATTTAATATATGATTGCAAAACTATATGGAGGTAAGGAATGTGGCTTCAAAGTAGAGCACTTATCTTGTTTATGTGAATTTTGGTGTTGAATTCTTTACATGTCTCATGTATACACACATACACACATGTGCATTTTAGATTGATAAAGCTGGAAGCAATAGAATTTATTCAAAACTTCATGAATCTTTAATTATAATGATGCATCATTAAGAATTTTGCCAGGACTAAAACAATCAAGGACTGTACCACACACACTGACTGTATGAATGATCATCCTACACTAACAAATGATAAAATATATGAAAGTGATTTATCACACCACATAGGAACCATAACTGGTTGTAGCTAACTGTATCAGAGTGGGCAAAATCCAAGTTAATTTTTTTGATTCATTATTACCTTCTTTAGCTCTTTCAGAGCATCTCAAGAGGCAAGGTAGAAGAAAATAGAGGAATGATATTTAAAAGAGAAACTCAGATAGAACAGAACTGTGTACTAATATTTACTTGCGAATCATTTGCTTACTACTCCCAGAATAGATTTTTTAACCTCTTTTCAGTTCAGTGGGATGGCTTTTTGAATTTTTAGAAAATGGAGTCACTGTGTTTTCTAGGGGTATTGCAATGTTCCGGAGTTTAGGCCCTTTGATAAGAAAAATGTGTTAGAGCCACCCAACATTAAGTCACACAACTGATTTTATGTTATAAGATTCCAGGATTTCTTTGTAATTTTATTTGATTTGACAATATTAAGCATTTCAGATTCAGATCAACAAATTAATATAGAATACTACCACATTTCACCACTAATTATTGCATACTTTTCTACCAAAAAAACTATGCTTTCTATTATGTGAAACTTTTTAAAAAATGTGATGATACTACTTAAAACCAGGTGTGGTGATTCTATGATGGTGATCCCTTCATGGTTAAATGTGGTATGGTTAGAATTGCAGTGAAGAATAGTTGGGAAGCAGTAAGATGGTGTATTCAAATTAAAAGGAAGGAAGTGATACTTGAAAGGGATTTTCAGTTATATGATAATGGAAATATTTCAGGTTACTTGAGGTTTTGACTTTTGGGTCACCCAGCTCATGCACAGGCATTACTCCTGGTGCTGACCGGGAATGTTGTACTGCTGATATCCAACCTGGTGAACCATCTCACTGCTACTTAAGCATGTGCTCAACCTGGTGAACCATCTCGTTTGCCGGAAATGTTGAGGTTTTTGTTTTATTTTTATTTCATCATTCCCACTTCCTTAAAATACTGAGTTTCAGTTTAGCACTCATATTTTCTAAATTCTAGTGCTCAGTTGATTTTTTCCTGATAATGAAAATGTACTAATTTTCTTCTTTTGCTTATAAAAAGCCAGAATGACTGGCCAAATTGGTAAAAGTAATAGTCACATTGTTAAGTGAAGAGATTTTCTGCTTTCTGCTTTCTATTGGTAAATGACTTGAGAGCTACTTGCCATAGATTTAAGAATTACTAGTTATAAAATACACTTCAACTTTCACCTCTTTTCACCAGAAAACCATCAAGTACTGATAGAGCATTTTACTCTTCAATGTAGTAAAATGACAAGACTTAGTTCAATGATTTTGTAGAAAATTTACCAGTCACTTTCTCATGAAGCATTGTATTGCAGCTAGCTAGAATCTCATGTAAGAACAAACAGTGATTTATTTCTCTCCCTTTGGATTTTGAGGTGGAAATCTAAGAATAATCATATTGAAAAAGTTTATAGATTTTTTAGAGTAGATGCAATGGTATTTGAAATGGAAGCTGATGTTTTCTAAACATTCCTTTTAGCTATTATAAGCCAGGAAACCTTATCTGATTTTTCCCAGTGGGGTTGGCTATTATGACTTTAGTGACTCAAGAATTTTGTTATTCATAAGGAAAAAGAAATCAGGTTTTCACTGTTTTGTTTTGGTTTAGTTTAGTTTTTCACCTGCTCAGTTAGTGTTATGATATTCTTCCATTCTTGTCCTATTCAGTATGGATCAGACAATGAAGTTCACTCCCACAGGGCTCATGGGACCATGTTTGGGCCAGCAATCAACTTCAGAGGTCTTCCACTTTCAAATGCTCTGTCCTTTTGAGCTATTCCCAGCTTCTCAAAACATAGTCTGGTTTAGTTTTACATCCCCAAGTCCTCAAAACTTTTGAAACTTTCTGGTATTTAAATGACAATTATCTTATCATGATAGTAACCTAGCTTTATGATAGTGGTTACCAGGACCAGAGAGATGGTTTAAATGAGCAAGAGTGCATGTTTGCATGCAGGGGGTCTAATTACATTCCCAGCACCTCATGGTCCCCTGAGCACCTCAGGGAAACCCCTAGTCCAGAATCAGGGGTAGCCCCTGTCGAGTAGAGTGACCCAAAAACCCCAAAAGTAATAACATCAATAATATACTGCTTGTCATCACTGAAAACAAAAATGGCATCCTAAATATATATGCACCATCTTTAGCATATTATGGATAATGAAATACCTTAGATTTCAAAGGTCTTATCTATATTATCTTCTTTTAAAAATTGGAATATTATTAGCTATAATATTCTACATCTAGGTTGTTTTTTAATATTTTAAAAGTAGTGTTAAAATTATCTGCCCCTTGAGGTCTTGCAGGTGTGGCTGCAGTGCCCGGCTCTGTGAACAAGTGGCAGACAGGAGGCAGGCTTGCCTACACCCAGGGCTCTGCCCTGTGGGCCCTAGATGGTTGATGGTCTGACATAGAAAAAGACTGGGCCCCTGGGATGAACCCAGAGCCACAGCAGAGTCTGGCAAACTACCCATAGTGTATCCAATATGCCAAAAACAATAACAATAATGGACCTCATTCCCAATGAATGAGACATTACTGGTGCCCGCTCGAGCAGATCGACGAACCATGGGAAGACAAGTGATACAAGTTAAAATGATGGCCATAGACTCTTTTTATGACATGGTTTACTTAATGTACCAGCCAACTCAGCACAGCTCCTAGAAGGCCAGTTAATTAACAACTTATTAATAGTTTGCTAGCGAAAAAAGTAATTTGAAGTACAACAAGAATCACAGTTAGGGGAATCCACCTGGAAAGAATGAACTGAAGCAGAAATTAAAAAAAATAAGAAATGGAGTAGGAAACTCACTTTGGTTGTTTTAGGTTAGGAGTAAAATGAATCTTAGCTTAGAAGTAAAGTAAAATAATGAGAGAAAGAGAAATGTTAAAAGACAGGTAGAAACCAGGTCAGGATCTGCCATTGATTCTGGACAGAGTAAGCCGAACAATTCAATGGTGAATCACTGAAGAATTCTGAACTGAGGGAGTTCATGACCTGACTTGCACTTTAAGAATATTGAACTGTCAGCAGTATGTATGATGGATTAGAGCGGATAGGAACGAGAGGAAAGGAAACTAGTGAAGAAACTAGAAGAAACTGAAGAAACACTCTTCAGATCTTTTGATATTTGAAAATTAAACTTTTCAATTTGATGTAAAATGTCTAATTTTATAACATTTTATCATCCACATAATAAAAATATTTGTACTGCCAGGACAAAAATATTTGTCCAACCAGCTACATAGGCAGCTATGAAAGCTTACTTGGGCACACAGCACATAGCAGTTATGTAGGTCCAGAACTTGAAAGGGGGAATTGGGCTGTGATTCTAAATTTCATTTTATTTTGTAAAACTGAATGTTGAACAAATCCAGAAATCAAAGGAAGTCAGGAAATTTGGTATTTTCTAAGTAAAATAATCATTAAAGAAATCTTTTCTCTTTTACCCATTTTCAGTGAAAGTAGTTTATATTCAAATATGAATTATATAATCAAAATTAATTGGCCCCAAAGATGCCATTAACTCCTTATTATGTATTCTCCACATATCATAAGTCTCTTCTCAAATTTAGTATTTTTCCCTGGTGGTCTAGTGGTTAGGATTTGGCGCCTCTCAAATTTAGTATTTTTTAGTTTATTTGTATAAATTTTACCTTTTAGATCTATTAAAACAATTTAGTTTTATGGTGCAGAATATTAGTACTGATTAATGAATATGTCATAAATCTTATATGGAAATATAGTCAGACATATTTTAAAAAGATTAAAGAAAGAACAAGATATACTGTGTTATTTATAATACTTTAAAGAAAAACATTTTAAAATTTATCAAAATTTGCATATAGTTTTCTTAATAAAATAAAAATATGGTTTTATTATATGTTATTCATAAAGGAATTTTTTAATGTTGCCAAAGTCACTGAGACATAATCATGTGCTTACTTCAGTTTTGGCTTGAAATTAGTTCTATTGAGTGTTTATCCATAGTAACTGTGCTTAACTCTCGTCTCACTCTCACCCTATCCTAATTAGTCTTCTCTGCTTTGGTTGATTATCAATAAAAGGTACCAAGTGGGACAATGATAAAACTAATTTGAGAAGCATGTAGAAAAGTTATTTCATGAGACCAGAACAATGACACATGCAGCAGGACAAAAATCACAGCAGAAACAAATGTAGAATTTACTGTCAGGCATCTTTTGAACCAACACTGATCTCATGATCAGCCCGGTGCGGGAAGAGCAGGTAGCAGCTCTGCCTCATGTGTCAGTGTCTCTGGATCACAGCTGACAGCCCCAGAGCAGTTCATGGGTGGGTACACTGTGCCTCCCAGAAGGGACAGGAGTGGGTGAGAGGGAGGGAACCCAGTCCATGGAAGCCCATTGACTTTAGCCGAGGGAGACCCCCATACCTGGTCTTGAAATCGGTTTCTCTCTAGGGTGGAGTTGTGACGAGCTGTGGAGTCCTGACGTTGAAAATGGCTGCCATTATGGTGCGGGGTTTCCTCTGGCTTCTTCTGAGAACTCTATTGCACTCAAAAATGTTTTCCTTAATAGATTATTAGATAGACATATTCATAATGAATATTAAATAGCAAATTACATTTTTAGGCTAAAAGATGACATAATTATAAAATATCACTGTTCAACTGGTTCCATGTTCCAGGCACAAACCAGGATTTGGAAGCCAACATAGGGCATAGGTGCAAGCCATAAATCTCTTAGGTACCCACCATGGGGAGACAAGTCTCTGCAGAATGTCTCAGCGTATTCCCCTTCTCATTGTCAAGGACCAGATGGTAACTTAGAACAACGTAGTACAATAGCTTTCAATCGGATTCAGGGAGCATTCGGAGCAATAATAAATGAAGAATGTTTTGGCTGACCCCCAAGCCAATTTCACACACGCAGGCCTAATTCATATAAGTCATACATAAGCCATAAGCTTTGCACAGGTGGGGAACCCCCATCCACTAAAGAATATATAAAACAACATGAAAACAATACCAGAAAGCTAGTAAAGTGGTTAGATTTGTTGCCTTGCATGTGTTTCAGCCCATTTCATCACGGATACCCTAAGCACTGCTGGATGCAGCCCAAAACAATAACAAAGCAAAACAGAGTATACAAGTCTAGTCAAAGGACAACACTGGGTATTTCACTCTTTAGAGTAAATGCCTGCTTGTTCTTTAAAAGGGCTCTATTTCCTTAGCAGACTTTTCTGGCTATAGTTCTCTGAGTAAGTTCTTTTATGAACTAACATTCCTATTGTTCCAGCCAATGGAAATGACAATTATCTTGTTGTATTTTCAACAGTCAATTATTATAGAAGTTATTCTCTCACTCTCTCTAAAAGGGAGCATGCTAGAAAACTAGTACGAGGGCCTGCCTCTCAAGTAGCTGACCCATGTTCAATCAATGGCGCTACAGGAATGACTTTAAGCACAGAACAATAAATAAGCCTTGAGCACTTCTGGGTTTGACCCAAATCTCCACCTCTCCAAATAATTTACCACACAATCCTATTAAGGAAGACATTATTTTGAAATGATTTGATGCTTTGAAACACTTTCTGTACAGAAACTATGCACTGTCATTATATTAACAAATACTGTATTTCTCTAGTTCTTACCTTAGTTTTCTCACTTCAAAATGAGGTCTTTAGATACTTTGCATTTCCAAAATATTATAGATGAAAATTTATTTATGAAATAATGTGGGAAAGCATACAACTATTATCGGAAGGTTATTTTCAAAACTGATTTGCCTAGATTAGCATTATTAATGATTTTCTACAATATTAAAAGTCTTAAGAAGAAATTTCTGGCTAGCACTTAAAGAAACTGTTTATTATGGTATATTAAAATATCCTTAGGGTGAAAAAAGAATTCGATATGCAAATTATATGATACACTGCTATTTCTAAAACAATATAAAATTATTAACTTTCCATGCAAGGGACCTTCTGTTTTTCATTCAGACTAAAAGCCAATAAAACAAGTTCCATAGTTTGCTAAAGATAACGAGAGTTAAACTGGGATGTTTAAAGTTGAACTGTATTATTTAGAGTGTGGATAGAAAATAACTTGATATGGTACTCTCCAATTTATAAGATATTCAGATTAACAGTAATTTGAGATTGATGCTATGTTATTTGAAAGAAAAGTAATGTCACATGGAAAATTTTAAATTGCAGATAAATTTTAAATTCTACATAGAAAAGTTGGGGTCATCCATCATAAAATATAAAAATTGCATAGTCTTTGTAAAAATGGCCCGAGAACTGGTTTTAAGAACAAATAAATATTCCTAAATTTATTGTAGAATGTATGTTCATAAAGCATTTGAGTCTAGCATAGTGCCTTGTCCACAGTAGAAATGCAAATGCTGGTGCATTCAATGAATTATGGCACTTTTAGCATTAGAAGGGCACAGCCAGTGGTGCTCAGGGCATACTCCTGGCTCTGCCCTCCAAGATACTCCTGGGTGGTTGAAACCTAAATGAGGTGCTGGGGATTGAAACTTGGTTGGCCACATGCAAGGCAAGTATCTTACCCCACTATACGGTCTCTCTGACCCCCTATATTTAGTGGTCATTTATTTCACTGATAATTAAGAAGTACATTTATAAAGGGGGCATAAAAGAGTAAATTATAAAAAATCATTTCTGTGAAGAAGTGTTTAAAGATGTGAGTATTAAGATGTTTTCAGAGAAGCAGAGCACTGTTTTTGTGGAGCTAAGGAAGTCTAATCTATCAAAGGCTTGTATTTTCTTCATAAGATTTTAAGGGACTGAATAAGACAAAAGTGGCAATATCTCCTCATTAGGGAAAATGAATTGGAGAAAATAGGGAGAGCAATTTAATCTGCCCAAAGATTATCCCTCAGCTATTTGGGGATAAACTATCCTCAGCCACAAGAACTTTACAATTAGAGACCTGCTGAAATAGAATGGAACAGTTCTGTGGGAAGGGTTCCTAGGATTTGATAGTCCCGTTTTCATTTTTTGCTTTTAGGACTTATATAATCATGAGCCAGACAATGAAGGTTACAGCCCAGATTATTATTAATAAATAATGAACTTTAAGTGAAAAAAATCTGCTTCTGACAAAACTGAGCCATCACATATAAGACATTCTTCCATTAAAAATCTGCAGGTTATAGTATACAGTAGCAGAAGTGTGAAGAAGCCTTCTAAAATTTATAGGACAAAAAGTTTTTAAGTATTCCCTACTTGTACTCATCACTGACCAGTAAAACACACACTGAAATGAAGACGAGTGTCCAGGGGGTTACGTGAGAATGAAAATTGTGTCAACACCTATGAACAGAAAGCTAAGATTAAGCAGAAGGAGCTCTTGGCTTATAATACTGTTTTGATTAGAGAGCTCAAGCAGTCCCAGAGGACTTGTAGACTCAAATGACAGCTCAGATTCTGGATTGGAGCGAGGATGGTCCTGAGCTTGTTAGTGATTGATTAGTGAAGGTCATATCTTTGGGTCATAAATTTGGATACGGTAACTCTCCTCATTGAGCAATTGAACTGAGCAATTGAGGCATTACCAGCAGTGCTGCAGGAGCTCAGAGATAAGTTTTTCATCAATGACTAGCGAGGCAGTGTGCTTATGACTGTCAAAAACTATAATGTCCATGTACCATCATTCATATTGACATTCTACTATCTCATAGAATAAATTTTATTACAGTTTAGGTAATTTGGTAACAAATGCTTTGACATATTGATGTACAAAGCTACAGCAACCACCATTTCACTATCAAAGTGGCCAGGGTTGTCCATCATCATCCGCTATTACTTTATAGAACGAAGGCAGCTAGAATCATTCTCTTTTAAGCCATTTTTATGTGGTCACAGCCATGAATGATCTTTAGCTTTGTTCTTGTCTGTTATTTAAAAAAAGTCATTTATTCAGCTTCAAATTAGATCATCTGAGGATGCTTGTGGCTTAGCACTTTCAACAAGGTTCTCACCAACTCTTTTTACTTTATTGGTTTGCTCTTATGTCAGTAGCTGAATTTAACAAGTGGAACTCTGGAGTACAGGGAAATGTGACTCAATTATAATTCGGTCTGCAGATGAAAGTTCCTTTATCTATTATTATTAAAACATGCAAACTACATTGCAGTGTTGACCTTGCACACTTTCTTTACCTCTTTTAGGTTTTACCTTTAGCAAAAATGGGAGAGCACCATCACTTGTATCACTTGTCTTTCTGTTGTTCATCGATTTGCTCGAGAGGACACCAGTAACATCTCCATACATCCCTGTGCATGCTAGTGTAGCCCAAAGGCATCTGCTTGCTCCAAGAACACTAAGAGCCTCAAATCATTAATTCAGGTCATGGGAATGAGGTCTGTAATTTTTACTGTTTTTGGCATATCAAATACGACATGGGTAGCTTGCCAATGAGGCGCCTGGGAGGGATGGCGGGTTCTAGCCCTGGTCCGCCACCCCAGCAGAGCCTCACAACAAGCCAGACAACCCCCCCACTCCATGAGGGCCTCCATTTTCCACTTCTGGACTTCCCCCTCGTCAGAACTCCACCCAGCAGACCAGCCTATCACACCCCTGCCTCGCATGGCCTCAAGCGACCACACGGTTCATCAATAAATGCTGGATTTAGAGATGTCTACAAGAGTATGCTACCCGCACGGCAGAGTCTGGCAAGTTAACCGTGTCGTATTTGATATGCCAAATACCAGTAACAATTATAGACCTCATTCCCATGACCTGATGGAATGGTTTGAGGCTCTTTATGTTCCTGGAGCAAGCAGGTGCCCTTGGGCTCTACTAGCATAAGACAGGACATATGGAGATGTTACTGGTGCCTGCTCGAGCAAATCGATGATGAACGGGAAGACAGTGACAGTGGATAGCTTGCCAGCAGGGGAGATAAACATACACTCATAAAAAAAATTTTTTGAAAAGTAAAATAAAGGACAGCAAGAATTTGGGGGAGTGCAGGGGGAGAGGGAAAACTACTGTGCTTGCCAGTGATAGCATTTTTTATCTTTAGCTTTGATTTCTCACTGATTCAATATTAAGTATACAATAATTGCTTTTATGACTCATTTTCCTTATATACGATGAATTCATTGATGTCACAGGGTTATTGTGAAAAATAAAAGTAAATTAGAAAGTACTAATAAAACTAGATGTCCCTCATGTAGATGCTCGTGGACATCCATGTAGATGGAGGAATTCCATCGCCTCTGCAGAAGGGTCAATGGTGAGTTGAGGTTGGCAGTCTGCTGACATGCCTCATGTTGTTCATAAATTGCATTGATACACATGGAAGAAAGCAACTGTTTCAGGAAGCATCTTATTCTTTGTCCTAGATCAGTTGTCTGGCCTTCGCATTACAGAAGTTCCCTAACCCTGGACTCAGTTTTGGGCCCAGGCTATTCTTACATCATATCCCCACAGCCTTACAACAATCCATGCAAACAGAGCCCCTCTGGAATAAAGTGACCACAACCAATTGTTCACTCTACCGATGAACCCCAGGCACATTAAATCAAAGATGACTTAGTATCAAGCTCTCTATAAGACTGAGCTATCCTCTAGCTATCTATTGGATTCCTGAGATATGCAGTTCTCCTTATATTTAATAGAATGGCTCTTTTTCATGTCAAATACTCTGGATAATAGATACTGTAAATTCCTTAGGTAAAGCAATTGCAATATAATGAGAAGCTGTGTGGAGACCTGCCCCCTTGTCTTGCCTCTTCCAAACTGAGTAATTTTGGATAACTTACTTGACTTCCTTGTTTTGTGTGTTTGTTTGATTTTGAGCTATGCCTGGCAATGCTCAAGAGTTTGTACTCAGAAATTACCCCTGCCAGAAATTACCTATAATTGTTGTCAGGGGACCATATGGGGTGCTGAGGGATCAAACCCAGGTCAGCTGCCTATAAGGCAAACACCCTCCTCTTCAACTTAACTAACTCTCCAGCCCCCTTACTTAGCTTCTTAAAAATCGTTTTTCACTGCAAAGTGGCATAATTACACGTTAAAATGGTGCTGCAAATGAAATAAAATTAATATTTGTACTTGAGAATATAACATGAGAAAAGTATTTGTAAACTGCAAGAGCTTCATAATTCTTGGGTGGGGCATTCTTATGGGTTATGGATTTCCAAATACTTCGAAGGTGTTGCCTTTTCAAGAATGAGTTCTCTTCTTGTTTATGCAGAACTCCCCACTGAGTAGAGATGCTGATTGCAGAGAAGAATAAAGTAGGAGTTGCACTTTCAGCGCTAGCTCTGACATCCTGAAAAATTTGTGTTTCGAGGAAGAAACGGACTATTTGTAGCGTTTCCTTGCTTGAAAGGGTTAGAGTATCCAACATATTTGTACAATCCAACATTGTACCATGTTCTAAGGAACATTTAGCGCTGATTATGGACTGGTAGGCACACATTTATACGTTGTTGAACCCTTTTACGTCTGTGTTTTGGGAATTGTGAGTAGATAGCTCATTTCAGATTGCTTTTCTCTCTGGATAAATACTCAGAAGTTCAATTACTGGGTCATTATTTCTCAAAAAATAAAATCCCAAAATCATTAAATAAACGTTTTGTCAAATGAAATCAAAAGGGTTAGCAGGTCGTGGGGCCGGAGCGATAGTCCAGCGGGTAGGGAATTTGCCTTGCATGTGGCTAGCCTGTGCCGCCCGGGTTCAAACCCCCGGCATCCCATATGGTCCCCCGAGCCGAGCACCTCCAGGAGTAATTCCTGAGTGCAGAGCCAGGAGTAACCCCTGAGCATTGCCGGGTGTGACCAAAAAAAAAAAAATGAGGGTTAGCAGGTCATATCCTGAAAATGGAGACTGAAGGAAGAGCAGAATGCAAAATCTGCTGACATCAGAATGCTCCAGGACAAACACAATGCAAAAAGCTCTGACAGGAACAGTTGCCATTAGCCACAGTCTCGTTTCCATAAATCTCTTTCAATTCCAACTCTTTGGGGAACCTGTACGCTAAAATTGAATCCCCACTTCCGACTCCCAAACTCAAGGACTAGTATTTAAAGACACTAATATAAATTGCCAAAAGTTCATTTTTTCTTTTATTTTCCATTTTTTTTTCAAATTTACCCACTTCTGTGAAATTTATGTTAAATAAAATAGGAAAGGAAAGCTGCTCAGTCTGGGGATGATACAAAAAGAATACACGTTGTTTATGACTTTAAATGACAGATTTTGAAAGTGCTTTTGAGTCTAGGTAGGATAAAAGGTTGGTATTAAATGTAACCTTTGATTTTAATGGTCTTGTGCAGAGCCCTGCCTTTTGGCTCTGCAAATTGAACTATAAATTATTGGCCTGGCTCAGTGCATTTTTAAACAGCAAAGGAGAGGGACTGGCAGACAGAAGCACAAAATATTTCTTGTCACCTACCCTCTTGAAAATACCAAGTCATTTGAATTTAACCATTTTTTCTCCTCACACTATATTTACATAGCATGTTGAAATGCAGCTTTTCCTGAAAGCCAGTAGCTGAGCTAAATCAATCCTGAGTGTTTGATGTCAAATACCTTCCCTACTCCAGTTCTAACTTTTCTAAACTGTAAATCAACAGTGTCAGCGTACATGATCAGAATCACTCAGGCTTATAACTGTGTACCCTTCCTGTGTTTATTCTCTGCAAGAGAATAACTCTTAATCGTGACGACCCAGTAGCTGCAATCAATTTCAGAGAACATCAACTTGTTTTTGATCTTAGTCTGAAATGAATTAGTAGACAAATAGAAGTCATATTGTAATATAGTATTGTAGGGTGGTAATCAAAAGACCACCAGAGACCCCCAAAAAACAATTTGAGGAGGCTTTACTGACAGAAGCTGGAGGGCCGCCAGCTTCAGAGCAGAAGTACTGGGGATGGAGCGATAGCCCAGCGGGTAGGGCGTTTGCCTTGCAGCTGCCCCATGCTGGCCCTGGTTCTATCCCCCGGCATCCCATATGGTCCCCTGAGCACCGCCAGGAGTAGTTCCCTGAGTGCAGAGCCAGGAGAAACCTCTGAGCATCGCGTGTGACCCAAAAAAGCAAAAAAAATAAAATAAAAATAAATAAAAAATACTGCCTTTGATTAGGAAAAACCACGTCTTGTCCCTATACGCTTTTATAAGAACCTGCAAAATTTGGTTAGTTCTCTGGGCCCCATCCTGGTGCTCTGTAAGTTCACATAAGTGCAGCAAAGGAAGTGTTGTTACAGAAGCGAGAACAAAAGCAGTTAACAGCAGGAGGACATGAAGGAAACCATGAGTCATCTTTAACCACATTCCTGTAGGACCCCAGCTCCTTGTACCTGTTTGCAATTCCTGACAGGCTTTCCGGCCCCAGCAGGAAATTCAGTTTCCTTATGGTATGACACAGTTAATTCAACTAAAAAAAATTAAACTTCTAAAAAAACTAAACTTCTTATTCTCCATTTAAGTCTCTCCTTTAAAAGAGGCTCCTTAAGAATGTGGTACCTGGGGCAGTGGTTGGCTGTGTAATGTTTGTATATGAGGGAGACTGTTCTGTTGCAAGGTAAATTTTTTTGTTTCTTAGTTTTCTTGAAATGTGCAGTTGTGTAGTGTTTATTAGTTTGGGGAAGGGGTAGTGAAAGATGTGCTTGCAGCATTTTATAAGGTTTACAAATTATCAAGCAGCCTATTCTCATGCTATTTTAGACTTTACAGAAAATAAATATTCATGACATCAGCAACAGTTACCATTGAATTTTTTTCAGAGTTGATGTTTTGTACCATCTACTCTCAATCTGCATCTGCTTTTTCTTTTTACAGTTATTGGTAACACAGTTCATTAAAACACACACACACACACACACAGAGTTCATTAAAAAATCAAACCACAATGTCTTCAAGTCATCTTTAATTCCTTCCTCTTTTACAGATCCATTTTAAAATCTGTTAGAATTTTATTGTAGGTTCTGCTTCCCCCAAATCAGAATACTTTGATTACTTCTTACACTGTGCAGTTTTCATTCTAGTCCCCACCATCGGGTTTTCTGTGGAGTATTGAAGTTACCTGCTCATCAGTTTTTCAGCTTCTACCATTGCCTCTTAGAGTTTAAACCAAAGAGTAGGCAGAGTAGCCTTTGAAACTAGATCCGAATATAGTATTTTTTTTCTTTGAGTCCTGCAATATCTTTCCTTTTCACTAGTAAGCAGAATCCTTGCAATGACCTTCTTGGATCCCTATCCACTGTGCTTACCTCAACTCTCTACTTCTCTTTTCATTGCTTATTTCTCTTGGGTAGTCACCACTTGTTTCAACTTGTATCACTTGCATCACTTGTATTCCGTTGTTCATCAATTTGCTCAAGCAGGCACCAGTAACATCTCCAAGCATCCTGTCATGTGCTAGTGTAGCCCAAGAGCATCTTCTTGCTCCAGGAACAAGAAGAGCCTCAAACCATTCCTTCAGATCATGGGGATGAGGTCTATAATTGTTACTGGTTTCTGGCATATCAAATATGACACGGGTAACTTGCCAGGCTCTGCCATGTGGGTGGGATACTCTTGTAGTAGCCTCTCATCTCGTGCATTGATTGATGAACCATAACAGGAAAAGATCAGTTTTTCTGCTGGGTAGAGCTCTAAAACGAGCTGTGGAGTCTGGATGTTTAAACTGGCGGCCCTCATGGTGTGGGGGTTCCTCTGGCTTCTTGAGAGACTCTGTTGGGATGGCGGGCCAGGGCTAGAACCTGTCTTCTCTCCTGGGCGCCTCATGATCAGCTGGGCACAGGGAGAGCCAGTAGCAGCTCTGCCCCCGTGTATCTGAGTCAAGTGATCTTAGTAACACTTGTTTCAACTACCCTGACAAAATCTCTGTAACTAAAATTATAGCAAACCTTCGAACCCGCCCACCTTACACACTACTTTTTACGCTTATTTTATTACTAATATTTACTCCAATATATTTCCTATTTGGTTATCTCTTTTTATGCTAAAATAGAAACTCCATGAAGATAGAAAGTTTGATCTCTTGCTTGCTGTCATTGATTTTGTTGAACAGTGATTGGTTGAGAAATAATGATTTGTAATTATTCAGTTAATTCTATGAGAGATGTTAATATGATCCACCTGAAGAACCATAATTGTTATTCAAGTTCAACCTTTTACTCTTTTTTTTTTTTGGTCACACCTGGCTATGCTCAGGGGTTACTCCTGGCTCTGCACTCAGGAATTACTCCTGGCGTTGCTCAGGGGACCATATGGGATGCCGAAGATCGAACCCAGGCCGGCATGGGCTGGCCGGCCGCGCGCAAGGCAAACACTCTACCCACTGGGCTATCACTCCAGCCCCAAGTTCAACCTTTTAAAGTGCCAGATACCTCTGCCACTGCCTATTCTTCCCCTTACTTATATCGTTGACTTTTCCCAATTTTCACTTGATCACTTGAATCCTGTTATTCGTCAGTTTGTTCGAGTGGGTGCCATTAACATTTCCATTGGACTCTACCACATGCCAGTGTAGCCCAATGGCATCTGGTTGATTCAGGAATATGAAGAGCCTCAAACCGTTCCTTCAGGGTCTTGATGAAGAAGTCTGACCATCTTGTAGGTGGGCGGCCACGTGATCTTTTGACATCCTGTGGGATCCAGTCGGTAACGACTCTAGTCCAGTGATTGTCTCCAAATCGCATTATATGTCCATCCAATCTCATTTTCGATGACTAGGCAAAAGAGACAGCGTCCCTGATTCTGGAATAGCGACGGAAGTCGGAACTCCAGATTCCTTCTCTCACTTGAGTGAGGCGTGATATTCCAAACATAGCTCTTTCGATTCCTCTCTGGGAGACCCAATAGCATTCTCATCCTGCTTTCGTAGGGGCCCAGGTCTCTGAGGCATATGTTAATGCAGGGAAAATGGTGGCGTCAAAGAGATGTGCCCGGAGCTGGAGGTTCTTTGTCCTTTCAGCTATTTCTTCGATGCCTTTGAAGGCATTCCATACCGCTCTCTTCCCTCCTGCGCAGCTCAGGTTTTATGTTGTTCATCATGTTGACTTCTCGATCTAGTTACACATAACTGCTGTATTCATAGATGTCTGTTCCATTGAAAGTGAATTAACATGTTAATATGCAAAGCTGTTTCCTTCTGAAATATCTCTCCTAAGCTCTTGGATGAAAAGGTCTTTGCATCTTGATATATGGGGTCATGAATTCTTGCTCTCTCTCTGTGTTCCAAAACTGACTTTATTTTCTGTTTTCAAGTGGTTCTTTCTGTAGCATTGGGTAATTTTCTCTTGTACAGTAGCAAGTCAGTACCCTTCAAATCCTCAGGGTATGTGCAAAAATTGAGCTTTCTTCTCTCCAAATTCTTCTCTATAGTTATAACCACTTTGTCTCTTCAGACTACAGTTTGGGAATCTTCAGTGGAAGTTTCTGTCTCTCTATTTTTCAGCACAGCTGCTGATGAACGTCTTCATGAAACAATGGATATGTCCTGCTTTTTCTTAGCTTATTCCTTGTATGATTATCAATGTCAGAAAATTATTGTGTGGTTTGAGTTGTATAAGGTGGAAAGGTAAAGTTAGAACTGTTACTTTAATGTGTCTACACAAAAGCCAGTGGGAGAATACCTAAATCAAATGGAAATAAGCAAATAAATAGACCATGAAATGTAAAAGCAACACAAGTAATAAATGGCATACAAAATGGAACTGATATTTCATATAGGATCTTGGCGCATTATCAACAGAAAAGCAATACACTGTAATTCAAAGGACTTTTTCTGACTCTATCCAATCCAGTTTGCCCTTGAGCAGGACTTTGAGTTTTAATTTCATCATCTGTTTGCTTGGGGAGCAGGATTCCTGCTGTTTTATCACAGGCTACATCAAGGATTAAGCTTGGTCATGGTATAAAAATCCCTATCTCTAAAATCCTGTGCTTATATGAAGGAATATTCTTTTTCTCATCATCAGTATCTGTCAAACTAGAAAATTCAGAATGATACATTTCTCCTTAATTCATTTTGTGTATGTTTATCCTGATAACTTATACAAATAAGAACTTACACAAGCATTCTCTTTGGATATAACATGTCAGTTAGGATAAAGTTTTACTTTAACAACAAAAATTCACAGTGGCTTAAACCAAGTAAGAATTTCTTTCTATTACATGAAATAGGTCTCATGGTATGTAATTACAGCTTGCATGAGGTTTACGGAGGACATTGGCAATCAGATTCTGTTTCTGCCTTTCTATTATGAGCAATTGCTTCCCTCACCTCTTTATTTTTTTTTTGGGTCATACCTGGCGATGCTCAGGGGTTACTTCTGATTCTTAGCTCAGTAATTACTCCTCGTAGTGCTCAGGGGACCATATGGGATATCGGGGATAAAACTCCGTTTGGCCATGTGCAAGACAAATGCCCTCCCCGCTGTACTATCGCTCTGGCCCCTTCCATAGCCTCTTGATGCAGGATGTTTCTATAATTCTCATCATTCTCTCTGAGTTCCATGACTGTATCAGGGAGAAACTGAGAGGCACAGAAAGTGTTCTCTAAGCAAAATTATTTTCCCTATGTCATTTCCTAAAAATAATTTCCTCAAAAGGATTCTTAATCATGTTTTGTGTCTCATAACATCCTTTTTTCAAAACTCCATGGTAGCCCTTTTTAGACAGATACCCATAAAATTTACAATGAACACAGAATAAAGATGTCTGTTTGTATAATATGTATTTTTCAAACAGGTTTTCATTCTAAAGAAAATAAAAGTGGATATTTAAAGGCAGTTTTTAGTTTCTGCCATCTGACTTTTTGTTACAATATAGAATTCTCTAGACTAGTTCAACATGAAAAAAATATATAAAACATACTGAATTCTTATACTTTATGTGTACACTATGAATAACTCATAGATGTCTGTATTAGAATAGTTCAAAGAATGTTCTGAAAGCAATGCTAAAGGGATTTCCAAACAGTATTCTAAAGTTATGCTTTTTGGAATTTCTGTGATGACAACCTGTAAGTACAATGACAGACATTTTCCTTGTCTTAATAAATGTTTGTTTCTGTATTATGCACCTAAATTATTGATCAAATTCCTTTTCTCACTGATAAATGATGATCTCAAAAAGTGTGATTTGCATTCCATAATAATTTTTAATGAAAACTCTTTAAACTATATTCTTAAGATTTTCTCAATTTTATCTACTTCTGTCTAGCAGCTAATGAGCAGTAAAGGAATGCCTAAATGTACTCAGACATTTTCTATTTAAAGGAACTCTGGGATCCTGAGAGGAATCTTTATGTAAAGCAAGGAATGTTTCTGCAGTGGAAATAATTACCCTGTAATTTATCTGGCCATCAGTGGGATTTTCCTATGTTTAGCGTAGTGAGTTGGGTTTGCACTGGGTGTCCTGCAGCCATCTTGACTTAGGCAAGTCTTAAGGGGTGGCAGGGAGCCCAGAGGAGGAGGCAATTGCTCTCAAGTCTTGACATCAGTTTCTCTCCACTCTAATTTATCATCCACTCCATGCCAGAGAAATATTTCCTAAAAAACAAATTCACTCATTTCTCTGCCTTGCTGAAACCTTTGCGAAATTCCCTTGCCTGCTGGATGAATGCCAAGTCCTTTCGTAGAGCACTGTTGGCCCCTGGTATTTGGGCCCCAACTGCTTCTCTAGCAACATCTCTGTCATGCTCTTCCCTATGCCATAAGCTCCCGGCCATACGTCATTTCTCCCCACTCTCAAAATATACTAAACATTTCTTCTCAGCATTTACTTATATTTATGCATCATGCTCTGTGTTTATGCTTCCTTTTCCTGAAAACTTTCTTCTTCTTCAAGTTTTATGTCAAATATTTTTTGTCCCAGCTTTCAAAAGTAGTCAATCATCTGTCTCTTTAATACCATGTCACTGTTCTCGATTCTGAGAGTACTATGTTTACATTTATTGTAATTCTCATTACAAGCGTGTCTTAAGGTGGATCGATATTACAGGGGTAGGGCGTTTGCCTTGTACACAGCTGGCCAGGGTCTGATCCCTGGTATCCCATATCTCCCCCAAACACTACTAGAACTAATTCCTGAGTTCAGTGCTAGAAGTAGGCTCTGAGCAAAATGGGGTATGGCCCCAAAACAGATTTAAAAAAAATACATGTTTAGAAACAGATCATCATGATATTAATGTATTGATGGTATGAAACATTTGAATATTTACAGAATCCTAGATACTATTGCATTGAAAGTACTAGATCTTTCAGTATAATCATACTTGTTGCTTCCATTTCACCAATGAATATATTTTTTATTCAGGATGTATGTGTTCACTGTTAAAAAATATTCTAAAGCTTTTCTCACTCCCCCATGATTCACAGCATCATGAGATCCGAGGGGTTATACTCATGATCCTCCGCTCATAGGCTCTTAGCAACACCACATCCTTGGTCTCAACATCTAGCCATGAGTCTGATTGGCCAAATCGCTGGGAAGTGAACCCTTCACTGATGAGCACAGCTTGGAAGACCACCCTACCAAAAAATATGTTTATTGTGGTCATTCTGTTAATCACATCAGTTTCCTGGACAATGCTCATCCAATATGGATTCACCTTGGATAAACCCATGTCTGACAACCAAACCGATTTTTCTTAATATAACATACATCATCCAGATCAAAGGATGTTGATTGATAATTAAAACATGAAACTTTTATTAAATTGACATTAGACTATCTCCAAAATCATGTTCACCCTCAGAATTCAAGATTCCCACCGCTAAAATTTTTTGAAGAAAGTTCCAGTGCTATTTTCAAAGGGGACTTCCAGGAATGGTTAGACCAAACACAGTTCTTCAGAACTGAATATGGCCTGAATTTTAGTTTAGTGGCAAACTATTATCTTATTCCTTCCCAAGATATTTTTTCAATATCAATGAGTAGTGTTTCCCAAACAATAAAACAAAACATATAAATGGATTCCCTATCATCCACCCTGCCTAACTGAACTTTGTATTTGTTTGCTTTTCAGAATGCACATGGAGGATTAGTGATAAAGATTCCTCAAATAGTTTTCAAGAAACCCCTCTTCTATCTATAGCCCATTACTTGTGTTTGCTCAGAGATAGAGGGTGAAATCATAGTTGCTAATATCCTCCCATCCCTTCATTCCATATAGCATGTAGGGTTTAATACTAGGAAACGTATTTATAATATGGAGTGCCAAATAATAAATAGTTTTATCATCTTAAACCTAGTTACAATTCTATGGTACAAAAACACTTGTGACGTAATCTATTACATTTAGGTATTATGAATAATGTTTTATTATTTTCCCAAGTACTATTTATTTATTCATCCCCAGAGTATATATATATATATCTAATACCACTACTGCTATCCACTTATAGACAGCATAAATATTAACAGCCAGGAGCATTCCGATAGTAGGAAGCTAACAGACACCATTTCTTATCAAGAAAGAGCTAATGGTTATAGAAGCAAAGTCATATAAATTTCTGGTGATTTATGGGTATTCCAAATATAATACTGAAAAAATGATGAAACCTTTGTATTTTGGACTGTGGGTCAAAACAAACCTGACTTCACAGATTACTGAAACACATTTTTTCTTATGGTATGGAAATTCATAATTTTAGACCAAGTAAAGTATAATTAATTTGTGATATTTTAACGGGAATTGATCTATTTGGTAGATAATGCACACATTTGGCTATTCAATTTTAAAATTAGCTACAAAATATTAACCGAACTTAAAAAATTCAGTTCCTTAGTTAGTATGTCTATGTTTCGAGGCCTTACTGGTCACAAACTTTAGCTTGTAGTTATTGTATTGATCCGTGAAGGAACAGACCATCATTGTCATTAGAAAAATTCAATTGTAGAGTTTTAAAGTTGAGATTCTTATACAGGATATGTAGAGTGTACCAGACATTCATAAATAGACATATAATGATTTAATGTTTCTGTGTTGCTACAGGCGGAATACTAATTAACTGACTTGATAGCACACCTTTTCAATTTTTTATTACTTTTTTTGAATCACCTGTTTCTGATATCATAAGTGAAAATTTCCTTCTATCAGAGGATTATAATTTGGATCAAGCAATTATAATGTGTCATATTTCTTTTATTGTTAAATGAATTATTCCATCCAGTTGTCTAAAATGACTAATATTTTTAAGGCATTGTAAAGTGCCAGCCTCCATTTACTCAAAGTTCAATCAATTATGCACAGGAGTCTTAGAATTATCTAAGATTAAAAGTGTTGCTTAGAACAGGAGTTTAACAATTGAAGCCAATACAAAAGGACACATATCCACACTTTAAGAAACATAGAATTGTGATATTCATAGAAAAGTTCAACTTGGTATTATAAGTCTTAATTTTGTTGACACATTTCAATAAAGCTGTGAGCAAATGAATTAAAATGAAGTTGTACCTCATTAGTCAATTTCACATAATTCTAATTACTTTACACTAGAGAACATCTTGTTTAGAAAGATAATTAAGCCAGGTCAAGGTGAAAAACAGGTTATAGGAAAAATGCAAATAATGTTGCAATTTAGTAGGAGAGAAAATCTTCAATTAATCTTATCAACCATATCAACTAATGTCCTCCTGTGATCACAACACACACACACTTCACTTTTTTCTCAGACTTTTATAAAAAAAAATCCAAATACTCATTTTGACTAGTCTTTTACCCAGAATCTTGGGCTCCATTTTGAAAAAATTAAAAATAGTTGCCTTGATGAAATATATTATCATTGTATTGTCACTAACTAGCACCGTTTACTGGGTTGTCATCTGCATTCTTTAATTATTGGTTGGGGAAAAAACACCATCAGTACTGTCTTCCCATACATCGTCGATTTGCTCTAGCGGGCACCAGTAACATCTCCATATAACCTGTCTTATGCAAGTAGAGCCCAAGGGCACCTGCTTGCTCCAGGAACATAAAGAGCCTCAAACCATTCCATCAGGTCATGGGAATGAGTTCTATAATTGTTACTGGTATCTGGCATATCAAATACAACACTGGTAGCTTGCCAGGCTCTGCCGTGCGGGTAGCATGCTCTTGTAGTCATCTCAAAATCCAGCAATATTGATGAACCACCTGCCGCCGCAAGCGGCCGCACGAGCCGGGTTGTGATAGGCTGGTCTGCTGGGTGGAGTTCTGATGAGAGGGAAGTCAGGATGTGGAAAATGGAGGCCCTCATGGAGTGGGGGGGGGTCGTCTGGCTTGTTGTGAGGCTCTGCTGGGGTGGCGGGCCAGGGCTAGAACCTGCCATCCCTCCCGGGCGCCTTGTGAGCAGCTGGTCACAGGGAGAGCCAGTAGCAGCTCTGCCCCATGTCTGTCTCTAGATCAGCATACCTGGGCTGGATTAAAAAAGACTGCAGCAGGGTGGATCTCAATGAGCTGGGCTGTGATAGGCTGGTCTGCTGTTGGAGTTCTGACGAGGGGGAAGTCCGGATCTAGAAAATGGAGCAGAGCCTCACAACAAGCCAGATGACCCCCACCTCTTGAGGACCATCATACAAAGAATATCACGATCACGATAACGATCTTCCCGTTGATCATCTATTTGCTAGAGCGGGAACCAGTAATATCTCCATATGTCCTGTCTCATGCCAGTAGAGCCAGGGGCATCGGCTTGCTACAAGAGCCTCAAACCATTATATTAGGTCATGGGAATGACCTAATATAATTGTTACTGGAATTTGGCATATCAAATACAACACGAGAAGCTTGCCAGGCTTGCCGAGCGGAAGGCAAACTCTTTTAAACACCTCCAAATAAAGCATTTATTGATGAACTGCGTGGCCGCTTGTGGCCGCGAGCCAGGCTGTGATGGGCTGGTCTGCTGGGTAGAGTTCTGATGAGAGGGAAGTCCAAAAATGGAAAATGGCGGCGCCCGTGGAGTGAGGAGGGTGGTCTGGCTTGTTGTGAAGCTCTGCCGAGGTGGTGGGCCAGGGCTAGAATAAAGAATATATATAAGAGAATTACTAGAATAAAGAATATATATAAGAGAATTAAATATATATATATACATATATACATATATATACATACATACATACATACATACATATATATATATATATATATATATATATATATATATATATATATGGCCCACAAAGAATATATATATAAGAGAATTAAAGTCTTTGGGCCAGGGATATAGCTCAAGTGGTAATAACACACTCCTTGTATGAACAAGGCCCTAGGTTTGCTGCTTGATAATGTACAGCCTTCTGCGCTCCAGTCGTATAGCATTGGAGATCCATGACCCAAGAAAAAGAGCATCTTTTCTCACTGTTGATAAGTGAGAAAACAAACAAACAAACATATCATGCGTCAGAGACCAACCACAGTAGTTTTCAACATCAAAGACTAGTTTTTATACCAGTTTTAGGTTGATAAATAAATTAAAAAGTACAGTGATCTTCTATATATCTTTTTTAGCCAAGCATGTAGAATCTCTACCATTTATATTCCGGAAATGCATGGCACATTTGTTCAGTCTGATGCACTAACATCAGTGCATTATAGTTACCAAATTATGTGCTATGCTTAATGTTTGACTGTTGGATATATATTTATATATTTAATGGCTTTAATAACCCATCATTATAGTATCATACAGAGTGTGATGGCTCTAAAAAATATTTTGTGCTCTGTTGATTTATTTGCCTCTTTTCTCAATCCCGGGGAATCATTGACTTTTTTTGTTTGTTTGTTTTTGTTTCAGTAGTTTTGCTTTTCCAGAATATCATATTCTGGGAATCAAATAATAAGTAGCAATTTCAGATTGGCTTCTTTGTTTACAATATACATTAGTAGTTTCTCTATACCTTTATATATTAATAGATCTTTTTCTTTTTATGCTGAGTAATATGCCATTGGATATAACATAGTTTATTTCCGTCTTCACTGGTTGAAGGATGTCTTGTTTACTCTCAGGCTTTGTCAAGTTGTAAAGTTTCTATAAATATCTCTGAAGCTTCTCACATGGATATGTTTTCAGCTGAGTTGAGTGAATATTAAGGATCCTGGTAATGTTTAGTTTTGTGAGAAACCACAAAATGCCTTTGGAAATGGTAGTGCTGGGGCTACGCCTGACTCTGAGCTCAGAGAACAATTCTGGTGGGCATGAGTTTCCAAAGATTACATGGGGTACCAGGGATCAAAACTGAGTCAAGTGCATGCAAAGTATGTGCCCTCCCTGCTGTGCTTTTAATTTCCTTTTCTTGTCTTGTAGTGTTGGTATTACTAGGTGTTGAAATGGATTAACAAGAGATGTTCTCTTTGTCCTGTTGCTGCTGGTACTAAAAAATACTTTATCACCATTAAGTACGAAGTTAACTCTGGAATTTTTGTAACAAATTTTTATCTAAACAGACTATTAAGATTTTGGATGCTTAGATAATTATACATATTTAAATATTTGAAATTTCATATCAAATAGAAAAGGTGTTTATAACTTTTCAAATGCTGACACCAAAATTCTTGTTAGTATTTTCATATTTTAGAATATTAATTAATTAAAATAATTTAATATTAATATAGTGTTTAATTTTTTATTAGGGCCACAAATTCAGTATCAGTTCTTGGAAACATATGTCATCAACTTAACTTCTTTTTATTTTGATTTTTCCTCCACTTTCCATTTGCTTTACAAGTGGTGTGTCTATTTTATTTTCTTTCAAAATCCTAAATTAAGTGCTACATTTTACTCATCATTTATATATACATATATCTAAATATCAATCCATTAATCACTTCTAGGTTATTATATGCTTATTTTATTAGGCTCTAACTTTTACTTGATCTTATTTTAATAATTTTAGAGCAATTGGAGCTATTAAAATTCAGTCTATACTTTCATAATTTAACTTTGAAATATACGTATTTTTAAAGGTGAGTCATTTGTGGATTTATTGTTATAACATAGTTCATTGTATAAAAAAGAAAAATCAGTTGTAGACTCTTATTTTCATTTAATCTAGTGTTAAGGATTTGTAGAGAATAATTTTATATGGCATTTGATACGTTAAGAGTAGATATTAAAGGTTCTCACCTCATCACACAAAAATATTATAACCATATGGTGAAAAAGGTTAGCTAAATTAACATAGGCATATACTGAACTATTATGCAGTACATCTGAAATTAATATGATGTGTTTAAGTTCTATCTCAGTTATAAAAATAACATCAAGCGATTTAATACTTTTGACTTGATGATATTTTGTAGAGAATCAAATTAAAACACTTGTAGCGTATAAAAAATTTAAAAGTCATTTGAACTTGTTTCATGAAGATTTTAATGAGAATATGTTTTATGTTGGTGTATATATAAATTTTCTCCAATATTACTGCCATGTATTCAGACCCAATGATATATTTAAGAACAACTCTAGAGATATCTCAGTAATAGAACACCCTCTATATAGGAACTATATTTGATGTATTTGCTTTGCTTGTATGTATGAGATAAATGTAAAAATAATTTGACAGCAAATATTTTTTGAACACCAACAAGGTAGTTGATATTGAAGCTCTTCTAATATAAGTGCTTGACACATGATTTTAGAAAAGAATATATATTAATACTATTGGTATATCTATTTGGAATATAGAAGCAAAGTATTGTCCCCCAGAAGTTGTAGTCTCCATATATGAAAAATCTATCTTTGAAAGTCATTGTGTATTAATATGTTAATGATATTAACAAAGTCGATATTCAATTCTTGTTTGTTCTTTTTTTTTAACATTTTATTATACCACCGTGAGATATACAATTACAACGTTGTTCACACTTGAGGGGTTTCGGTCACACAGTGTTCCAGCACCTCGCCCTCCACCAGTGCCCCTCAACCAACACCCATGTCCCCAATTCCCTCCCCCTCCCACATCCTGCCTAAATGGCAGGTTCTTTATCTCCTCTCCTCTCCGTCTCTCTCTCCTCCTTCTCCCACACATTGTGGGTTGCACTACGCTACACTTAGAAGCCATCATTTGCATTTTTTTGTCTGTATTTAATGCTCAGTTCTATGTTAGTATCAGAACTTTAGACATTTATTCACACATGTTCCCTTCTCTATCTAAACCAACCTCTGACTTTTGATCTAAAGAATATTTATTCATTTGCTATCTCTGACTGATGGGTAGTGATGACCATTATACACAAATAATAGATCACATTAAATGCATATGATATTAACTAAACATTAATCCAATGAGTCTCTATGATAACAGAGTTGGTGGTATTTATAGAGAGATAAATGAAGATATTTGGCTAATACTAGATCTGTGGTCAAAGTGAACCATTTTAACTTACTTGCTTTTCTTCTCCCTCTCTTCCTTCCTTCCTTGCTTCCTTCTACTTCCTCCTTCTTTCCTTTCTTCCATCCTTGCTTCCTTCCTTGCTTCGCTCCTTCCTTCCTCTCTCAGTCATAACTCACCACAGAAAAATGTATCTTTTTTCTTCACTTTTCCACTTAGGTAAAGAATATTATATATTGTATCTTTAAATAACCACTTAGAAGTTTTAGCTTTTCCACGTGACTAGATAATTCTCCTTTATTCCTACATTCTTCCATCTCTCCTTCCCTCCTTTGCCCAACCTCCTTCTAACTCTCCCTCCTTCTATTCCCTTTCCCTCTCTCCCTTATTGCTCCCTCCCTCTTTCTCTTTATTTTTCTTTTTTTCTCTTTCTTTTTTCTTTTCTTTCTTTCTTTCTTTCTTTCTTTCTTTCTTTCTTTCTTTCTTTCTTTCTTTCTTTCTTTCTTTCTTTCTTTCTTTCTTTCTTTCTTTCTTTCTTTCTTTCTTTCTTTCTTTCTTTCTTTCTTTTTCTTTCTTTCTTTCTTTCTTTCTTTCTTTCTTTTCTTTCTTTCTCTCTCTCTCTCTCTCTCTCTCTCTCTCTCCCTCAATCCCTTCCTTCCTCCTACCTTCCTCCCTTTCCTCCCTCCCTTCCTTCCTTCCTTCCTTCCTTCCTTCCTTCCTTCCTCCTTCCTCCCTCCCTCCCTCCTTCCTCCCTTCCTTCCTTCCTTCATTCCTTCCTTGTTTCCTTTCTTCCTTCCTTCCTTCCTTGTTTCCTTCGTTCCTTCCTTGCTTCCTTCCTTCCTTGCTTCCTTCCTTCCTCCCCTCCCACCTCTCCTTTCTTCCCTTCCTCCCTTCCTCTGTTCCTCCCTCCCTTCCTTCCTCCTTCCTCACCTCCTCCCTCCCTCCCTTCCTTCCCCACTTCCCTCCCTCCCTCCCTTCCTTCCTTCATCCCTCCTCCCTCCCTCCCCTCCCTCCCCTCCCTCCCTCCCCTCCCTCCCTCCCTCCCCTCCCTCCCTCCCTCCTCCCTCCCCTTCCTTCCTTCCTTCCTTCCTTCCTTCCTTCCTTCCTTCCTTCCTTCCTTCCTTCCTTCTGTGCTCAGGCATCAATCCTGTTGGGGCTCAGGAGACAATAAGGATGTTGGTAATCAAACCTAGGTTAACCATATACAAAGCAACCATCTTCCCTACCTGTGGTACTATTGCTCTGGCCTCACATTAACTTTCTGTGCATGATTTTTCATACTTTATGGAGTAGTTTTGAGCATCAAGTAAACTAACCAGCATGACAGTTTTTTTTTCAAAAAAGATAAAAGTTATTTAAATTTATCTGATTGAATTGCATCACTATTTTAAATAATTACTTTATGACACATTTTCAGCCTTTTTTGGCCCTATTTCACTTTATACTCATTTCAGTATTTTTTTCTTTTCCATTCCCCTATTCATAATAAATATCTATTGGACATCTGTTACTTATCAAATGTAAATTCAAAGAGTTAAGCTCTGCTTAACTCTTTGAAATTTAGATAAATTTATCCCATAAGGATTCATATATTAGCTTAGTATATATCTATATATAACATAGTAAATAGATCTTCTAGATGATCCTTCCCAATCAACAATGGTGCCTTTGAACTTTTGACACTTCTATCCAAAACTTTATATGCTTTAATTAGATTTTTCCACGGCTGTCAAAAATGAAAGTATTTATATTGTTTAGTAAAACACTCAAGTTACTCTCCTATTGATTGTGTACATTGTAGGCACACAAAACCTGGTTCCTCTGCTTCTGGAAGGATTTACTAGTAGGCATCATTACTAATCTAACCAACCATTAATACGAAACATAGAGCATCTTTGTGATACCAAGACACTTAAAGATCAAAGACTTATCAGGAGACGAATAATTCATGTGACTCTAGAGTATCAATTCAATTATATTCTCCCCTGTGTTCCCAACCCTCTTTTTATTGTTCAGAAGAGAATGACTCTGTTTTCTCTTTATCACCTTTCCGGTAGATTAAGTCCATGTCAGCAAGTACTAATTGTTACTAAATTTACCTTTGTGAGGTTTGATTATTACTGGCATTTAAAATTGACATAGCAGTCAGTGAACGTATGAAAGGAATATTATTTAGGGATTTATTTGACCTCCTATGTTGAACATTAAGATGTATTTCTTAATATCTAATGTACATATCTCTTGGATCAGGTATTTTTCTGAACTTAACTGGAGGAACAAAAATAGTACATGATGTGTTTTTTCTGCTTGATTAGCATTCTCATTTCCATTATGGCTTTAATGTATTTGTGTTCTAAAACATGACTAGTTTCACTGCTTCCAAGATTGATCTTTTTGGTATGACTGCTTTGTAGAGTCAGGAAACAAACAGACCTTTAATCTCTTGGAAATTGACATGATAATCCCTCTACCTGCATATGTATATCACTGACCCTTGATCTATGAATCATAGCGTTATCAACAAGAACATACTTTTTATTCCATCTGAATTGTGATTCATTCTTCTGGGCTAAAGAATACATGATACATTACTTTCATATTTCTGATTTCAGTCATAACACACCACAGCTAAATTTATCTTTTTTTTTCTTCACTTTTCCACATCCGTACAGAAAAGAATATTGTGTATTGTATCTTTAACTAACCACTTAGAAGTTTTAGCTTTTCCACATGACCAAATAATTCTCCTTTAGTCCTGAAAGGTATTCACTGATCTTCAAAGCAATTGCCTGTTTAGTGGGGTTTCCATGACCTATATCATATTTTTGGATGAAAACAACATATGTGTCTGACCCTAATCTGTCTGCTAGCTTCATAAAGCTACTTGTTATTTTTTATTTTGCTTTTTTTGGGTCACACCTGGCAATGCTCAGGGGTTTCTCCTGGCTCGCCACTCAGGAATTACTCCTGGCGGTGCTCGGGGGACCATATGGGATGCCGGGGATCAAACCCAGGCCGGCCCGGGCAGGCTGCATGCAAGGCAAACGCCCTACCAGCTAGATTATCGCTCTGGCCCCACTACTTGTTACTTTTACACAGTGTTATTAGTTTTATTTTGTCCATGTCCCCAAAATCTTTCCAAAGGAAAGACATGGTAAGATAAACACTTTTTTAATTTTTATCTGTTTTATATGATACTTGGATGGAGTATTCACAATCATGATCTTTCCATTGATCTTCTATTTGCTAGAGCGGGCACCAGTAATATCTCCACATGTCCTGTCTCATGCCAGTAGAGCCAGGGGCATCGGCTTGCTACAGGAACATAAAGAGCCTCAAACCATTATATTAGGTCATGGGAATGACCTAATATAATTGTTACTGGAATTTAGCATTAGTATAGATAATTTGAACATGGCTGGACATGAGCACACAAAAATGGTCAGATGGTCATATGCTTGGTGCCACTGAAGTACCTAATAGGCACCGAGTAGGTCATTATGAAATTTCTCTTTGAAATAAACATTAATATGGTGATTTTGCTTTCTTCATTATAAATTAGTTTTTTTTCAGACTTTCTCAGTATTTTATCCAATGAGGTTCACTATCACTATCTTCCCGTTCATCATCTATTTGCTAGAGTGGGCACCAGTAATATCTCCATATGTCCTGTCTCATGCTAGGAGAACCCAAAAGGCATCCGCTTACTCCAGGAACATAAAGAGCCTCAAACCATTATATTAGGTCATGGAAATGACCTAATATAAATGTTACTGGCATTTGGCATATCAAATACGACACGAGCAGCTTGCCAGGCTTGCCGTGTGGGTGGCATACTCTTGTAGTCACCTCTGAATAAAGCATTTATTGATGAACCGCGGCTGCTAGTGCCCGCAAGCCGAGCTGTGATAGTCTAGTCTGCTGGGTGGAGTTGTGACAAGAGGGAAGTCCGGATGTGGAAGATGGCGGCCCCATGGAGTCGGGAGGGTCATCTGGCTTGTTGTGAGGCTCTGCTGGGGTGGCAGGCCAGGGCTACAACTCGCCATACAATGAGGTTACTTAATTAAAATTTTTACATATTGCAAGCTGCAAGAATCTGATGTCTATCAAATTTAAAATATGATTGTTTGGAGCTTTTATTATATTGCCTAAATCTCAATTTTATCTGTTTTTCTTTCAATGTATTTAACTCTGCATTTAAGCATTGTAAGTGGAATTATGCAATATCTCAACATCTTTTAAGTTAGTGAAAATTACTATTAATTTCAGTGCCTTTTTACTACATGATTGTCTTTCTCACTATGATATACAGTATCCTTTTTACTCACAGTATAGGTTAAGGAATAAATATTCAATTAAGTAATAAAATTATGTTGTCAATTTAAATGTCATTAATTCCTAATTACCATCAATGAACATTTCACTTCTAATTAGGTACTTGAAAACATTTTGGTCTTTTGAAAAATTGAATGTTCTTAATCTTATCTATGTGATTACTTTGATTAGCATATTTTTTTAATAATGAAAATACTGAACCATTTTCCATGATAAATCTGAATTATCTTTCTGTTCATTTCAAGATTTTGTAACAAAATGACAGAATCAAGAAAACTGTTGGTAGTCAATCTATGAATATTCAAAGACATAGAATTTAAAAGTAAACAATAACTTTTTTGGTTGACCTTCAGAAGCCCTTAAGAGATGAGGGAAGAACATATTGCCTCCTTTTGATAACTCCTTTAACAATGCCTTGATCTGTCAGTTTAAACCCTATGGAGTTCTTTGAACAAGAGTGAAACTTTTAGTTTTCTGGCACTATTTTCAAATGTGAGAATAGTAAATCCCTTGTCATTTCTCTGGTTTTTCCAAAGAGTATTTTCTAAAACTCTATCTGAAATGGAATATAACAAAGAAACAGTGTTTTCCAGTAGAATCATATTTGCTTTTAAATTTCACATAGTTCAATCTAGGTTTCTGAAGTTTATGAAATCATAAACATTTTTATGAAAAATACCAACTGAATACTACACACAACTAGAAATTAAGGAATGTGCATACAAATATTTAAATGTGTTGCTTGAATCCAAAGTTAACCATGATTGAACATAATTTTTATATAGATATTGGTAAGAATACAGAATTAAATGAAAAAATGCTAAAATATGTTTTTTATTTTATATTTGGGTTTCCTAAATTTTGTTCTATTTTCCCATTTTCCCTGGAATTTTCATAAAGAATTGCATATTGGCTTTTAAAATAGAGTCTATACTTTCCAGTTCATAGCAACTTATAGGTAACGATAGTTATTCACTGTTATATAGCTGCATAGCTAGCAGCAAGTATCACTGTCACTGTATCACTGTCTTCCCGTTCATCATCGATTTGCTCCAGCGGGCCCCAGTAACATCTCCATATGTCCTGTCTCATGCTAATAGAGCCCAAGGGCATCTGCTTGCTCCAGGAACATAAAGAACCTCAATCCATTCTGGAATGAGGTCTATAATTGCTACTGGTATTTGGCATATCAAATACAACACGGGTAGCTTGCCAGGCTCTGCCGTGCAGGTAGCACATGCTTGTAGTCATCTCTAAGTCCAGCATTTATTGATAAACCACGCAGCCACTTGCAGCAATGCAAGCCGGGCTATGATAGGCTGGTCTGCTGGGTGGAGTTCTGACGAGAGAGAAGTCCGGATGTGGAGAATGGAGGCCCTCATGGAGTGGGGGTTGTCTGGCTTGTTGCAAGGCTCTGCAGGGGTGGTGGGCCAGGGCTAGAACCCACCATCCCTCCTGGGCACCTCGTGAGTGGCTGGGCACAGGGAGAGCAACTAGCAACTCTGCCCCATGTCTGTGAGTCTCACCTGGAAAGTCACTGATATCCAATCTCACTGATGTGCTGCTGGAGTCTAACAAAACAACTTGTCAATCCACTCCTGGCTCTACACTCAGGGGTCACTCCTGGCAGGTTAGAGGGACCATGGGGTAAAATATTTTATTTTATTTTACTTGGAGCACTAAGTAAAATAGTTTAAATTTCCTTTCCTTAGAAATCTAGTAACTGTACATCTTATGAATCAAAATGAGAAAACCCAAGGATCCCTTTTCAGTCATTCTTTTCTAAGAAACAGTTTTATTTAAATAAATTTACTTAGAGAAATAGGAAAGAAGGGGTGGAGAGAGAGAGAGAGAAAGAGAGAGAGAGAGAGAGACAGAGATGCTAAGAGTACATATCTTGGGTTTTAGGTTTGAATTTTGGGCCAATCTGCAGAATGAAGAATCATCCCCACATGCCTTTCCAGAACTAGCTTTAGATAGGAATCTTCCAAACAGGGCATTGTAAAGGGGAAAACTATGGATTCTTGATGGACTTCTCATATTCTTACAATATGCAGATTCTCTTAAAGCTTAAAGCTTGGGATACTCTAAGTTCATGATGATGGGAGCAAGTCTGGCCTCCTCTGAGTCTTCCTCACTGCTTAGATGCAATGGACACTGTCTTGTTGCTTCTTCACACATCCACTTTTCTGCACAACATTGGTGCCAGGTGCATTGCAGGCATCACAGGCGCTTCCCAAATGCCTCGTTGTCTAGTATAGCCAGTCAAAATTGATTATAGCTCACCCCAAAGAGCTCATTTTAGCTTAATTACATTTTCAAAGAACTTATCTCTAAATACTGCCTAAAAGTATATTGATATTGTCTAATATATATTCTAGAAGTCTTTGGGCATCATTGTATACATTAGTGGGGAGAAATTGTTCATTTTATAACAGAAGGGAAGGACAGGAAAGAAAATACTCATATTTATGTTTATTAACCACTTCATAGAAAAATGAATGAATCTGATAAACATTTCATTCCTACATGGACAAGTCAAGTTTTTACTCTTATTTTGAAACTCAGAAGTATGCCTTTCTGTTGAAGAGAGTGCTAGTCCTAACGAGATCACCCAGTGTTTTTCTCTTTTTGTATTCTCTGGAGCATGGGAGATAAAGTGGGAAAGGAGATCAGAAAAAGTTCAGGGAGTGGGCCCATCACCTCTGGGGGGTCCCGGAAGCAGCCAGATGAGACTCGCCCACCACACTAGCCACCATTTTCGCTGTCTGCACGCTGGGAAACTGCCTCATGACCAGATTAACAGAGCAAAACCACTTTGAGCCCAGGTAGGCGGTTCCCAGAAGCGGGAATCACTGGGAATTCATCAGATGGAGTCAGGGGTCGGCCCATGCCCCCTCCATTTTGTTGAGCCTGGTGGCCCCACCCAGGAGCTGCTCTGAGGCCACCAGCCATAGCATGAAGAGCCTCAAAGCGGCTGGGGAAGCTGGAACTCGGCTCGCCCCGAGCCCAGCTGACTATGGGGCCCCGGGAGGGCAGATGGGTTTTGGGAGTGGGCCCATCACCTCTGGGGGGGTCCCCGAAGCAGCCAGATGAGACTTGCCCACCACACTAGCCACCATTTTTGCTGTCCGGACCCTGGGAAACTGCCTCACGACCAGATTAACAGAGCAAAACCAGTTTGAGCCCAGGTCACGTGGCCGCAGGTGGCCCCTTGCGTCCATTAAAATAGTGGAAGCAGTGATGTCTTTTAATGCACTGCATTCCACGATGTGCAGGTAAGTTTGGCGGGAGGGAGAGATAAAGAGGAGAGAAATGACATACAGAACCCGCCAAGTAGTTGAGGTCTGGGATGGGGAGGGAGGTGGGGACATTGGTTATGGGAGATGGGTTTGGGTGGAGGGATGGGGTTGGAACACTGTAGAACCAAAACTCTACATGAGCATCTTTCAATTGTATGTCTAAAATCACTGTATCACTGTATCACTGTATTCCCGTTCATCATCGATTTGCTCGAGTGGGCACCAGTAACTTCTCCATATGTCCTGTCCTATGCTAGTAGAGCCCAAGGGCCTCTGCTTGCTCCAGGAACATAAAGAGCCTCAAACCATTCCATCAGGTCATGGGAATGAGGTCTATAATTGTTACTGGTATTTGGCATATCAAATACGACACGGGTAGCTTGCCAGGCTCTTCCGTGCGGATGGCATACTCTTGTAGTCACCTCTAAATCCAGCATTTATTGATGAACTGCACAGCCGCGGCTGTGATTGGCTGGTCTGCTGGGTGGACCACCAGGAGTGATCTCCAAGCATCTAGGTATGATCCCCAAACCAATAAATCAAGCCACCAAGCCGGCCGGAGCAATAGCTGAGCGGGTAGGGTGTTTGCCTTGCACGCGGCCAGCCCGTGCCGGCCTGGGTTCGATCCCTGGCATCCCATATCGTCCCCTGAGCACCGCCAGGAGTGGTCCCTGAGTGCAGAGTCAGGAGTAACCCCTGAGTGTCGCTGGGTATGACCCAAAAAACCAAAAAAAAAGAAGAAAGAAAGAAAGAAAAAGAAAATATAAATGAGCAGTGAGGAAGCAGAGGACAATGAAGATGACTTTGGGTAGGACGGAGGTGTTCAGTTGAGAGCTGGGCAGATGATTAGCATCCTCACAGGTTACATGTCTAAAATGGTGTAATAAAATTTGGGAGGGGTATAAAAAATAAATAAATCAAATAAAAAAAGAAAAGTTCAGGGGAACTCAGATTGATGAAACTATCTTAAAGCCCAGAAAGTAAGCAAGTCATTAACACATACGAAACGCAGAGTGTTGTTTTTGCCAATAGTATATGATAAAACCAGGCAAGGCAGTTTTGATCTTTGTTAGTCAACCAGTATTTAGCTGAGGGAAGGCGCCTAAGTAACATTAATTCTTAGAAAGGAAGACATAGATTCAGTGTCATTTAAATTTCAGACTTTTCATAAAAAGTTAGTAATCCGGAAAAGGGGGGGAGGGGGGGGGGGGGGGGGGGGGGGGGGGGGGGGGGGGGGGGGGGAACCTTTTATTATATCTTTCTATGTGAAATTTCATAAATCTAAGAAAAGAGCCCCCCCCTTATTTTCTAACCAGTTTTCAATATGCACTGTTGAAGTGGCATCCTCATTTAAATTTTATATAGACACTATTTTCTCTCACTCCTCTCTCTGTCTCTCCGTCTCTGTCTTTGTTCTCTCTCTCTCTCTCTCTCTCTCTCTCTCTCTCTCTCTCCTTTTGGGCATATGGTTTGCAGTGCAGATACTGAGAGACCATCGTGTTTGATACTTTACCCACTTTTCAGCACGCATCTTCCATCCAGAGCGATCACTCCCAACCATCATAGTCATAGTGGTCCTTTCTCTATCCCAAGTGACCTCTCCCCCAGCACTTGAAATAGAATCTTGTTTGTGATTTCAAAACAAACAAAATAACAAACCTGTTTTTCCTTTCATTTCTGCAACTCAGAAAATATAGTTTAATCTCACTATCATATTATATAGTAATTTATAAACCATATTTATTATCCATCCAGTAGAGTTTTTTTTTTAAAAAAGAAAGAAATAGAAATTGGAATTTTAAGATACCTAACCCTCTCTTCCTGTTACACCAACTAATGCCTATTAAACCAAGCCATTCTCACTCCACCTAGTGGCAGCACTCTCTAATTAGAGACTAACTCCAGTGGAAACGGAAAGAAAAAGCATAACTTCAAGATCCCACCTAGCTGTTTAGGAAGGTCAGAGTTATATTCCCTAAACATATTATGTTGTGTGGAGCACAGGAATGAAGTTCTTGAGTCCAGAATTCATGCTCTTTGACCATTTTCAATGTCAATTTATCTCAAGAATGGAACATTAGAATTCTGATTCCATCATTCCAATAGCACTATTGTACTCAAAGGATTTACTTCACTAACCTTGCTCCTCTCTGTCCCTCTCTTTCATTCTCAAACTACTAAGTACCTGCACTGTATCAGAGGGTTAAATGCAACTTCTTTTAGGAAGCAGTTCTTGATTCAGTGTTTGGCCAAAAAAGATTTTATTACTCGCAACATTATAAGTTCTATGACTGTAAGGGTTGTTTATTAGTCTCTATATTATTAACTAATTATAATATGGCTGCAATTTAGCTTTAAGATAAAAGAATGTGTGAATTATATAATTATTTCCATGACTAGCTAAATTTAGGCAGCAAATTACTATTTGATCAACTCCACATAAAAAATATCTTTACCTGTCTTGACTGGCCTATCTAGAGCTGGACTAGAAGTAAAATATACATTGAATTTTAAAGTGATTGCAAATATATGTCTATAGCTTTTATTGTTCTGCTTTTTAAAAAATTATAACAAAGGATAGGCTATATAAAATTTTTCCTTTGCTTAAATAAAGACTGTACGTGTCAGAATAAAAACTTGTCGAGTCTAGCATAATCTCTCCTTCACATATTGTTCTGCTCTCCCACTCAGTAGTTTTAAATACAGCTTTTCAGAAGTTGAATGCTAGAAATTTGCATGCTGGTTTTATTAGGGAAAATGGTCATATTCTATTCCGGATGAATACAAGCTAAATTGGTGAGATGCTGTGATACTCTGTCACTTGGCTTCAAGTTAAGAGAGCATTAGTGTTGAGATTGGCTTCCAGTACTGACTCTCCCCATTTGCAGAATGATTGCATTTTATTTTAACACCCCCACCTATTTTCCTTTGAATACATTTCTAATCAGACAGACTTCTACTCAAGAAAATAACAATTAAAACACAAGCCTGAAAAGTAGCTAAGAAAAGCAAAAACATTTAAGGAAGAAACCAAGGTCAAATACCATTGCTTATGAACAAGAGAACTCAATTAAGTTCACATGTTGATACTGTACTTTGACACCAAAGATATAGGTAGGTGCAGTAATTAGAGAATAAGAAAAGGAAACATAACTTATATAAGAGAATAGTTTTCAATTAAAAAAAGAAAGTCACACCAGAGCATGAAAATCAAAACAGAAATGAGGTCAAATTGTTTATAAGAAAAAAATAACATTGTACAAAATAGAATAGAAGAGCGATTGAATTAATGCTTTTGTAGTCAATGGTCTAATAATGCTGTTTTAGTTTTTGTGACATTTTCTAAAAATGCCATTAGTAGAATAATTGTACTTAAAAATGAAGTATATATCCTTAAATTAATCAACTTGATATGTAACTAACCAAATAGACATATTACCTTACTGAAAGAATTTTAGAATTATTTATTGTCGGGGCACTCCGCCGGGTCCGACAGTGCCGGAAGCGAGTTCCCTTCTACCTCTGAAGCCGGCAAGGAATGGATGAACACTCAGGAATCGATGCGGTTTTAAAGGCTTTACTCATCACAGGTTCAGGCATACAAATCAGCAAAAGGGAAAACCCGATGCTTAGGATTCCAGGCTAGAACCCCAGCCACGTGTAGGCCAAGATGGCGACCACCACGTAAAACTTCCAAGGGGAATAAACGCCACAAGGCGAGTCCCACCGGGAAGAAAACCGGGAGAGCGGGGAACCGGCTGTACCCCCACCCCCGCAACTCAGACCTTCCTCCTTGTTATGGAAAGCAGGGAGGGTCCAATGCCCTCGGTAATCCCTCCCTGCATCTCACCTAGGGCCTTTACTGTGCTAATGTTTTGAGCCGGGAAGGCCTTTGAAATGTAGAGAAGGGGGTTTCTGAGATGGCATGTCACTGTACCAAAGATCAACACCAATGCCAGTTAAATATTTCTCCAAGCCTTCACAAGTCTCCTCTACTTCATTGTAGTTTTATTTTTGTCAGGAGCCTGCCTGTTTGTTTGGAAGCAAACAGCATTTCTCTCTGGTTAATTACTTAGGTGTCCTTACGTGGCCAGGCTAATATGCTGGTAAGATCTAGCTAATCCCACGATGATTGTGATAGCTGGGAGAATATTTATACCAGCTAGTACAGCATACATGGTCGGATAAACTGCCACATTTAGACTACCCCTTATCTACGGGTGATTTGCGGGAGGCAATCCAGAGCAAATGCAGCGGCCCTAGGAGTCCTGCAACAATTTATGTATAACTTTATACAAGATGGTGGATATAAAGACATGAAAAGAACAGTCACCTCAACATTTTGAATGTATGCAAAATAAATTTACCCTTAAATGTTTCTTATGCCATTCTGAAAATATTAAGATCAAGAGAGAAACATTAGCATTCTGTATACATTCTCAAGGCTCAGAATAACATTTGCTGCTGATAAATTTTATAAGTTAGAATGTATTTAAATTTATTAATTTCTTCAGTTCTAATTCAAGACTAGTATCTTTTACAAATAGATTACATGAAATCCTTATTATTTGTCACCTGTGTTAATTTTTTTCCCTGTTCTGTTGTTGGGAATCTTGAGAAATTATTATTCCTATTTTTTTAAGATTCCCCTCACATTTTCTGACAGACTAAATGATTATTTCATTTTAGACTATTATCTGTTAATTGTAGTCTGTAACTTCGAAGTTTCAGTTATAATACACAGAAAGAAATAAAATGGTACTAGTAAAAATTTGATTCTAGTTTGAATAAAAGGATTCTTATTATGTCTAAAAGGTGTCTGTACAGTGAACACTATTCCATTAGATTATTTGAAATTATATATTAGATATATTATATATCATTAGATATATTAGATATATCTAATATATTCGATATATATTAGATATATTATATCTCTTCTATATAGATATATAACATATATATCTAATTATTAAATGTCCATCTAATTTGAACGAATGTTCATCCCTTTACTCATTCATATACTGATATTTACGTAAAACTATCAGCTACCAGGTAATATGCCAGAGTCAAGGAGCAATAGAGCAAGAGGCAGTGACTCAAGTTCTTTTTAGGAGAATCATCATTGCATGTTAATGCAGTATGAAATTAAAAATAATCATTAGGTTATGAGAAGAATAGGCATTTATTTTCAGTTGCCAAGGTTTTTGGTAGGGAATTGAATTTGAAGTAGGACTTTAGATGAAGTGAGGTTTGGATTTGCTCATTTCAATGGAAGAATTTGCCATATATGAAAGCAAAGGAGAAATAATGAAGTACCTATGTAATTTGTGTTCAGATTGGATGGGAGATGATCAAGTATGTGACAATTGATTTAGATAGATGCATATGTATGAGATAATTTACCAACCTGATGAAAAAAGTTAGTGACATAAATAATTCACGTATAACCAAATAATCTATCTTATGGGTTTATAACAAAATATAGCACAGATAGAAAAATAGGTAAATGTTCATATTGATTGAACCTTTTCCTATTTTTACTATTTTTATTGGTCCTGAGAGGATCCTTTTAAAATGTAGTTTCCTGGTGACCAAGATACAAAGACAATCCACAGAGTGGGAAAGGATATTCACCCAATACCCATCTGACAAGGGGTTAATATCCAGGATATATCAGGCACTGGTAGCCCTTCACAAGAAAAAAACAGCCAACCCCATCAAAAAATGGGGAGAAGAAACGAACAGAAGCTTCCAAAAAAGAAGAAATTCGAATGGCCAAAAGGCATATCAAAAAAGTGCTCTTCATCTTTAATCATCAGGGAGATGCAAATCAAAACAACAATGAGGTACCATCTCACACCACAGAGACTGGCACACATCCAAAACAGCAAGAACAACCGGTGCTGGCGTGGATGTGGGAAAAAGGGACTCTGATCCACTGTTGGTGGGAGTGCCGACTGGTCCAGCCCTTTTGGAAAACAATATGGGCATTCCTCCGAAAACTAGATATTGAGCTCCCATTTGATCCAGCAATAGCACTCCTGGGAATATACCCGAGAGACCGGAAAACGCATAGCAGAAACACTATCTGTACTTCTTTATTCATCTCTGCGCTATTCACTATAGCTAGAATCTGGAAACAACCTAAATGCCCAAGAACAGAGGACTGGCTAAAGAAACTGTGGTTCATCTAAACTATGGAATACTATGCAGCTGTCAGAAAAGATGAAATTATGAAATTTACCTGCAAATGGATGGACATGGAGACTATCATGCTGAGTGAAATTAGTTAGAAGGAAAAGGACAGATATAGAATGATTGCATTCATTAATAGGACATAAATAGATACCAGTGTTTTACTATATGTGGGAAATGGTAATGGCAGATTAAAACTCACCATTGAATATACACAAAGAGACTTAAGTGATAAACTCTAAATATCTGCAGGGCTAGCCACAATGTGTAAAATAATAGGGAGAGAGATGAAGAGACAGAGAGAGAGACAGAGAGAAAGAGTGGAAACGGGGCTGTCTGCTATTAAGGCAGCATGGGGGTGGGCGGGAGGGGGAGGAGTGCATTGGTGGTGGAAATGGGGGCAATGGTGGAGGGATGGGTGCTGGTTTACTGTATTACCAAGAACCAATTACTTAACACCTTTGTAATTGTATGTTTCACGGTGGTATAATAAAAAATTTTAAAAAATTTAAATAAAAAATAAATAAATAAAATGTAGTTTCCCTTTTTCAGTTTGCAAAAGAAAATTATTCTGGATTAAGTCACAATGCTTGAATCACAAATGAATCAAGCTCAAAACGCACATGAATAGGACCATTTAACAGTACAATAGCTATTAATATTTGGTAGGCCTTCCTGTCCTTCACCTAATGTTCTTTGTTCACAAGTGCCAATTTCACTTGGAACAACGCAATCTCTTTTCTATTCATCATCTCTAGTTAAATCCATCAATCAGTTTACTCTTTTTTTTTCCTCTGATGTGAAAATAAATGATCACACTTTTTGCCTTTGGAATCCTGTTATATTGCCATTACTGCTTTGTGGACTCGTAGGAGCCAAATACTACATACAATCAAAATGGCTAAGAGCAAAGTGTACTCACTGGAAAAGGTTAAGAAAGTTAATGTTATAGTAATAATTTGATTGGAGGTATTTTATTAATGGGAAATGTATAGTTACAACTAAAAATGCTCTAACTGTCCATTATTAATCTGATGAAAGCTATTTGTCTTGGCGAAGGCACCGAGGCCTAGTAAGGGAGAGATCAGCACCAGAACACCAGGACTCAATTCTGATCTTGACTCACCAGCTATCTAGCTACATGTACTTGAATGGATTATTTCCTCTTAGTTGTCAACCAGACAGATGTCCTTTTTGTGGCTTTCTGTAGCTTTCTCTCTCTTCATGACTTGAAGATGACTGCTTGACTAGAGCCGTTACCAGCTGGATCCCACGGGATGTCAAGAGATCACGTGGCCACCCACCTACTAGATGTTCAGATTTCTTCGTCAAGACCCTGAATGAACGGTTTGAGGCTCTTTGTATTCCTGGAGCAAGTAGATGTCATTGGGCTACACTAGCACATGACAGGGACAAATGGAAACGTTACTTACTGGCGCCCACTTGAGCAAATTGACGAATAATTGGATATCAAGTGATGAAGTGTGAACCAGAATTCTTTTATTGTTTGTTTATTAAATTTTTTTTTTGAGTCACCATATTTATTTACCTACTTCCAATACTCAGTTCTAGTCTAGAATTGCTATTCCCAGTTATTATTGTCAAACTGATCCCTTCTCTATCCTATCTATCCTCCACTCCTCACTCACTCCCTAACTTATGAAACATGGAGTCACACTCCATATTTGAGTTCAAAATGTCAAGGATTCTATATACCACATAAGGACTGGACATATGATCATACTGTTTTTAGTAGCTTTTATGTAGTCAAGTGTGTGCACATTGTCTTTTTTTCTGAGTGGTTGTCTATCCAAACATTAAAGATAAATCATACTCAAAAAATCCGGGCCTCCAGACCTAATTTAGGACTTTAGAGACACGCCTTCAGTGAACTAGAACTCTCTCTTTATTCCCCTTTCATTGTCAATGTGTATATTTTGAATTATCCTTCTGAGGACTCATCACAGCAAGAAATCTTGCAGCATAGAATGTTTTTTAAATCCTTTCACTTTCTGTTCTGTTTGTTTGGCATTTTTAGGCTGTTGAAATGAAAGTATCTCATGTGACGTACATGCACAATTGGCTGAGACTCATCAGACACAGTAGCCTCAATAGCCGTGGGGTTGTATTGTACTGTGGGGATAATGTTAGGTTTCCATCAGCTCCCACCCGCTGGGTAACGGCATGACACCTGGATTCTTCCACTCTGCCTTTGAAAGAAAGAAAGTCTTTCCCTCTGGATTAATCAAAAGGAACTGTAGTATCTGCTGGACCTCAAAAAGCCACATCAGAGTGATCCTGCATGGGCGGGAGTGCTCCGTAGTCACAGGGCATCGCTTCTCATTCACCGACCATTAGCGTCATTCCTCACTGGAAAGCGTTTCAGTCACTGAGCGTTGTAATCACTTCCAGGAAGATGTTTAAATGAAAGTCTCATTCAAACCCAATGAGCAAGCCACACAAGCAAACCAATCCCTTCTTAAGCAAAGGTTGTTTGTTTTCAATGGCAGTACAGATAACAATAGAGCATTTCTACAACAACATATTAGTCCAGATAAAATCAAGTGGGAACATGTGCAAATGCATACATGCTTGTATAACAGATGGGTGTGTGTAATACAAATGGTGGCATGTACACACACAGATTTATTCTTTTCTTTAAAAATTCATATCTTGGAGGTGCCAGAATGGCAGTACAGTGGGTAAAATATTTACTCAAAAGTGGTCAATCTGGGTTTGTTCTCTGGCACCACAAATGGTTCCCTGAGCACCGCAAATGATTCCCTGAGCAACCTGTGTCTGATAAGTCTTAGTCAATTGTGCACAGACCAGAACAAATCCAAACCAAAAGAAAACAATCTATCTTAAAGTTAATAGTTAACTGATTTGTCTTCAGCATTTGTATAAAATCCAGTTGTGTGGATATGCCGAAAATTATTTAACCAATCCCTTCTTAAGGGACATTTAATAAATTATTTTCAGTATTTGGATATTAGAAATAGTGTAAGCATCTTTACCATGATTGTGATCTCCAATATACTCCATATCTTTTGGGGGTCCACCTCAGTTGTAATCATGGCTTACTCGACTCTTCACTCTAAGATTAGTCCTGGCAGTTTGGGGAGACCATGGAGGTGTCAGGTATTTTACACAGTCCATCATGTGTTTTTGTTTTCTTACCGCAAACGCCCTAACTTTTCAAAAAACAGGAAACTGTTGCTCACATATATTTTGTGTAATTTTAGAACTGTTTACACTGGGAAGTTAAGTTTGATATCTGTTATTCCAATGTCATGGTTGTTGATACATAGAGTTTTAAAAATTGGAAAATTTCAAGTAGAGTATATTTTGCAGCTTTAGTTAAAAATAGCTAGGTCTCTTGGGAATTTTTAATAGACTTTCCAAAGGCATTCCAGTGGTTAATTAAAATAAGAGAATTTGATATTCCCCAGAAAGTCAGGCAAGGTTGAGATATTTGAGATACACCTCTTCCATTCTTTTTCATGGACATGTTAGGTGCATTCAACATTCTTTTCCCATTTTTTTGAATCATCCCCAAGGTAAACAAATATCAAAATTCTCTTTCAATGAAAGAGAAATGATGAGGTTCCTCTATATGTTTCATAAACAGCTGGACTTAAAACATCAGGGCAGCTTTGATTAGTGTGATAGGGGGTGTAGCACAAACTCTTATTTGCAAGTTGTAGGTAGTGTCTTTGCACAGCCTATGCTCAGGCTGACCCATTTCTTTTGTAATATCAAACACAATGAAAAATCTCAGTAACAAATGAAAGCAATATGCTGGGTGATATTATATACATACTTTAATAACCCAATCCATATAGTGAATTATGATTAATACCAGTATTACAATGATGAAACAGCTACGTAGAAATTAAGGTAATTGTTCCATTTAAATATCAGGGATATGAAGTTTTCGCTTGTATGTAATGCTTGGAATATCATGCCTCACTCAAGTGAGAGAAGGAATCAAAGTTCCGACCTCCATCGCTGTTCCAGAGTAGGAACGCTGTCTTGTTTGCCAAGGTATCGAAAATTAGATGGGCAGGGCATGTAATGAGATTTGGAGATGACCGCTGGACTAGAGCCATTACTGACTAGATCCCACAGAATGTCAAAAGATCACGTAGCCGCCCACCTACAAGATGGTCAGACTTCTTCGTCAAGACCCTGAAGGAACGGTTTGAGGCTCTTCATATGCCTGAAGCAAGCAGATGGCATTGGGCTATACACTGACACGTGATAGGGTCAGATGGAGATGTTGCTGGCCCCCCTCTGGAGCAAATCGATGAAAATGGGATGTAAAATGATCACGTGATCAAGTTTGTATACATATCTTTTGTTCCAGCTGAACACAAGTTTGGTTATTTTATAATATAAATTTACCTTGTTGCTAGGTAAGATATTACAAAGAATGTGTTAACAAAGGACCTTTATTTTTAGAGAGAATTAGCTCAGTATTTTTCCAGTAAAAAAAAATTTCAAAAGTATATAAAGATTCTCCTAAGTTATAAAATTAGATGTGTTCTAGTCAAAAGAACTTAGTTTAAAAATGCTTCATTGGAGATAATGTATTTTAGCATTTTCTTACCCTCTTGTCAGGGGTGGCAAACAATAGTCCTCCCGCTTGATTTAATATAATTAGGTCTGACAACACATTTGACAGAGAAACTGCTAATATACCAAAGATTTTTAAGTTCTGTGCTTCTAAAACCATTAAAAGTGTTAGCAAAACCAGAAATACCACAACCAAATATTAAAAGGTTATTGCCAGAGACATTGTTTATATCTAAAGCTGTCGGAGTTTTGTTGCTCAAATTTTTACATTTGTTTCTTACATGATTTCTCATTCCTTTGTTTGACCAACCAAATAAAATGGTTCCATATTAAACTGGGAATTTTTTTTTATATATATTAAAAGCTCAGGGAACTATGTGGGATGCTGGGGATCGAGCCCGGCCAGCATGAGCTGGCCACGTGCAAGGCAAACGCCCCTACCCGCTACTATCATTCCGGACTTCCCCCTTATCAGAACTCCACCCAGCAGACCAGCCTATCACAGCCTGGCTTGCACGGCCGCTTGTGGCCACGCAGTTCATCAATAAATGCTGGATTTAGAGATGACTACAAGAGTATGCTACCCACACGGTAGAGCCTGGCAAGCTACTCGTGCTGTATTTGATATGCCAAATATCAGTAACAATTTTAGACCTCATTCCCATGACCTGATGGAATGGTTTGAGGCTCTTTATGTTCCTGGAGCGAGCAGGTGCCCTTGGGCTCTACTAGCATGAGACAGGACATATGGAGATGTTACTGGTGCCCGCTCAGAGCAAATCGAAGATGAACAGGAATACAGTGATACAGTGATTAAAAGCTTTATATTTGATGCTAGATTTCACCATTTTTGGTTTTGGGATTGCACCTGACAGTGCCAAGAAATTGCCTGGCTGCTGTGGGGCCATGTAGCACTGGGGATGCAGAAAAGTCGCTGGAGGCCGTTGAACTATCTCCCCTACCCAAGGGCCAAAGCTTGGATGAGAAAGTAAAATAAGCAAAAATAGGGGGAACCCTTTGTATCTAGCACTTATTTGGAAAAAAAATAGATTTACCTGTCAGAGTAAGATCATTATTTATAATGGAAAAACCTAGTTTTCATTCTAATGATTTTCTTTAAAATTTTACCTTTTTTTTTTTTTTTTGCTTGTTTGGGTCACACCCAGCAATGCTCAGGGGTTACCCTAGCTCTGCACTCAGAAATTACTCCTGGCGGTGCTTGGGTGACCATATGGAATGCCGGGGATCGAACCCGGGCTGGCACAGGCCGGTTACGCAGAAGGCAAATGCCCTACCGCAGGGCCTATTGCCCGCCCCAATATTTTACCTTTTTTTTTTTTTTTTTTTGCTTTTTTGGGTCACACCCAGCGGCGCTCAGGGGGTTACTCCTGGCTCTGAACTCAGGAATTACTCCTGGCGGTACTCGGGGGTCCATATGGGATGCCGGGAATCGAACCCGGGACGGCACAGGCCGGCTGGGCGCAAGGCAAAACGCCCCTACCCGGCTGGGCTATTGCCCGGCCCCAATATTTTACCTTTTACTTATAAAGTATTGCCTTTTTGATAGATGAAGCCCATATTTGAAATCACATTATTAGGGCATTGGAGCCTACCAAGAAAATTGTGGGGTTACACTGAGTGGCTTAACCAGAGGAGGAAGTTGCTGAGCGCCCTGTGGTTCTGGGGACCACCCAAGACCACCTGACACTGCTCAGAGACCAACAAGGTCACACCCTACAATACTGAGGGAACTAGTCAGGGCCAAGAACTAAACTGAGAACACAAACATACAGGCATCTCCCTCTGACCCCTATGCTATCTCCCCAACCCATGGAATAACATTTTAAATAGACTCCTTTATTCCAAGAAAATATTCTACTTTATTATAGGACTAATAAAAATAGAAAATGTTCAAGTGACTTTTGTGATTTCATAATTCAACAAACAGTTCTCTATTACAGTTAGAGGAATAGGCAACCAAAAGATTTCTCATTTAGAATATAATTCCAAACTAGAGATTGATAAACATCCAGTTCTTTGTCTTTTTTTCCACCAAATTATTGAGGTAAAATTGAAAAATTATAGTCACGATCATGATCACAATCACGATCTTCCTGTTGATCATCTATTTGCTAGAGCGGGCACCAGTAATATCTCCATATGTCCTATCTCATGCCAGTAGAGCCAGGGGCATTGGCTTGCTACAGGAACATAAAGAGCCTCAAACCATTATATTAGGTCATGGGAATGACCCAATATAATTGTTACTGGAATTTGGCATATCAAATACAATACGAGAAGCTTGCCAGGCTTGCCGAGCGGGAGGCAAACTCTTTTTAAACACCTCCAAATGAAGCATTTATTGATGAGCGGCTGCGATGGGCTGGTCTGCTGGGTGGAGTTCTGATGAGAGGGAAGTCCGTATGTGGAAAATGGTGGCACCGTGGAGTGAGGGGGCGTTCTGGCTTGTTGTGTGGCTCTGCCGAGGTGGTGAGTCAGGGCTAGAACCCGCCATGCCTCCCAACTGCCTCATGAACAGCTGTGCACAGGGAGAGCAAGGAACAGCTCTGCCCCATGTTTGAGAGTCTCTGGACCAGCATACCTGGGCCGGATTGAGGAAAAGCTGCTTCAGGGTGGGTGTCTATGATCCGGGCTGTGCTGGGCTGGTCTGCTGGGTGGAGTTCTGATGAGAGGGAAGTCCGAATGTGGAAAATGGTGGCACCCGTGGGGTGAGGGGGGGTTCTGGCTTGTTGTGAGGCTCTGCCGAGGTGGTGGGCCATGGCTAGAACCCGCCATGCCTCCCGACTGCCTCATGAACAGCTGTGCACAGGGAGAGCAAGGAACAGCTCTGCCCCATGTTTGAGAGTCTCTTTTTTTTTTTTCAGAAAAATTATAGTAACTAAAAATACGAGAGGGAAGATATTAAAGTGTTTTCCTTCAGGAGGTTACTGAGATACATGTAATTTGATGTGAGAAATTGTTAAATTATGAAGAAAAAAAGCAAGTTAAATTGTTTGCATATGACAGGGATAGGTGCTATTTTTTGTGGGTAGGTGCAAGTGGAATCCAAGATAAAGGCGCATTAGAATAGGGACCTGAATAGGTTCGAGAGTCAGTCCAGGCCAGTATGCTACTGATGAGGCTTGTAGCACAAGAGAAGGGCATGAAGGGCATGAAATGTATCACACCTGCTGTTTTTGAGAAAGAGCAAGAAGTTCTGGTGAGAAAATCCAGTGAGTAAGACACTTGCCTACAACAGCCGACTATGGTTTGATTTCCAGCAGTGCATTTAGTCACAAATGGGCCCTAGTCAGACAGCCAGGAGTAAGCACTGAGTATGGCTTGGTATTGCCCGAGAACAAATAAGATAATCAAAAATAATGAAAGAGCAAAGAGACAAGTCTTTAAAGTACAATGACAGCATTTTCATCCATGGACATTCATTTTTATGGATTATTGTAGCCTAGCAAAACAGTAGAGGCACAGATAAGCAAAACAGAATTAAAATAAATTATGGTGAGGTTACCATTTTATTGTGAGTTCTGCAGGATTGTAGAAATGATCATATTCCTACTTGAATAGGAAATCGTACATTTTTCAAGTAAAGCTAAGCATATAAAATGATTGTGAGTCAATCACACAGTATTCTATAACAACCAAAAATGTACTCCAATTCGATGTCACTAAATTGCAGACACTTTAAAAGATATGCCAATATTATATAAAGTTTTAAAAGTCTCAAATAATAGCATAAATCATCATAGCTCCAGCCCTATGTGTCTAGAGTAAATAGTGAATGTGTCTTTAGTTTATAGTGTTTAAAGCTGAGGTTAGCAGAGATTAACTGATTTATTGAAGCTTAGATAGAAAATACTTGGTGGGAAAATCAGTGGATCCCTTAAGAGCAGAGACTGGGATAGTTCACATAGCCATCCTTAAAGTCCTGACAGTTTTCTTTTCTATTTTTGCTTTTGTTGTCCTTGACAACTACTAAGATCCTAAACTGCTTTATTCTATTCTTTCCTAAGCATATTTTTGCTTTCCCCATAATCTATTCTATTCTTTTCATTCCTGGAGATTTCTGCTGCCCATTTATATTCTAAAACCTAAGCTGTTTTTCCCAGGGGATTATCCTGATGCTTAAGATTGGGTTTTTGTTAGAGGAAATCTCCCATAGTCTAGGATAAAAAATATACAGGACAGTGGGTGGAATCTACAAGTGTGTGGAGTCAGAGGTTAGGTAAGACAGAGAAAAGAACAATGTACTAATAATTGCTGGAAATGATAATATTAGCCTAAAACTGAGCATTGAATGTAGGCAAAGGGATATACATGATAACTTCTAAATATATGTATTGCAAGCCACAATATGTAAGAGATGGGAGAGAGGAGAGAGACAGAGACAGACAGGCAGAGAGCGAGAGAAAAAAGGCAAAGTGTCTGCCATAGAGGCAGGCTGAGGGGATGGCGGCGGGAATTGGGGACATTGGTGGTGGGAAGTGGGCGCTGGTGGAGGGATGGGTGCTGGAACACTGTATGACTGAAACCCAAACATGAACATCTTTGCAATTGTATACATCACGGTGGTATAATAAAATAAATAAAATATACAGGACATATGTGATAAATGCAAAAGGAATAGTAAAGACTGTGAGAAGCTAGCAGAGGAAAAGTTCACAATTACACCAAATAATTGGGAAGGACATCTGTTGTGTTCCTGCTAGAAGGAATAAAGCAAGTCGAGAAGCATAACTTTTGAAGATGGGATGTATGGAGCATGGCAGAGGATTTCACATGTAATGGGAACTTTTGTCGCTGTTGGTATGGTTTCTTTGCCTATAAAATGTGTATGGCATTCCTATGTATAACCATGTAAATCCCTAAATTCATCTCCTTATTCTGCATGTACTTATGTTTGAAGGAGAATGCCATTGAAGTTTAGGTGAGAAGGGGCAAGGCTAGCAGAATCAGAGGCTGGCTTAGGATGCAAGGTCTTCTCCTGGGAATGACGGATTCTAAACTGAAGACGTCAGAACCTACATAGAATAGTCATGGTCTTCATGCAGAATGAAGAGTCAGGGCAATATATAAAATGGGAGGGAGATGTCAGAGTATAAAACAGTGAAGTTGGCTGTCAGAGAGAATGCCAGAAGAAGTAGGTAAGAATCCAAGGGGTGGATAAAGACAGGGAGGGTTATGAATGGTTGCCTTGAGTCCACATTATGTTCCAGCATTAATTTGTAATTTGAGTTAAAATGGTTTATTTTCTTAGGCACAAAATATAGGGCATACATATTTATATATGCACATTTATGGGGTACAAAAAACAATTAATCACAGAGTGAGTTTTACAGCGCTAAAACCAGGGACCTGAGCAATAGCAGAGCAGGTTGGGTATTTGCCTTGCACGTGCTGACACGGGTTCAATCCCATATAGACACCCGAGCACTGCTAGGAGTAATTTCTGTGTGCAGAGACAGGAATGACCCCTAAGCATTGTGTGGTGTGACCCCTACCCCCAAAAAAAGCAAAAAGGAAAATTACAAGGCTAGAACAAAAACCTTGTTTTACAGATGTTTTTAAATATTAAGATTTCAGTGGATCCTTTTCCTAATGTGCAAAAGTAAAGGTCTCGAATTCCAGAGGTTTTCTTCTCCCCAGAAAAAAATTACTTCCTATCTCTTCATCTTCCTGCCCTTGGCATCTACTGATCTACATATGTTTCTGAATTGATATATTCTGTATATTTCATATAAATGTGTATTTATAACATGGGTTATTATATTTTTTATTCTTTCACTTGGTATAATGTTTCTGTGACTCTCTCGTCACTTAATTAGTATTTTATTTTTCTTATGACTGAGTAATAGTCTATATCACATTTCAATCTAGTCATTCATTGATAGATATTTTAATTGCTTCCTCATTATAAACAATGTTGCTGTGTGTGTCTGTGTATAAGTGTTTTTTAGTGAATGTGTGTTTTCATTTCTCCTAAGTGTATATTTAGAATTAAAATTGCTTTATCGAATTGTAATTGTATGCTATAATGCTTTGTGGATACACAAAACTATTTTCCACAATTATTTATATTCCCACCACTAATGCATAAGTTATTATTTCTCTGCAAGTGTCTGACATAGTTTTTAGTGGTGTTGCAGAATACTCAGGGTAACATCTTACCATGCTATACTGCTTCACATCCACTGTGAGGACTATATTAAAAAAGAGACAATAGGGGCTGGAGCGATAACCTAGCGGGTAGGGCGTTCCATCCCCGGCATCCCATATGGTCCCCTGAGCACCGCCAGGAGTAATTTCTGAGTGCAGAGCCAGGAGTAACCCCTGAGCATCGCGGGTGTGACCCAAAAAGCAAAAAAATAAAAAAAAGAGAGAGAGAGAGACAAATAAAAGACAGCTAAGTCCATATAAGCAAATAGTTGATAATGCAAATAGTTCAGCAGTTGTGGAAAGTATCTTTGTAAATTCAATAAGTGGTTGTGCATCCAAAAACTGGCTGTGGACATATTCTATACATTGAAATGATTAAAATAATTAACTGTATTATTTAAAAAAGCAATTATAACAAATTTATCTTTAGAATATATTCATTATATCATCTTTGCAATACTTGTATTGCTTATAAGCATGGCATTTGATATGTTAACATTTAATATGCAAAAGGTATTCATAACATTTTTAATTTATTATAATCATTTTAAAGTCGCAGCCATGTTCACAGATCACCTTTCCATATCCCCCTTATCATTTATTTTCTTTAAATTTTGGAAGAAGCCCTTTTAGTAGTCTTTTAATTAAATAACACAAGTATTTTATTCCTGAGGATCTCCATTAATTTACATTGATCTATTACTGTAGTACTTTGCAAAGTATAAGAACATGCATAGACATGGTTTCTTTTTTTAATGGATAAAGACATTTTGCAAAAACACACTTATACTAATATATATGTACACACACACACACACACACACACACACACACACACACACACACACACATATATATATATATATATATATATATATCACTGTCACTGTCTTCCCGTTCATCATCGATTTGCTCGAGCAGGCACCAGTAGCACCAGTAGCATCTCCATATGTCCTGTCTCATGCAAGTAGAGCCCAAGGGCACCTGCTTGCTCCAGGAATATAAAGAGCCTCAAACCATTCCATCAGGTCATGGGAATGAGGTTTATAGTTGTTACTGGTATTTGGCATATCAAATACGACACGGGTAGCTTGCCAGGCTCTGCCATGCGGGTAGCATACTCTTGTAGTCATCTCTAAATCCAGCTTTTATTGATGAACTGAGCCAGGCTGTGATAGGCTGGTCTGCTGGGTGGAGTTCTGACGAGGGGGAAGTCCAGGTGTGGAAAATGGCGGCCCTCGTGGAGTGGGGGTCGTCTGGCTTGTTGCAAGGCTCTGCTGGGGTGGCAGGCCAGGACTAGAACCCGCCATCCCTCTGGGGTGCCTCGTGAGTGGCTGGGCACAGGGAGAGCCAGTAGCAGCTCTGCCCCATGTCTGTGAGTCTCTGGATCAGCATGCCTTAGCCGGATTTAAAAAAAGACTGCTGCAGGGTGGATCTCGATGAGCCAGGCTGTGATAGGCAGGTCTATGATATATATATGATATATATATATATATATATATATTATTATATATATATATATTTATATACAGACCGTAAACACACAAAATTTTATATATATATGATATATACATTTAAGAATAGAATTTTACTTGGAATAGACATGGTTTCAACCAGTGTTTTGTCCTACATATTTCTCAGTCCTTTAACTCAAGGTGTGAATTTAAGTCATGGAGGTCTTCCACTGACAGATTAGGTGGAAGAGATTTTTTCCAGTATGTGTTGAATATGATAGTGATAATTCTGGTTGATTGTCATTTAAGTTTCTTAGGGCAGCTAATTCTTAGCTTTTATTCTGTTTTTCTCTGAAAAGGATGATTTCTTTCCACTAAATACATTTTTATTTTCTTTCATTTTAAGATTGTATTTTTTTTTTATTACTCTTACTTTATTTTTGTCTTTTAATAAATATTTTATTATTGTTACTTACTTGTTACTTGTCTTCCTGTTGTTCATCAATTTGCTCTAGCAGATGCCAGTAATGTCTCCATTCTATGGGAATGAGTTCCATTATTGTTAACTGTTTTTGACATAATGAATACACCACAGGTAGCTTGCCATGCTCTGCTGTGTGACTCTTGGGCCCCAGTCATTTTCTATGTCAGACCATCAACCATCCAGGGCCCACAGGGCAAAGCCCCTGAGTGTAAACAAGCCTATCTACTGTCTGCCACCTGCTGAAATAGCTGGGTACCATAGCCACACCTGCAACACCTCACGGGGCAGGATATTTTACTGATTTTTTTTATAAAACTTATCATAAATCACTAAACAAGACTCAGGCAGAAAAGATGGATACTATGAGAGACAACAATCATGAATCAATTAAATGTGAGTTACTGCATTGATGCTGTAATTTTTAGTGTAAATTTGAATTAAACATTTGACCTTCTGGTTTTCACAGTTATCAAATAATGGAGTTGAAAAACTTTTTTTAAAGATTTCTTCTTGAACTGAAACTCATGTTTTGCTAAAAATCATGTGATGTAATAGCAATATTTTCCTACTACTTATGCCCAACTACTTTTAATATAATATTTTTATTAGTAGTAAAATATTCCAAATAAATTAATGAGACAATTGCTAACATCATGCTAAGATCAGTTACTGATTACTTTAAGAACAATGTCTGGATGTGTAATTGTCATTTCCCCCATTTTTTATTATACCACTGTGATATATACAGTTACAAAGATGTTCATGTTTGAGTTTCAGTCATACAGTGTTCCAGCACCCATCCCTCCACCAGTGCCCATTTCCCACTATTTTTAAATACAGGGTATTCCTTCAAAAACATGATGAATCTTCATTTACTCTGTTTTTGGTTCATTTCAATTTGCTGGCTATTAACCTGCAAAACAACCAACAGTGCGTTCAAGACTGGAGCTATTGTACAGTGGGTAGGGTGATTGTCTTGCATGTGGACCACCCAGGTTCTATCCCTGGTCTCTCATATGTTTCATTGAGCACTGCCAGGAGGATCTCCTGGATGCAGAGCTAACCCTGATAATTGCCCAGTGTGACCCAAAAGTCATAAAAAGTATGCATGGATAAAAGTTCAGCCATTGGCAATCCTGAATGGTACCAACCCCGTGAAGGGCAGGGCCCTGAGCAGTTTTGTTTTTGAAATCAAGCTTGGTTAGAGGGAATATCGTTTCTTAATTTTTGCGTGTATCTTCATCATCAAATGTTATTAGGAATGGCGCAGTTCTCATTTCCCATTAAGGGGGCTTAAGGAGTGCTAGAGATGATTTCATACTCCTTGAATTTCAGGATTTGCTGATTTGATTTTAAAGATATTCTCTCTTTTTTATGTTTTCTGTAGGATGTGTTCACTCCTGAATGCAAATTTAAGGAATCTGTGTTTGAAAACTACTATGTGATTTATTCTTCTACGCTGTACCGTCAGCAAGAATCAGGCCGAGCATGGTTTTTGGGACTCAATAAAGAAGGTCAAATTATGAAGGGGAACAGAGTGAAGAAAACCAAACCTTCATCACATTTTGTACCCAAACCGATTGAAGGTATGAAATGAATCTTTTTCTTCAGACTGAATCTGTATTTCAATCCCATTTTTGTATTGTTCCTTTGCTCTGTAGAGTCTAAGAAAGGAAGGAGAGAATTCTGTTATGAATATTTGACATTTGGAAAAGTACTGCTTTAATATGAATACTTAAAAATCACTGAACTCAGAGTAAAATTAGTGTTAGATACAGGTTGGAAGATAATTTCCTTCTTCCTTGAGCTTAATATAATTTCTCAGGCAATAGCCTTGAGAAACCATTATGGTACTTAAAAATTTCAAAATATTTAAAAATCAGTATTTTGCAATATTTATATCAGTTGAAAATTATCGATATGATCTATTAATCTATTTTGAATACATCAAATTCAATTTTATGCCATTTACTGTTATTAGTAAATACTTGTAGATTAAATTTATCTGTTCCAGTTGAGCCAAAATCTTTTGTTTGGATCATTTAATAGGGTATACATTCATTTCAAGTCATGCAGTGGAATAATAATATTTTTGTTGAGAAAAACTATTTTTTGTAAACTTGTTCTGTAGACAGGATAAGAATATATCATTGAATTAACCACATTTACTCTATTCAGGCTGTTTTTTATTATTTTATTTTAATTACAGTCTAAAGCAAAAGTTATCTTGACATTTGACTGACAGTAAAGTAAATATAAATATAATTTAATTATATACAGCATAATTGATAATTATATCAATTGTAATTCAATTGATATTAAGTGTATATAGAGATAGTATAGCGCTCACCATGCTCGTGGCCTACCCAGGTTAGATCCTGGTCATCCATTTGCTTCTCAAGCACTGCCAGGAGAAATTCCTGAGCCAGAAATAACTACCGAGCATCACCAAGGATGGCCCCAAAACAAAATTAGTTTAATTCCTGTCTGATGAAATGAGAATGTTGGTGCATTATGGCATATTATAAAAATAATTCTGTAGGATAGCTTTATTTTTGTAGGTTACTTTGTATTTATTTATATACCTTATGTGTATATATAATCTATAATATATGTTATATGTGTAATATATGTCACATTGTACTTTTGTGTATAACATATGTAGAACATTATTTTGTGTATAATATATGTAGAATATGGATCAATTTTTCATTGAGACCCTCCTTATTTTCCTGAAATATAGTTAGACCTTATATGAATTAAACATTATAATATCTTTTCACTATATACATTTCTCTCTTTGAAATGGGTTACATTTATTTACTGCCATTCTATTTTCTTTTTATTTTTATATGATTTGATTGATTACTGTTTGGATGAACAGAGTATTTTTTCTCCTATCTGTGTATTTTGTAAAATATCTGCACATCAGAGAGATATTCAAGAATTTGTTTTCAATTAAATATGTAAATAACTGAATATACAAATGAATAGAATAGAGAGCATGAAAACAAAGACCTATATGCTCAATAAGTTATACTATCTTTAGATTTATAAAATGTCCACCTGATACAAAATACCAAGGGTATAGGTATTTTATTTGGGCAGGTGACTTCTATTGCTTTTAACATTGTTCCCAGAAATATCACATTGCCAAAGTACACCTACCACAGAGTATTAGCCTTCCTCATTACTGTATCAGGTTCCATCTACCTCCCACAAATACTCAACAAACTCAGTTGTATCGGTAGACTTGCTAGACTGTCACTATTGGTTATGCTTAAATTTCTACTTCTTTATACCCAAGATAACTTGTGGTTGGAGAGATAATACATCAAATCAGGTTTACTTCTTGCAAGCTGTCAACCTTGGTTCAATCCCTGGTACCTGAGTGTATCGGCAGGAGTATGCCCGTAGAATCATAAGAATGACCAAAAAAACAAACAAAAAAGAGTAAAATAATTTGGTATTTGTTCATTTTGATTCTCTTTGCTCAGCTTGATGTGCTCCATTTCAATCTAAGTTGCAAAACACTGTGGGATTTCACCTCTTCTTATAGCTGGGTAGTATTTCATTCTGAACAAACACTGTAATTTTTTAATGCATTAATCTATTCGTGGAATAGATTAATCTATTCGTGGAAATTGGGTTAGCTCCAGATCTTGGCTACTGTGAATAGCCTTGTAGTAAATATTGGAATATAGATTTATTTTAGAATTAATGTTTTTGAGTTTGGGGATAGATTTTAAGAATTGGAATCTGGGGCCAGAGTGTTAGTACAGAGGGTAGGGTGTTTGCCTTACATGCAGCCAAACCAGGTTCAACCCTCAGCCTCCAATATGGCTCCCCAACCCCTTCAAGGAGTAATCATGAGTGCAGAACCAGGAGAAAGCCTTGAGAAGGCTGAGTGTGGTACAAAAGCAAAAAAAAAAAAAAAGACAAAGTAAAAGAACTGGGATCAGTTCATTATTTAGAAACTTTTTCTTAATTTTATTTAGAAATGTGCACACATTTTTTCCATAGAGGGTAAATTAGAAGATATTCCCTGTAACAGCAGAAGAGACTTTCTTTCACAACACATCACAGCCAGTACATCTAACACAGTCTTTTCGTTCTCATTGGTGTGAGGTGGTATCTTATTTTGATTTTATCTCACCACTTATAAGTGATGATGAATACTTTCATATACCTATCATTATGTTTTCTTTTGGAAGTGCTAGACATACACTTAAGCACTCTGTGCATCAAGTTTTAATAATATTGTTTGATTTTTGGTTTTAAATATTGTTTTAAAATTAGTGAATATTAGTCCTTAATCAGATGTTAGATAAGCTGATATTCTCCCTCACACAATATGAAATCTTTTTTTATTAAATATGTTATTATACCACCGTGAGATATACAATTACAACGTTGTTCATGTTTGGAGGTTTTGGTCACAGAGTGTTCCAGTACACCGTCCTCCACCAGTGCCCATTTCCCATCACCAATGTCCCCAATTCCCTCCCCCACCCATAGTCTGCCTAAATGGCAGGTTCTTTATCTCTTTTCTATCTCCCTCTCTCTCTCTTTTCCTTCTCTTACACATTGTGGGTTGCACTACATACACTTAGAGGCCATCATGTGCATTTATTTTGCCTGTATTTAATGCTCAGTTCTAGTTTGGTATTAGCCCTTTCGACATTTATTCACACATGTTACCTTCTCTGTCTTACCTAACCTCTGACTCCCACATGTTTGCGGTGATTTCCACTTTTGGTAAGACCTCATGATCCACGTTTCGACTGACATTGGATTCTGTGCCATAATATGTATGTATGTATGTATGTATGTATGTATGCATGCATGTATGTATGTGTGTATATATTATATATATATACGTCATGCAAATAAATGCAGTCATTCTATATCTCTCTTTCCTTCTGACTAATTTCACTCAACATGATCCTTTTCCATGTCCATCCTTTTATAGGCCAATTTCATAACTTCAATTTTCCTAACAGCTGCATAGTATTCCATTGTGTAGATGTACCACAGTTTCTTTATCCAGTCATCAGTTCTCAGGCATACTGGTTGTTTCCAGGTTCTGGCTATTGTGAATAGTGCTGCTATGAAAATAAAAGTGCGGATGGTGTTTCCGCTGTGTTTTTTTGGCTTCCCAGGGTATATTCCCAGGAGTCGTATGGCTGGGTCAAAAGGGAGCTCAATTTCTAGTCTTTGGAGGAATGTCCATATTGTTTTCCAGAAAGGTTGCACCTTTTTATTCTAGTTATCATTTATGCATTTACTTTCATAGTGCAGAAGAGATGTGTTTGATGTAAGAGGAAGATCAAACGTAGTCTAAGTATAATTCATGTCTGCAAATATATTTTATAAAATTCTATGGTGAATGTAATATATATGAGTAAAGACATTTAGAAGATAAATAGAAAAAATCATTTTATTAACATTTAGTCATATTTCACTTTGAAAAAATATCTATTTTTTAAATACTTCTAAAAATTTTTTTTGTCAACAGGTCAGCCTACAGGCATTGTTTTAATACAGTGTGTAGACAATTTCCAACCCTATTTTTTTGTGTAGGGAATTGGCCTTGCAGAAGGAAACTCCCAAGTAGATTTGCATTCTTATTATGCTACATTTGTTTGTTTTTTACAGCAGTTGTTTTCTAAGCTCTGTTTGTTGTATCATTTGAATGTCAGGATTCCCCCAAAATAAGCTCTGCTAGTTTGAGGATCTTGCACTGATTACGTGATTATAATTATCCACCATTCCTTTCCCGTCTCAGCTTCGCCCTCCATCCTGTGTTTAGAATTTAGGAGGTGTTAATGAGGGGTTTTAAGGGCATCTATTGAGACAGATGGATGGACATGATATTTAAAGCCATTACTAGGTACTTGCGTGCCAAATCAACCTCTACTTACATAAGGCCCCTCCCTTGAAATTCAATGCAACACTGCAGACTTTGCAAATCCCAATTTTGCCCTTTCAGAGCATTGTTCATACCACAGAGATGTAACTCCCCCAGATTAAATTGTCTTCACGGTGACCTCCCCCCTATATCAGATATAGCATCCAAATAGTCTATGACAAAGAACAAAATACAATCCCCTCCCTTTCTCCACCCCTCTCCTTCAAAAGCTCATTACTCAGCTCCTGCAGGTGGTTGAGTATTCAAAATCCAGTTGCTTTACCCTTAAAAAAAAACCTGCACTTTTCAATGATCTAAAATTTGAGACCCTAATTCTGGTTATGTTTCTGAAGTAAAATTAGTATCAGTTGAGAGCTCTTGCTTTAGAAAAATTAAACTTGAAGATGAACATTAATTACCCTTTTCCACCAATTTCCTGTGGGAAGATAGACACATATACACATTTAACTTTAAAGATGTTGGATTGTCCATTTTTTCCCTTAGGAGTAATTAGGGCTGGTAGAACCTAATTTAAGTCTCAGAAGTTTATTGTGTGTCAGTGTTTTAAAAAAATATCAGTATCAGTATAACATGAAGAAAGACCTAAAGAATAAGAAAAGTCTTTTAGGAGTTCTGATTATATTAGGCTTCGTATAAATTAGGAATATAAATAGGGTTTAAAATTTTTCTAAACAATTCTAATGGAAACCAGGTTTCAGATTAATATTATCAACTGAATCCAGTGTTTCTTGGTTCATTTTGGTCAAATATGACCATGAGTAACTATTGTTTCCTTATTTTTAATTATTAAATTCACTAAAATTATTGTGATTGATATTGGCAAAACCAAGTCGAATAGATAATAGTTACTATGATACCATACAATCAGATATCTTACATATTTAACATTTCATACTTCTATTAAGATGTTTTTATTTTAGTGCTAAATAGATTATCATGTGGACCTAGTAGCAGTAATTCCAGTGATTTAACTTGATCATGAAGAAAGAGTAATTTAATTAAATCAATTAATTAAAGATAAATATACAGCACATCTAATACATTTTCCAATGATTTACTAAAAGTTTTGAGATAATACTGCTTGCATTTTTATCTGTAACTATGATTTCTTTCTAAATGAGATATACACATTTTGTTTACATACAGAATCTAACTCTTTATGAGCAATACTAAAGAGGTCCAAGAGACCACTCCCAACAATATTTAGCCCAGCAGTTCTTGGTTTGTTGGGTAACATGCCCTACTGAGCCTTAGCCTCCAGCTACATTTAGCTTATGTGGAGAGCTGGTCCTGCCTTTGGGGAATCTCTGGAGCAGACACAAATGGGAGTTCAGGCAGAATTGGACTGATTTCATAATTTTATACAGCATAAATATTTTTTATCATGAATTTACCTTGCCCCAGACCAATATTCTGTTCCTATGGGTTCCTGCGTGGGTCATCCATTTAGATATTCCAAGATTACTTGGCCACTTTGGATCAACCATAATGTAATCAATTCTAGTTCAGAGACATGCTAGTGTACCTCCAGGCAAACTAACCATCTCTGACTCTAAAGGTAATGCCAGCCAAAGTGAAATACTCTGATGGATTTTGGACCTTAGTGGATCCAGAGTCTGGGATCTGCATCTATATATTCATGATAAAAATTATTAATGCCATTTCCTACAAACTACATTCTGAACTGCTTTCTGGTTCAGAGATGCAGCCCCTCCTCTCTCTGCTCCGGAGATTTTGCCTCTGGAGATCAGCTCTGGCTTTTGTGAAGCTTGAGCCAAAGGCCCATCTAAAGATCTACATTTCAAAGGGTCATTTACCTGGCTTCATCTCTAGATAGCCCAACCCTCGACTGGCTGGGCTGGAAGGTTTTGGCGGGTTTCTGCCTATAAAAGAAGCTAGGAAAAGAAGAAGCTGTTGTTTTGCCATTTTGGCCTTTCTTGGCGTTTGCTTCTCTCCATCCCTCACCGGTCTCTGTTGGGCTTCAACACGTGGTGGCTGTCATCTTAGCCTACACGTGGCCGAGGCTTTTCCCAGAGTCTGGGGTTTTTCCTATTGCTGATTTGTATGCCAGAACCTGGTGTTAAGTAAAGCATTTTGAAACTTCACCAGATTCTTGTGTCTTTCTCCGTCCTTGGGCCACCAGTCCTCTGGGACAGAAGGGGATGCCTGACCCTGCTCCCAGGGTTATGTGGGGGCACCTCTAGTTTCCCAGCATTGCTTACTGAGTTGATGCTAAGACCCAGTCATCCTGGCCCCACTAGTACAACAAAGTAGTGTACATAGAACTATGAAATACCAGAGAAGCTCTTACTGGCCCATTATAATCATTCTTTCTAGCACACTGGGCACATTTTTGGAAATGAATTACAGCAGAACCACCATTTAAAATTCTCTTACAGTTCTAAAGGGATTGAATGTGACATTAATTAAGGTGTGAAATTGCTTCATGTTAATTTCCTACACCCTTTCTTGATCTGCTATTAAAACAATTAAATATTTTTAATGGTACATTAACTAACTGAGCAATCTAACCTTCCACTTTTTAAAATCACAAAGGGTCATGGAAAACTTGAGTATGCTGGTTGTAATAAAAAATGAATCATACTTCATTTGTTTTTGATGAGAAATGCTGCTGAAGTGTCTTCGTTAGGGTGTTATACATTTTATCAGAGTCAGGAGATATGTTGCCTCTATTTTGAACACAAGATTTGTCAACAACTATAATTACATGACACATGTTTTCAACTTAGTCTTAAGGAGGAATTTTACCATTTAAATACTTAGGCCTTTTTCTCTTCATAAATTTTAGAACTTCCATAATGATTTGCAAGCATACAGCAGTAATATAAAAGTAATAATAAGTAGCAGTTGTAGTACTTGATACTCCATCTGCAAGGCTTGTTTTTATTTTCAACATGCTTCCCTAAATAAAATATCATTTGCTAGTCATTAACACTGGAGAATGCTGGCAAAATTATCATTCCCATTTTGAACAGAGGAAACTGAGTTTAATAGAGGTTAAATAACTCACACAGGTCTATACAACTGTAAAGAGACAAAACTATGGCCAGAGCTGCACTTTAATTTAAAAAGAGATATTTTCTGTACTGTAATTTGCAGTACTGATAATGGCAGGGTTTTATATACAAAAACATTCAAGTGCCACACCCTCCACCTGGGTGCCAGCTCTCTCCCTACTGTGCCTACTCTCTGGCCTCTTACTCCCACCCCTGCTGTGATATGCTTCCTATTGAAGACCAATTCTCAGTTTCACCTTTGGCATTTGCTTTCTTACCATCTTTGTAAATATAAGGGAGCTCATTCTATGTTTTTGACTATTCTTCTTACTAACTTTATTCAGCATTATACTCTATCTTCAACTGTGGGGGCCAGAGCAAGTACAGTGGGTAGGATATTCAACCCCCAGCATCCCTGTGGTTCCTGAGCACCACCACCAGGGGTAATTCCTGAGTGCAGAGCCAGGAGTAACCCCTGAGCATTAACGGTGTGACTCCCCAAAGAAGTAGATTCAATTAAGTAGCAGCCAAATACATGATTTCTTCTTTTCTTATAACCAAGTAGTATTTTGTTGTGTGTATGTACCATACTTTCTTTATCTAGTCATCTATTCTTGAATGCTTTGGGTTTTTTTTTTTCCATATTTAGGCTATTGGAAATAGTACTACAATGAATATAGGAGTGCAAATATTTTTCTCTATAGTTTTGGAATCTTTGGGGTTGATGACAGGAAGTGAAATTGTGTCACATGGAAGCTCATTCCAGGTTTTTTCAGCGATGTTCATGGAGTTTTCCTTAGAGGTTGCTTTAGTCAACACCACCAGCAGTGAATGAGGGGACCGTTTTCTCATATCCCCACCAACACTAGGTCACTGGGTGTTTTTTTCTTCTTTGTGATGTGTGCCAGCCTCAATTGTTGTAAAACTATGTCTCATTGTTCTTATTTTTGTTTCCTTGATGATAAATGATACAAAGAATTTTTTCATATATCTTTGGCTTTCATATATCTTTTAGATATCTTTGGATATCTAAGATATCCTTATATCTTTTAAAGAAAGTTTCTGTTCTTTTTCCCCACTTTTTGATGGTGTTGTTTGTTTACTTGCTGTAAAGTTATATCAGTGCTTTATATTAACCCTTTTCCAATGAGTATTGAGAAAAAGTTTTCTCCTAGTTTCGGGATGTATTTTTATTCTAGTTTCATTTCTTTTTGCTATGCGGAAGAGCCTTACTTTTTTTTTTTTTTTTTTTTTTTGCTTTTTTGGGTCACACCCGGCAATGCTCAGGGTTTCTCCTGGTTCTGCACTCAGGAATTACTCCTGGCGGTGCTCGGGGGACCATATGGGATGCCGGGGATCGAACCCAGGCTGGCATGGGCCGGGCGCGTGCAAGATAAACGCCCTACCTGCTGGACTATCGCTCCAGCCCCAGGAAGAGCCTTATTTTGAGGTAGCTCTATTTGTTTGTCTTTGCTTCTGTTTGCTTATATTGAGTCATTGAATATGCCCTTGAGTCGGTGTCTTGAAGTGTTCTACTATGTTCTACTCAATATAATTTATGGATTCAGGTCAGAGAATATAGAGATCCTTAATCCATTTTGATTTGATTTTTGTACATGTTGTTAGAAAGGAATCTGAAGTTTTTGGGTTTTTTTAAATTTTTTCATGATTATTTTTACCAACATCATTTGTTGCAAAGGCTTTCCTTGCTCCACTGCAAGTATTTTGCTCCTTTCGCAAAGATGAACTGTCCATTTAGCTGAGGATTTGTCTCTGGACTCTCAATTCTTTTCTGTTAGTTTGAGATTCTACCCTTATTCCAGAACAAGACTGTTTTGATTGTGACACCTTTATAGTATCATTTTAAAGTAGGGAAAGAGAAGTCTCACTACCTTACTTCTTCTTAGAATTAGTTGGATATATTGGGGTTTTATTACTCCATGTGAAATTCAATAGTGTTTGAGCTATATCTTTTCAAATTTCATGGGATTTTTATAGGGACTGTATTGAATGTGTACAGTGCTTTAGGCAAGAGTGTTGTGATCAGAGTGTATTTCCTTTCCTTGTGGCCTCTTTTATTTCTTTCAGTAGTGTTTTATAGATAGATAGATAGATAGATAGATAGATAGATAGATAGATAGATAGATAGATAGATAGATAGATAGATAGATAGATAGATAGATAGATATAGCATAAGTTTTTCATGTCTTTGTTAACCTAATTCTTAGTTACTTGATTTTCTGAGGCACTACTGTGAATGGGAGTTTTTTTTCACTTCTGTTTCATTATTTGAATATAGAAAAGCCATGGATTTCTGTGCACTGATTTTATAACCAATCACCCTACTGTACAAAAGAGTCATCTCTAGGATTGTAACCTGGAGTAGTAGGACACTCGACAAAATAATTTCAGTAGGTTAGTGAAGAGACTTAGCTTGAGTGTTTAGGTGAGGTTAAAAAGGAGAAGAAAGTAATAGAAATATAAGGAAGATTTGAAGGTATACACGGTGATACATGGCTGGGAATTCTGTTTGTTTAAGGCTATTACAGGATATTTATAGAAAAAGTACCATAGATGAGAACAGTTGGAAAATGAGTGTTACATGGGAGAAAGCCTTGCTGAGTCCTGACTAAGAGGCATAGAATTAAGCAACAAGTGGCATGTAGAGGACTATATTTAGGAACTGGGAAAGTTCAGCAGAAACTCAACTATATTAGTAGATATGTGCAGATTAGGTATTTTGTGGTAGAATATAAAAACTTTCTCCTACTTAAGATAAATACAAAATAATGTAGGTTAATTTTTTTTGTTATTTGTTTTGGGAGCCACACTCAGCAGTGCTTGGGATTACTACTGGCTCTGTGAGAAGAACCATGCCTCGTAAGAATCACAGATCTAAATGTGTTAGTAAGGTGTATGCCTTGCATGTGGCAAATCTACATTCAATTCCTGAAATCCTACTCCTCTTAGGCCATCAGGAGTGAACCCTAAGCACAGAACAGGAGTAAGTCCTGAGCACTGCCGGGTGTGGTACAAAATAACCCAAAGAAGGAAGTGGGCATGGAAGAGCGTTAAAAGGTGAACAGGAGGGCTGTGAGAAAAGTTGTGAAAGGGGTAAGAGGAAGGGAAGGAAATGAAAACAAATAAAGAAAGGAGAGTGGTTACAGGAGTCTAGAGAATGTTCAAGGATGAAAGAGGAAAAAAGAAAAGTTGCCTAGAATTCTCGAGAATTCTCTAGAATTCTAGAATTCTAGAATTATCGAGAATTCTCTCCCATTATTTCCCTAGTAAATAATGGGAGAGAATTGAGTAGAGGTATTCTTCTATAATTCATGGAAATATTGAGCAGCGCATGAATTTGGGGATCAAGATTTTGACTAGAGACCAATCAATGAACTCTGTGTTTTTATTTAGACACATTCGATTATCTGATGGCATTGTTCAGAGAAAGAACTTTAAAGTTAATATTTCATGCATTTAGCATGATTCTCCCTGGTACTAGTGCATTATATTGATAAATTATACTTTTGATTTTCAGTCTTTTCAATGGCAAAAAAAAAATAGACCTATAAAAGTATCTACCTTGAAGGTCTTTTGAAATGATCTTAGTGTGTATGATGTGCAAATGCCTGCTCAGGTTTTTAAAAATGTGTCAGTTTGGGGTCTTCTCAAGTGATGCTCAGGGGCCCTGGGTAGCCACTGCCAGTGATACTCAAATCATAGGAAGTGGTATTGCTCCACCCCTGTGATACTGGTGGGAGGCTGCCGGGCCACATCCAGGGATGTCCAGGAGTCCATACCCATCAATATTCAGCAGGCCATATTTTGCCGAGGATTAACCTTGCTCTGGAACCCTTCGGCCTGTTCTATCTCCCTGTCCCTGAATATTTACATACTTTTAACTGTGATTCAAAGGATGCCAGCTTGTTAGGGGAAAGCACACATACTATGGCGCCTGTTCCTGGGTTTATTAACTTGTCTAATTTACAAACAAGAGCACCTGAGATCGCTTTATAAAAATTATTTATTTTAGGAAGCCATTGTATTAGTTTAAGTTTTGTAGGAGAAATTCACGATAACTAAAATTAAAGTGATTGTTGAATGTTCAAAATAGCAAATGGGCAATCTGTGCTATTATAAAGGCAAGGTGCATCTGTGTATTCTGATAACTGTATTTGCAACAGATGTGCCAGTGAAAGATTATAATAGGAAAATATTAAATGGGAAAGCCTGACCTAGAAAAAAAGTAATCTTAGAAGGAAACGATGAGCTTTTTTCCTTTTTTTTTTAACAAGACTTCAAAGCCTAATGGCATGTCTTTTGGTCTTTTTCCATTCTAGTGACATAATCTTGAATTAAAAATACAGGAGAGAGAGGAGAGAAAGAAACAGAGACTAAGAGAGATATTATCATAATCTTGTTAGAAAGTTAGTATGTGTGTGTGTGTGTTTGTGTGTATGTGTGTGTGATACTGAGGATTCAGAACATTCTACATATACATATCTAGGGCATCTCAGGCCATTGTTGATGATGGAACCTAAGAGTTTTGAATCCCTTCATGAGCCTCATCTCGTTATTTTGTGAATAAGGATTCTTGGCAAGTGCTACTCAAAGTAACAATAGTTTTTTCTGTTACTGAATATCTGGTCTTATCCAGTGCCTGCAAATGAGGGAGAATAGTCTCCTTTAATCTGTTCCATTTTTGCTCTGAATGTAGGGATTCCTTTTGCCATAAAGAATGTGATTCTCATGTGTGTGCTTGGTAATTTTCCTGTGCAGTTTGTTTAGCCTTTTTGCACTCTCAGTAAAGCAAAAGCATGGCCTTTCTCAGATGTGTTCATTGGCTTGAGCAAAGGAGCCCATCTTTCATTTGAAGCTCAAAGTATGTGATTTTCACTGATAGTGCTTCTCATACATAATGGTGTCTCAACTAGCATGATTCCCAAGAAATTAAAATTGAGTGTGTAAAGCTTTGAACAACTAGTAAAATGTATGACCAAGTTACTGGTATTTCTTTTTAGAATCCATGCAAGAAGATTAAGGTTAGCTGTATTTTCTTGACTAACGGACTTTATGAATGTCATGATCATATTTAGATGTTTTATAGATATATTTGCTGTTTGTTAGTTGGTTCTAGAGCCACACCTGGCATACTGGGACTTACTCCTAGCCCTGCACTTGGGCTCAGGGGACCATAAGGCATGTCGAGGATCAAACGAGTTGGGCATGAGCAAGCAAGTGCCTTAGTCTCTGTGCTTATTTCTCTAAATACCAAGATACATATATTATAATAAGTGCATTTTCCCTGTTCTCTTTTATATTTGATAATTGTAAATGAAGGCTGATTTGGGGATGGAGAGGTAAGTGTTAGCTATAAAATAGCTGCCTTAGTTTTGGAAATTCTTGGATCCGACACTCAGTTATGGCAAAATAATAAATATAATGATAATAATAACAATAATAAAAATAATAATAATGTTAGCCCTGCCAGTCATATCCTTCCCTCCTTTTATTTCAGCCCATAAATTATCTTCAGCTTGTCCCTTTTGACTAATATATTTTGTACTTCATCTGCTCATCCTATTTAATGCTCCATAATTATACTGTTAAGGCTAAATTAACATGAAGTGACTAGTTTTTAGGTATTCGTTGTAGTAACCCCCAATGATGGGTGGCTCTTTGGATGCTGCAATTGGAGTGTGTGCTGGTACTTACTCTCTTGACCTAGCACTCCTTGAGGACAGGAGTCAAGAAATAATTTCTCACATCTAGCCAAGTGCCTTTTGTAGACACAAAAAATGCACCTGTTAGTACAATATGTGAACAATTTATTTCTTGAAATTGTTCATTTAGGAAATTAGCAAAAATTTCATTGAAATTTGGAAACAAACTGAAAAAACGAAATCTAAATGAAAGTGTCAAGTATAGAATTAAAATCATGTAATTTTAGTTTAGCGAAATTAAAATGATTGATAGCTTATTTTGTGAAACAGCATATTCTATATGAGCAGCTCAAGATATTATGTCTTGCATAAGTCTGTTTAAGGAGAGCAGGTCCAAGACGATGAGAAGTTTTTCTTAACTTTCCATACCAGTAAGTTCACTGTATCACTGTCTTCCCATTCTTCATCGATTTGCTTGAGCGGGCACCAGTAACATCTCTATATGTCCTGTCTCATGCTAATAAAGCCCAAGGGCATCTGCTTGCTCCAGGAACATAAAGAGCCTCAAACCATTCCATCAGGTCATGGAAATGAGGTCTATAATTGTTACTGGTATTTGGCATATCAAATATGAAACGGGTAGCTTGCCAGGCTCTGCCGTGCGGGTGGCATACCAGTAAGTTATAATTTATAATTTTAGTTCTACCCAGGGTCAGCTAAATGCAAGGCAAGTGACTGAATTCCTGTGTTTTCTCTAATATTCTAAACTATTGGGAGATTGTTGGTTCTTTCTATGAAAATAAAATGTCTCTAGGTGTAATAGTTAAACCTTTGTTTATCTCTTAGAGCCAGTGTATTTGTTTTTCTGTGTGAATTTTAAAAATGAAATATAATTGTACATAAAATGTATATATAGTATATTTAGTACAATGTATATAAAACATCATGTGTATCACTTGTCTTCCCATTGTTCATCAATTCGCTCGAGCAGGCACCAGTAACGTCTCCATTCTTTGGAAATGAGGTCCATTACTGTTATTGTTTTTGTCATGTTGAATACACCACGGGTAGCTTGAATTGAATATCAAGTATACAATTTAGCATATTAACCATTTGAAAAACGTTTTTGTATCATTATGTCTATGCAAAATTTTATGATTTTTAGCTCTATTCCTTAGTTTTGACTTTGTTTATGAGGTGGAGGTTGAGCCATTGTCAGCATCAGTGCTCAGGAGCTATTCCTGGTTCAGAGCTCTGTAATGAGCCTGGCAGTGATCCAGCATCCTTTATGGTGCTAGGTATTAAGTCAGCAGTATGTAAGGCAAGAGCTTTACTACCTGCACTATCTCTCAGTCCCTAGAATGTATTTTTTCTTAATTTATTTTTGATTGTTTTTATTTTGTGTTGGGTCCACACCCTCTGGTGCTAGAGCTTATTCTTGGCTCTATACTCAGATATCTCTCCAGGCAGGCTTGGGGGAACATATGGAATGTCTGGGTCAAACTTGGGTGGGCCATATGTAAGGGAAGCCCAGTACCACTGTATATGTCTGCATCCTGTTGATATATGTAGGCATATGTACACATATGTATATACATATATATGTGCACATGTACATATATACACATATATGCATATGTATATATTTGAAATTTCCATACACTATGTTGCTTTTTCAGGCTATTATGTGGGGATACTATAGAAGACATTCAGTGGAAAAATTGAACTTAATGTAATAGAGACACTTCTTGATATTTTAATGAGATCCATATAATGTTATACAATATTATCTCAGTAAAATAATATTTAAATATAACTAATAATTTTTCACAATTCACATATGTGTGTATATAGAAATTCACACAAATATGTATTATAATACACAATACAGACATGTATATGTGTGTATCTTATTTTTCTTGGTGGGAGGGGTCGACTCCTGGCTCTGCATTCAGGATCAGTTCTCATTGCTCAGGAGATCATATGATGTGCCAGGAATTGAACCTGGGTTGGTGTGTGTTGGGAATCTAACTCAGGGTCTCACCCATGTAACACAATCATTTTACCACTAAGCCATATTGCTGGAGCTGTGTTTTTTTCATATTTATCACTTTTTCAATTTTGTTTATTTTTAGCCTTTTTTTTAAACACCATGGTTTACAAAGTTGTTCATAATGTAGTTCTTACGGGCTTTCAGTGTTCTAATACCAGTCTTACCATCTATTATCTGAGTGACCTTTTACCATTGTTCCCACTTTCCCATCCTTCACAAGAATGCCTCCTTAGCAGGCACACAATAATTTGTTTTATATTGCTTATTAGAACAAACCAGCTAGAGAAATTATAAAAATACAAAATGTATAAGATTTGTTATATCTCACCATAGAGTTGTTAATTCGTTGACATATTACTAAACTGTCATCACTGCTTTTTTAAAAAATACAAAAGTTATAAAATTTTTATATCTCACCATGGGGTTGTTAATTCGTTGAGATTTTACTAAATTGTCATTGCTAAATTTTATTTTTTTTATTTAGTTGCCTTCTATCTTACTTTCTCATCTAATTTAGTATGCTACTACTGAAAATTCAGGACTGTGGAATTCGGTTTTCCAGAAACTTCAGATCTGTAGACCTGGGATGTATGAAGCTGTGGAGTTAGGCTGTAGACAGTGTTGCAGCAGCATTGGTGTATGGGTGCAGCTACCCAGGTGTGGGCTGGGCAAGGACTTGACCCAGCCACTTCCTGAGGGCACCCTAGAGTTTTCAGCTGTGGGGACTGATGTGCCCATTAATCCAAGCTGCTTGACTTGCTTCTCCTCAGAGATCTAGTTCCTGACTCTGAATAGCAGAGCTGGTGGGAAGCACGGCAGCAGCTATGGAAGGGGATGTGAAATTTTATTTTATAAAAATATTATATTTATCAAGTTGGAGTTTTGGGCCCTGCCCTTTCCCTCCCCCTCCATGCCAGTTGCCCCGGGAAGAGAGAGACCCACCCACGCAAGACCCACAGCTCCCTTGACTGTGAATATGAATATTCTCATATTCTTAGAGAATGCTGATTTTAGGATAAGGTTCTTCCCAAGATCGTTCACATTTATACATTGTATACAGTTCTAGACAGGTTCTAACTGATACCAGTAAGCCTGGCAAGAAGCCAGAGCAAACCACACATCATGCAGTCAGTCATTCTCAACATCCAGACTCCATAGTTCCTCAGAGCTCCATCCAAGAGAAAACCTGATCTTCCCCCTTTAAGTTTCCTCAGTAAATGCTCGAGATGAGAGCCTTCTACTGAGACTATACTACCTACACAGCAAAGCCTGGAAAGCTACCCGTGTTTTATTTACTTGTTATGCCAAAAACTAGTAACAATTATGGACCTCAGTTCCATGACCTGAAGAATGTTTCGGGCTCCTCCTGTCCCTGGAGCAAGCAGATGCCCTTGGGTTACACTTGCTTGTGACAGGACTCATGGAGAAGTTACTAGTGCCCACTCGAGCAAATCAATGAACAATGGGAAGACAGTGACAGTGACAATGATTTATCAAGTTGTATCCAAATCAGCAGAGCTAGAAAGCAGGCCAGCAAAGATGTGAACACAGACAGTATAGTTGCAAGGTAGCATGCTTAGCCGCTATGTTGGCATTGCTTCAATTCTAGCCATATTCAGTGGTCCTGTGCTAGGGCAAATGCTAAAGGAATAAGTCCCTATGTTGGAAATAGCATTAGATTATAGAGGCATTGTAGATTGTTTAATAGATAGGAGAGTTTAACTGTATATTCCTAAATCAAGGATGTTCCTAACTGGGGCCAGAGAAAATAGTTCAGGGGTAAGTCAATTGACTTGCATGTAGATAATCTAGATTCAATCCTCAGCATCATATATTTTTCCCCTCAAGCACTAAATGGAGCCAGGAATAAGTTCTGAGCACCACAGTGTGGACTAAAAAAAAATAAACACAAAACTCAATAAATTCTGATATTTCAATAAATTATCATGTATCTTTTATATAGACATATGAATCAATCTCACAGCAATGTAATGAATCTGTTCTAATATAGGCAACATGTTGATAGATTCTATCATATAAGAATCACTTTTTAACATTTTATTATACCACCTTGAGATATACAATTACAATGTTGTTCACACTTGGAGGTTTCGGTCACACAGTGTTCCAGCGCCCTGCCCTCCACCAGTGCCCGTCACCCACCTCCCATGTCCCCAATTCCCTCCCCTCCCACGTCCTGCCTAAATGGCAAGTTCTTTATCTCCTCTCTCTCCCTCTCTCTCTCCTCCTTCTCCCACACATTGTGGGTTGTACTACGTACACTTAGAAGCCATCATTTGCATTTTTTGTCTGTATTTAATGCTCATTTCTATGTTGGTATCAGACCTTTTGACATTTATTCACACATGTTCCCTTCTCTATCTTACCTAACCTCCTGACTCCCACGCTTGTGGCAATTTCCACTTTTGGTAAGATAACCTGGTATATTTAGGTCATGCAAATAAATGCAGTCATTCTATGTCTCTCTCTTTCCTTCTGACTAATTTCACTCAACATGATTCTTTCCATGTCCATCCATTTATAGGCAAATTTCATAACTTCATTTTCCTGACAGCTGCATAGTATTCCATTGTGTAGATGTACCACAGTTTCTTTATCCAGTCATCAGTTATCGGGCATACTGGTTGTTTCCAGGTTCTGGCTATTGTGAATAGTGATGCTATGAAAATAAAAGTGTGGATTGTGTTTCCTCTGTGGGCTTTTGACTTCCCAGGGTATATTCCCAGGAGTGGTATGGCTGGGTCAAAGGGGAGCTCAATTTCTAGTCTTTGGAGGAATGTCCATATTGTTTTCCAGAAAGGTTGTACAAGTCGACATTCCCACCAACAATGTATGAGTCCCCTTTTCCCGCATCCACGCCAGCACTTGTTGATTTTACCCTTTTGAATATGGGCCAGTCTCTGTGGTGTGAAGTGATATCTCATTGTTGTTTTGATTTGCATCTCTCTGATGATTAGTGATGATGAGCATTTTTTCATATGCCTTTTGGCCATTAGGATTTCTTCCTTGTCAAAGTTTCTGTTCATCTCTTCTCCCCATTTTCTAATGGGGTTGGCTGTTTTTTCTTATATAGCTGTACCAGTGCCTGATATATCCTGGATATAACCCCTTATCAGATGGGTATTGGGTGAATATTCTTTCCCATTCTGTGGACTGTCTTTCTATCTTGGTCACTGTTTCTTTCGAGGTGCAGAAGCTCTTCGGTTTCATGTAGTCCCATATGTTTATATTTTCTTCTAGTTGCTTTGTTAATGGTGTTTCATCTTTGAAGATGTCTTTAGCTTCAATGTTGTGGAGGGTTTTTCCTATATTTTCTTCAACATACTTTATGGAATCAGGCCTGATATTGAGATCTTTAATCCATTTTGCACTGATTTTTGTGCAAGGTGTTAGACACAGGTCCAAATTCATTTTTTTACATGTAGCTGTCATAAGAATCACTTTTAAAAAGTTGTAAAGCAGTGTGCTTTACATGAAAGAAGCTAGTAACAGCCATAAGAATTCACAGATGACTGAGCTTTTCAGCCAGACAAGACAATGGAGAAAAAGGAATACTTTCTATCAATGTGAACCCAAATTATCACTACATAATTATATTTCCTACTGATGAATAAGTAGGTCATGAACTATATTTTATTTTCATAGGTGAAAGTAACCTTCAGCAATTGGGAATATCATGTTGTCTTCTTTGTTTATTTTATTCCATTAGTTTGTATACTCTCCCTCTCTTCCTTTATTATATATTATGGAGGATACCCCCAAAATTGGCATTAGATATTTAAATTTGATGCAACACTGTTATTTATATTTTTGTAATAAGGATTAAAAAGATATAAATAAGAATTTTTATGACACAAACTAGATTCAAGACTGTGTACTGATTTAGAGTTTTCTGTCCATTATGTGTTATACATCTAGTGATTTCTTTCCACTTACTTGAGTGAAAATCTTGTTAAATAAGTCAGTAAAGACTTTGCCTGGAGAGTAGTACAGATTTGTCTAGACTTGACAAATAGTCACGTTTCCCACGACTATTTTTTCTGCTAGAGTATAATGCCTTAGACACACCTAATCAGGAATGAATCTCTGGAATGTGGTTTCCAGAGCTGGCCAGAAGTGAATTCTGAAGCAGAGCCAGAGGTAAGACCTGAGCTCTGCTGTACGTGGCCTCCAAACAAAACAGAACAAAAATAAATAAGAATCATTCAAAATAAATTAATTAATATGCAATTCAATAATAATTAAAAGACTGCGCTTGATAAAGATTGATACTGACCATGAAAAGAATCTTATGGAACTTAAGAATACTAAGAAGTTACAAGCCTTCAAATGTTATGGCAAGTGAATAAAATAAATGGCAAATTTTATAAAATAAAATCTGAGATGTTCTTAAGACAGAATTAGTGTCCACTATTAAATTAAGTAATGGCTGTGATTTTTCTTTGCAGTGTGTATGTACAGAGAGCCGTCACTACATGAAATTGAGAAAAACAAGGGCGTTCAAGGAAAAGTTCTGGGACACCAACCATGAACGGAGGCAAAGTCGTGAATCAAGATTCCACATAGCTGAGAACTTTTCCCCTAGTCCCTCTCTCATCCCTTCCCTATCTCTTCCCTTCCCTTTACCCATGTCCTTCCAATTAAACCCACCCAAGGAGAGGAAAGTAAATTGGCAACGTGGGACCTAGTGGCTAAGATTCTGCGCTCAAATTTTCCTTCTGTGTAGAACAAAAAAAAAAATTGTACCAAAGCTTGCCTGTTGCAGTGTGGTCGAAAATGCACATGCACAAAGTTTAGCACATATCAGAGCAAGGGAAAAATTGATCCAAACTCCACCAACATTAAAATTAACTGTAGTCTCATTAACAGAGCACTAACTGTTATGAAAACATACTATAATAAAGATGAAATTGTGATTACCTTAAAGAAAAGAGGTTTGGAATATTAAGCTTATAAATTACCATCGTTCCCTAAATATTTTAGTTCTGGATAATACCAAGATGTATGTTTGCTTTCTTTTTTATTTTGTATTTTCTTTGGAACTTATTATAAATTACAGATTTTTCCCATGCTCTAAATTATATAGCCACAAATCATATATCAAGAAAAAATTGTTTTAATTATTATTATTATTATTATTATTATTGTTATTTGAGATAGGTTATACTAAACCATGTAATAAACTTAAAGTTTTTGCTTAAGTTTTTGTAACTTCATGAAAAGGGGGTTAAAAGTCTTAAATCGCAGATCACATTTCACCAAGATATCATATTTTGTTGTTTAGAAAAAACTGTTCTGACAATAAAGTGACTTATGAGAATTATTTGTCATTGCCATCCTCAGGTAGTGATATATATGTTATATTATAATTTGTCCAAATGTTCCTCTTGTGGACAGCTTTGAAAGAACAGGTGCATGTCAGAAACTGAGCTCAGACTTTCTCTTGCAGCAGGAAAGAAAGGGAGTTTGCATAAGAAAATAATAGTTCTATAAAACTGATCAAAGAAAATTGTATTTGCCTTTACCTTACCAGTTTATGTATATAGTGTTTCCACATACTACCAGCAAATTGGGAGGCATAGCTATGACATTCCTAGTATACTAATTTCTGAAATCGTGACTTGTTTGTTGATGTATACTATTGTTTATGTCTCTAGTTGACAATTACTCTGTCTCCTAGAACAACGAGGGGTATTTGTAACACGCAAAATTGTCAAGAGATAGAAACAGTATGGAATCAACAGCTGTGACTCCAAAAGAGAGAATTGTATGAGAGATTTAAAAGATTTTTTAAAAGGTGTAAGAGCAGGCAAATATAGAGGAAAACTGAAGTATTTGAAAAAAAAATTGGAAAGCTATGAATGTCATGGAATTGTCTTGGAAAACGGAGATCTATTGAATATTCCAGTCAGAAAAGGAATAGAGACATCCAAATCAAAACAAAATAGAATGCTAAAATGTATGCAGATTTATGGATATTATCAATGAGAAGACTTAGCATGTTACTTCTCCTATATCTCTACTGTCCAGCATGTACTGTTCCAAATATGACTCCCTAAAATATATACACATTGCAGAAGCTCTAGGTCCTAACTTCAATGACCTTGCCATTGGTTGCTGTATTCTTTCAAGGTCAATGTAGTTTCCCTCACTCCACACAATTGTTATTTCAGTAGTGGTTTGTGTCCTTCACTGAGTATTCTATTTGTGTTTTCAGGAACCTAGCAAAAAAAGAAAATGATGGAATTTGCCTAATTAGTTGCAAGAGCAAAAGCTATGCATCTAGACAAAGATTTTGAACACACATTTGCAAGCAATATTTGTTTAAGCAAACTATTTGTTGAAGAACCAAATAAAAGACACTTCAGTTTGAAAAAATAGGAATATTGCTTTTCTAAGAAAATAATATCCTTTGAAAAAAATTATCTTGTATTTTTCCTTGTCACTCTTGATTTAACTTGACAGGAAACACACCTGACACTTCCCAAGGACTAAACATCCCAAGCCAAAGTCTCATTTTCTTTTTAAAAACATATTTCAAAGATAAAGAAAATGGGACAGAAATTCATTTATAATAAAGTTACTTAAGCTTTTGTGGTGATATAGACATGTATATGCACATACTAGAAACTTATCTGTAATTAAATTGACAGTCTCATAGAGCATTATCTGATTTCAATACATATTATATTCAATCTTCTAAAGTGCTATAAAGTATGATTATGAATCTGCAACAAAACTCTTTTATTTTCTAAGTATCTCCTTTATTATATGCACTCATTGTTTTTTTTCTGCAGGAATTGCAAAAAACAAAATTCTTATTACCTAATTTGCATTGTTTTCTCCAAATCACCTTAAATTTTCACCACAGTAAAATGTTTTTGAAATTAGTTTGTCAGAGAATAAATTCATAGCCTCATATTTCTTTTACACCTTGCTTAGACAAAAGCAGTGGTTTAGAGCATAGTAAACATTTATTTAACTGATTGCTTTATAAGTACATAAAATCTTTAATAGAAAAGTCAGTATTCAGTAGGTTTCAAAAGTATCGATTATAAGCATATAATTATTATTTTCATCCAAATTAATAACCAGCTTAAATATTTTTTAAAATTTATCTCAAGAATGGTAGCTATTTACGTTTCATTATTCCAATTTCTGGGTCTCAGTCCATCCATAACTTATTCTCCTATAAAGAAGTTTTATTTTGCTACATTTGGTTTTCTTCAGGAATAATTGACTTTAGTAAAGCTCTGTAATTGACAATGTACAGGCGCACAATAAGATGTGTTTATTCTAAGACTCCCTTTTGCAATATTTCAAAATCATAAGACTGAAGAACGACAGCTAAACATTTTACAACCTCACAAGCTAGTGTTCTGTTCAATTTATCTTACCTGATTTTGAAGTTTGAGGTATAGGAACAAAATGGTGCTGAAATTCCGTTGGGTAATTCAGAGGCATTTGTGCTTCGGGAAACTGGAAACGCAGGCTCAACTGGTCTTGACCATAGTCATACTTTTTATATTTTAATTTTTTACTTATAACTTTTCATAGCACATTTTAGCCACAGAGATTGACATAATAAAGAGATAGCAATCTGATGCAAAATGTGATGTATAATGGGCCTCATTCTAACCTAGACAGTTTATTGGAAAAATTTGTCTTAAGAAAATGGCAATGCTGTAGATTCACATTCTAGATAAATCGATGGGTCCTGTGGAGACACTAGTAAGCGAAGAAGAGGATTCAAAAAGAGAATGAGGGTGGTGTATTGTGCAAGGCAAAGTCTGAATGTCCTAACTTGGGGCCTCTGGTTTCTTGGTGAAGAAGCATGTCTTCATCAACAGTGATTTATTTTTAAATAAAGACCCAGAAATAGAAAATCTATTCTACCTTTATGGCTTAGACTAGAAAGCCTTGCTTTGAGAAGGGTTTCCATTGATGTTGCTTAATTTCATCTGCACAAGGTGAAATCCACTCTACAGTAAATTTCCTTCTCACTTTAATATCATAAAAGGCTGAGATTATTTCTCTGTCATAAAATTGTAAATAGCATTTTTTAAATCAGAATTGCATTTAAAAGAGTGGATTGTTCTACAAATATATATGTGTATATATACATATGCTTCTGAAATAAGGATATATTATATAGAGTTTTTAATTTGACTTGTGATCTTTAGTTGTAGGTAATCAAGAGATAAAGAGATTTGAATGCAAAACTTTATACATAAATGTATATTTCTAATGATAGTATAAATTGCCACTTTATATTAAAAAAGAAACTGGTAGGAACGATATTGAAGCACATGCTCCTTCGAATTTTAATGATTCTGAATCCCCTCTTTGATCCAGAAATCACTTTTTATTTTTAAAAAGGTGTCTTAAAAATTACATGCTTAATAATACATATTCTGTGAGTAGTCACATCAGTCTGAAAGTCCATGGTTAAGTACAGGAAAGAGATGGTCAATGCAAATATTTATCTTTAAGGATTTTTATTTCACAAATATTTATCTTTAAGGATTTTTATTTTACCCAATCATTAAAAATTCAATGATTCATATACAAATGAAGTGAAAATTTCTCATGTTAAGGATGATATATTTGGCTTCAGTAAAACACAGAAGCACAAAGTATATTTAACTTTATGGTAATAGCAACAACATGTAAAATTGCACCATTAGGTGCTTGATTGGTTGGTTATGTTTCTTTGCTCTAAGCAAAGATTAAAGACAGTAGTATTCAATTTACTTAAAGTTGCTCAACAAAAGTCCAAAATGTGTACCCATGATCATAATTGGTATCAGTAACATTATAATGCTAGCTCTTGAAATCTTAAGAAATTATTGACAACAAAATGTTTAATAAAATTGTTGTATGAGAACTGGGCAAATATGTTTCATTTTTGCATTAAAACATTATTATTCAAATCATTGTTTTTTGAGGTCAGTTTTGTAAAAGTTTATACATCACAATATTTTTTTTTTTTTTACAATTACAAAAATATATAATTAAAAAGTTCATATTTGGGTTTTGGTCACACAGTGTTCCAGCACCCATCCCGCCACCAGTGCCCATCTCCCACCACCAACATCCCCTGTTCACTCCCCCTCCCCAGCCCTCTTCCATGGCAAGTTCTTTATTTCTTTCCTTTTCTCTCTCTTTCTCTTTTCCTTCCCTTCCAGACTATGGATTACAGAACATACATTAAACAGTTGCCATGTGTATCTTTTAGCCTCTATTTAATGCTCAGTTCTAGGTTGGTATTAGTACCCTCGACAATTGTTAGCACACTGTTCCATTTTCTGTCTTACCTAGCCTCTGACTCCCACACGTTTGTGATAATTTTCACCTTTGACAAGACCTCCTGATACATGTTTCACTTGATCTTGGATATTGGTATCATAATATGTACATATATAATTAGGTCATGCAAATAAATGCAGTCATTCTGTATCTGTCTCTCTCCTTCTGGCTAATTTCGCTCAACATAATCTCCATGTCCATCCATTTATAGGCAAATTTTATAACTTCATTTTTCCTAACAGCTGAATAGTGTTCCATTGTGTAGATGTACCAAAGCTTCTTTATTCAGTCATCGATTTTCTGGCACTCTGGTTTTTTCCAGATTCTGGCTATTTTGAATAATGCTGCTATGAACATAAAAGTAGGGATGGTGTTTCTGCTGCGTATTTTTGGCTTCCCAGAGTATATTCCCAGGAGTGGTATGGCTGGGTCAAATGGAAGTTCTATTTCTAGTCTTTGGAGGAATATCCATATTGTTTTCCAGAAAGGCTGTACCAGCCGGCATTCCCACCAACAATGGATGACTGTCCCATTTTCCCCACATCCATGCCAGCACTTGTTGTTCTTGCTCTTTTGAATATGTGCCAGTCTCTGCGGTGTAAAATGATATCTCATTGTTGTTTTGATTTGCATCTCTCTGATGATTATTGATGATGAACATTTTTTCATATGTTTTTTGGCTATTCGAATTTCTTCCTTGCTGAAGTTTCTGTTCATTTCTTCTCCCCATTTTCTGATGGGGTTGTTTGTTTTCTTCTTGTAAAGTTCTACCAGTGCCTGATATATCCTGGAAATTAACCCTTATCAGATGGGTATTGGTATACACCACAATCTTATGGAGTAAAAAAGCAATTAAAATCTTCAGATGCTCATGCATGTAGACAAAATACTTGCACACTTTTTTAATTAACTTTAAGTTTCTTTGGAAGTCTCTTGCTTTTATTTTAATGACTTTGCCCTATTGTGTTTACTTTTAAAAAGAACTAATGTTTCTTACAAAAGGTGTGAAAAATGGGGGGGCAAGATAAAAATATTTTTCACATTATAGTCAAAGTAAACACCCTTCCTAACTATATGTGGTAAATCTAATACTATTACTTTGAAGATTAAGAACAAAAATACAGTAATTAGAGACTTGGTTGCATTTAGTCATCAGAAATTTTCTTAAAAATTAAGGAAAATCAGACACATACCCAAATTATGTTTTATAACACACATATCATTCAAATGTATTTGTCGGATATTTATTTTTTTGACTACTAATTTATTTCACACAGCAGAATCTCAATTCTTTCCATGTTGTAGGGAGTAAAGAAGTATTTCATTTAATATATATTAACTATATTAAATATAATACATTAAATATAAATGTAAAGTATATTTAACATAAATACAATAGATACCATATAAATAGAATATATATTATATATACATATACACATATATGTATATATACATATATTTATATATATACACACAAATCCTTATCTACTCATTGGTCTCTGGGTACTTGAATTGTTTCCAGATCTTATCTGCAATGTATTTGATACTCAGATATTATCATTTTTAGTTAGAAATTTTGATTCCTCGGGATAGATGCCTAGGAGTGAAAATACTGGCTCTTATTGTGGTTCTATTTTCATTTATTTCTTTATGGGTCACACCCTGTGATACTCAGGGCTTATTCCTGGCTCTGCACTCAGGAATTACTTCTGGCAGTGCTTGGGGGACCATATGGCTTGCCAGGGATCGAACCTGGGTCAGTTGCATGCAAGGCAAAACTCTCTACCCACTACACTGTTGCTCTAGTCCATATTTACAAATTTTTTGGAAAACATTTCTGTACTTATTTTCGTGTAGGCTGAGCCTGTTTACATTTACACAAGCACTGAGTGAGAGTTCCTGTCCTCTATTTCCTACCATCACTTGTTTCTGCTCTTTTTTAACATTGGCCATATTCACTTGAGGTGCCATGTGGATTTGATTTCATTTCTATGATAATATGACTATGAACATGCTGTGTTCTTGAGAAGTGTCTAGTACTCTTGACCAGCGTTGACAGAATTCTTTTTGTTGTTAGTTTTTTATATATGTTGTATGGTATTCCTCTATCATACACCTGTATCATTGCAAATATTTTCTTTCCTTCAGTAGTTTGTCTTTTCTTTTTTTGAGTGATAATTTCTCTTAAGTGCAGAGGTTTTTTTTCAATTTGACCTAATCCATTTTATTCTTGCTCAAGACAAAAAAAATATTCAAAAAACAAAGGGAGAAAATAAGAACAAACAAAAACACCCAGAATCCATATTTTGAAAGAGTAATGCTTCATTTTATATCAATATTTTCACTAAGCATCAATGGCCTGAAATCCCCAATTAAAAAGGCACTGAGTGACTGCATGGATCAGGAAACAAAGCCCAACCTTCCTCAGTAGAAAAGATACACTTCAATTGTGAGGGTACTAATGCCAACCTAGAACTGAGCATTAAATAGAGGCAAAAAGGATACACATGACAACCCTTTAATGTATGTTCTGTAATCCATAGTCTGGAGAGGAAGGAAAAGAGAAAGATAGAGAAATGGAAAGAAATAAAAAGAACCTGCCATGGAGGAGGGCTGGGGGGAGGGGAGGGAACCGGGGACGTTGGTGGTGGGAGATGGGCACTGGTGGCGGGATGGGTGCTGCTACACTGTATGACCAAAACCCAAATATGAACTTTTTAATTGTATATCTTTGTAATTGTAAAAATAAAAAACATTTAAAAAAAAGAAAAGATACACTTGAGCTTCAGCAGTGAATATAAGCTTACATCAAATGGTTGGAAAGCAAACATAGAGGCTTGGAAACAAACATTTCTAGGTAATTTCTAGGTTGGAAATCAAACATTTCTAGATAAGCTAGAAATAGCCGAAAGTCATGCTATATGAGAAAAAATAAATTTTGGGAGAAATATAAAACAGGGAAAGGGATGGGCATTGCATCATGATAAAGGAATTGATACATCTGGATAACTTAATACTCGTTACTGTAATAAACCAAATTAAATTAACAGCTACTTAAGAATACATAAAGCAACTACTAACAGGTATGTAATAAGACACAGACACTTCCCTAAACCTTTATAACATTGTTATTAAGGTTATTTTTATTAAAGATCTAGATCCTTAGAAATATGTCTCAACAGAAAACAGGTGAATATTTGAGAAATATTTTTGCTGCTCCATTTTGTTAGTGTTATTGTAATCATGAACATTGAATCCAGTTACTCACATATGCAAAACAAGTGTTTTATCACTGAGCCACATTCCCAGCTGCAAGGGTGAATATTAGAATAAAATTAGAGTCAATTTATCAAGAAGTGGAAATGGATACTGGGTACCAAAAAAGGAAACTCCATTTTCTGTCAATAACTGTATTTTCATGAGGACTCCTTGGATATCTAAAATGTCAAAGAGTGAGTGCCATAAACTACGGCCCATAAAGATATTAAAAGTTTAATTTCCTAGGTGTTAGTAAACTACTGCTATGCAAAAGGCATTGTGTATATCACCAAAGAGATATCACAGTGCAACTTCAAATGAAAGTGGTGCACTTTGACAATATCTTAATATAGTTCAACTGTTCAATGCATATGACCATTGCAGAAAGGAAATGCAGATTACACCTAAATCGCAGGTTTACGTCATATGTCATATATTTGAGACCCATGGGCGGGTAAGACTATTTCAAAATTCTTCTCAAACTAACACCTGGTCTTTTGTGATCTTAAATTCAAGCTAATTTGGGATCTCAAAATTACCAGAGATAGCCTGAATTTTCCTGAACTTTCTCTACAAATTATATCACATATTTGAACACTCTGATAGTGACACATATATTAATCTCCCAAAGAAGCTTACTTAACTTGTGGGCAATCTGAGAGCTTTTTATAAAAAGTTCTTTATTTTAAATAACACTTTCCTGCAGCTTCCTGGGATTTTCGTCATTCATTCTGCATTGCACTAAGGAAGTATGTCCACATTTGGAACCAAACACTTACAGAACAAGCAAGACCAAGAAGAAGAGAGTCCAGATCTTCCTAAAGGAAATTTCTCTTCCTCAAAAAGTTGGCTCTTTCCTACGGGTCCCACTATACCAGAGCATTCCTAGAAGTGGGGTCATAAGAAGGGGAGGTGGAAGGGCAGAAAGGATACTTTCCTTTATAGTACGATTCTGTGCTCATGAGTGACCCCTAGTGGTGTTCCAGGAACCATCTGTGATGTTATAGACCAAAGAGGGTATGCCATATGCAAAGCAAGCACCTTACGTCCAGTCATGTCACTGGGACTCTAAACCGTACGTATTTCATGATTGATATCTACTTTCAATTACTCTATCATGTTGGTTTACTGTATCACTGTATCACTGTCTTCCCGTTGTTCATCGATTTGCTCGAGCGGGCCCCAGTAACATCTCCATATGGCCTGTCTCATGCTAGTAGAGCCCAAGGGCATCTGCTTGCTCCAGGAACATAAAGAGCCATAATCCATTCCGGAATGAGATCTATATTGTTGGTTTACTATATTAAAGATTTCCAAGCTTCCTCCTCAAAATTTAGATACTAGATGAATTGTAGAACACTGGATAAATGGAGAGAAACACACCAATGCTCTCTTCATCCAACCTTGCTGACCCTAGATGTAAAAAGTGATGTAACATGACTTTCAAAATGAATTCAATTAGTGCTTTAAAAGACAAGAAGATATAAATTGCCTATCTTCAGGTTTTCTGCTTAGTCTTCTGATTCAACTTTAAAATTTTTGGAGGAAAATTGGTTCTTAGTTGAACATTTTTAAAGATTATCATAAAGTCAGTCTCTATGCGGTTGAAACAGCAAGTGTTTCAAAATAAATATGACTGCTCACAATTTGTAGAAAATGCAATGTTCTTTAAAGAAAAAGAAAGTTAAAAAAACTGTTCTCTAATAAACTTCCATACTTCCATGTAATTCTGAAATATGTGTGTGTGTGTGTGTGTGTGTGTTCTTTCCCCAAGAATACTAAAGAATAGCATGGCTCAAAGTAGGTGGGCAAGTGGACACACTTTCAGAGAAGGCTGCCATTCATACTTTTTTTGCTGTAATTTTTTTGGTGGTGCTCAGAGCCTACCTCTACGTACAGAGGTACCATCTGTGGTGCTTCTTGGGTCATATAAAGTGCCAGTGATTGAACTGGGATCAACTTGCATTCAAGGCAAGCATCTGAACCCTTTATTCTCTTTTAGTCCCATCTTGTGGAATTTCTTCTATAAAGCAGTAACATTCCTCAAATATCAGCATGTCAAAGTCATACAGATGGACACTTCTGAAAAAAAACTGTATGCCTAGTAGTCAAAACATTTCTTCAAAGTATTACTTTTCAGTATCTGATTACTAAATATGAAGAATCAATTTCCAGTAAAAATGCATATGTACTGCATCTTTCTTAACTGTTTTCTGAATATAAATGTATTTTAATTAAGGGACAGCTCTTAAATTAGGTCATAGGAGACAATTATAGATGTAGCCAAAGGTTTTCTCAAGTATATGTAGTAATATGATTTTAAGAAAAATATACAGAGTCTAAGTATAAACCAATTGCTTCTTCACACCCACTGTCAGATTATGATTGCATTTTTTAGATATAATTTAATCCTTTAATTTTTTGGTTTCTTTTTTTCCACATCTTTTCTCTTGGACTGTGAGAGTCTTGAAAATTAGAAGCAAATTTACATTTTTATTAAAACACCGTGATTTTCAAAGAACAAAGTTTTTCATAATACAGTCGTTAGAAAGACTCATCAGCCCCAACACTAATCCCACCACCAGTGTGTTCCCACCACCAAAGATCCTCATTTCCCATCCACCCCCATCCCCATGCCTGCTCTCTCAGCTGGCTCCAATTATATCGACCATTGCAGTCCCTATATGGCAATGGTGTTGATAAAATTATGACATTTTTTCTGTTTTGTTTTTGTGGGCTATTCTGGCCTATTTCTGTTTTTGCATTGACCATTTGAGTTTCTAGAATGTGGTAGGTTTCTATCAGTTTTTGATATGGTGAAGCGTGAAGTGGCCACACCCCCTGGGGAAAGCTAGTAGCAGTTCTGCCCCATATATCTGTGTCTCTGGATCCAGACCAACGGCCAGGAAGTTCGTGGGTGGGTCCACCAGACTTTCCAGATGGTACAGAGGTGGGCAAAAGGGACCCCAGTTCCATCTCCATAGAAGCCCAGTGACTTTAGCCTAGAAGTAAAATTTGTTCAGTTAGTTTGGCATAAAAATTTAATAACTGTTTTGAAAAGTGTGTCACATATGCAAAACGATCAATTATAAAATTTCAGTAAGACGTATTTTTTAGAGATACATATCAAAAAAATTTTTGGCATGGCATTTTTTTAGAGAACACTCATGAAAAATTCATTTTCTGCAAAACAATACTTTGCCATTTAACTACAGTATGTGGCATTCACTGTACTACTGTTAGTCCTTCACCCATATTTTTCTATTCAAAATTACTTTACTGGTGGAAAAATTTAAGCCAACATTCTCAGTGGTGTGTGGGCGTTTTCTCTAAGCACATATCTTGTTGATATATAATGGGATATGTGCATATATTTTAACTCCTACATAATCTTCTAAACTGCTCTCCTAAAGTCTATATAGCATATAATCTAGTTGGATGGCTTTTGCCTGGGATTCTGGTTTTAATCATTTCAGAGCTAAATATAACCTTCTTTAGGTTTTTATCTTAAAGGGAAAAAGTCCCTTTTGGTCAATTATTCATGCTAGATGAATCTTACACATTCTGTCATTATCTGGAAATAAAATGGTTTAAAATTGTATTATTTAGTTCAAAAATAAGGAGAGCTATATAGCTAAAAAATTCTAATGCCTAAATTAAGGGGAAACAAAGCAGTTTGTTGTATAAGACACTATATAATCATTATGTATAAAACATTTTAGAATCTCAGTATAAGAATTAATAATATAAAATTTTACTTTTAAAGTAACAAGAGACTGGAATCTGATTGTGTTTCATACTTAGAGTATATTACTATTCAGACTAGTCACACTACAGTGCTTACTAGATACGTGTCCATTGCTGACCTATTAGAAATGCACAGGAAGATACAGAAAAAAGGAGATGAAGAGACTATTGAAGTCTTACCTTCCTTTTACCTAGTATTATAATACACCTAGTTTTCATGCAACATTTTTTCTCTAATACAAATCTCCTTCAACATTACAGTTTCTACATGGTCTGCACAAATTTCCTTCTCTAAGCCTCCTGCTAATATTTCTCTCTCTTGACTGAGTGACTTTCTTCCTTTTATTGGATCTCAGCTTGCAGGGGGACATGGTTCCCCATATTGTTGCACTCATTATTTCCTTTATGTAGAATATGCTTTTTTGGGCCATCTTCAACAGGACCGTTTCATTCCCCTATTTTAACTAAAGACATACCCTGTACAGAAACATGACCCTACCTGTCAAGGATCAAGCACAAACTGCTTTAATCTCTATCTTAATCCTGTGTCTTAATCCCTTCTCTCTCTCTACATAATTAGTTTACAGACACCCCACGAGATTGACTGATAAAGAGTTCCCACCCTACTATTTCCAAATTAAATATCTCTGTTTGACCTAACAAAGTGGAGCTATTCCCCCAAAGTGGTTTTTGAATATTTCTTCTTGGGTGCTCTACTCGACCTACTTTGTAGGTGCTCTACTCGACCTTCTTCATGGGGTGTTTTACTCTCTCAAGATCTGACCTCACAGCGACATCAGCTGCTCAGCCCAGCCACATCAATACCCTATCATTTTTTAAAAATATTTTATTATATCGCCATAATATATACAATCATAAAGATGTTCATCTTTGGGTTTTGGTTGTACAGTGTTCAAGCACCCATCCCTCCACCAGTGCCCATTTCCCACAACCAATGTCCCCAATTCCCTCCCCTCCTCCCCTAGACTGCCTCTATGGCAGATTCTTTATCACTTCTCTCTCTCTATCTCTCTATCTCTTCCTTCTCTTACTGTGGATTGCAATACATACATTTAAAGTTATCACGTGTGTCTTTCTGCCTGTACTCAATGCTCAGTTCTAGGTTGGTATTATCATGTTTGACAATTATTAGCACACTGTTCCCTTCTCTGTCTTACCTCAACTCTAACTCCCACATATTTGTGGTAGATTCCACATTTAACAAGACCTCCTGATCCATGTGTTGCCTGACCTTGGATATTGGTATCTATCTATCTATCTATCTATCTATCTATCTATCTATCTATCTATCTATCTATCTATCTATCTATCTATCTATCTATCTATCTATCTATCTATCTATCTATCTATCTATCTATCTATCTATCTATCTGTCTGTCTGTCTGTCTGTCTGTCTGTCTGTCTGTCTGTCTGTCTGTCTGTCTGTCTGTCTGTCTGTCTGTCTGTCTGTCTGTCTGTCTATCTATCTATCTATCTATCTATCTAATGCAAATAAATGCAGTCATTCTATATCTGTCTTTTTTCCTTCTGGCTAATTTCACTCAACATGATCCTGTCCATGTACATCCATTTAACAAGACCTCCTGATCCATGTGTTGCCTGACCTCCTTGGATATTGGTATCTATCTATCTATCTATCTATCTATCTATCTATCTATCTATCTATCTATCTATCTATCTATCTATCTATCTATCTATCTGATGCAAATAAATGCAGTCATTCTATATCTGTCTTTTTTCCTTCTGGCTAATTTCACTCAACATGATCCTGTCCATGTCCATCCATTTAGAATACTATGCAGCTGTTAGGAAAAATGAAGTTATGAAATTTGCCATCTTTTTTATACTAACAAATTTCACTAGACCTTAAGTTATATTTATATATCTGGGTAAACTTCTCTGAATCACTAAGATTCTTTAAGAACAGGATGACACAATGTATGCAGTTTACATAGAATTAGGATATTCCCCTGTGAGTGAAGAAATAGGCACAACTGATAATATTCATAAAATTAGTACAAAGCAACTAGAATTAACTAAATGGGTACATTACTAAAATGGACACACTATAAAAAACGGACTTATTAAATTATAACAAATCCATGCCCTACATCAAACTGAGCTCTTGCCATTCTATCATGTAGAGAATGCAGCTGAATTGGCGAAGGCCATCACAGTATCAGGAGCAGAGTCACATACACCCATGAGTTCTGAATTTTTTGGGTTATGGTAAATTTCTTATTTCTAAATATTTCATGAACTGCTATTGGGAGTTAATATTAGAACATTTGCTCAGAAATCAGAATTAAAACCATGCCTCTGATGTAGTAAAGTCATGTCAGTTTCTAGTACAAGTTCATGAGAGAAATATAGGGAAGGGCATCCATTGCCACCTTATCACAGCAAAGAAGTGCAGTAAATGTTGGTTCTTTCTATTGCAGATTCATGGTGGGTGAAATCTGGCTGGCATACACCTGCATGTTTTACTTAATATTACTTGGACATAAAAAACAACTGACTAGACTAGATATAGTGGCAACAGTAAATATTCAAAAGAGTACTAATGAAACATAAGAACAGAATGAGCCATTTATGTAAAGTGTCACTGATATTATTTAATAATATACAAATAAACACATATAAATGGAAATATAAGGATATACATTCAATATATCAAAAATAAACTTGGCTATATAGGAGTCTAAATGGAAGACTTTTTGGTGAGGAAAAAGTGACAAAGAAATAAGTTTCTTATACTAATCATTGAAAATGGGTCATGAATTGAGAAGTGGAATCACTATAAACCTCATAAATTGACATCCAAGAGTTTTAAGAAATTTAAATAAGAAGTAAATTAGTAAGCTGGATGGGTAGTACAGCAGGTTGAGTTTTTGCCTTGGATGAGGGCCAACCCATGTTCAATTCCTGAAACCACATTTATCCCTGGTCCTCTGAGTACACCAGAAATGATACCTGATCTCAGAGCCAAGACTTATTCCTGAACTTCATTGGCATGTCATTGGTTGTGATGACCCAAATATAGAAAAGAGAAAGCAAAAGAAATGAAATATAAATTAATATTATTTAATATTTACATAGTCTCACTTATCCATCCTTTTTGAGATATGCTTCTAAAATACTTTTTCTTTTTCTATCCTTTCTTCATCATTGCTTCCCTTTATTTTCCTTTTCCCTTTTTTTCTCTTTCCTTCCATTTGTTTCCCTATTTGTATTCTGATGTTCCTATTTCCTCTTTTCATTTCTGTCAACATTCTGTTTGTTACTCTGTTTTCCATCCCTGTATTTTATCTGTACCCCAAGTTATAGTGATCATCTCAGATATAAGCATCTTTCTTCTATATAATCTTGATAATTAATCATCTTGTTAACAGATTAACTGGTTAAAACCCAGGCTGATTTTATAAGTATCTTTGCCAAGATTGCTTTCAAAACTGCCTATGTTCTCCGACCTATTCTTCATTCTACATTAATCTTCCAGTACTGGCTTATCAATTTACTTTTTTAAACCTTTATTTAATCTTCCTTTATTACATGCTCCAGGAAAAATAATTTAATGAATAAAAAATAATCACCACTTTAGACGACAGGCTTATGAAGATTGATACAAGTAGTTTCAGAGTTCTTGAAGACCCTTTCTAGTGACTAGACATAATAGATGTTTTTGTTACAAAGAGTTATACATTTAATTATAGGATATTAGATTCATTTAGTTTTCCACAAACTGATTTAATCATAAAATGTTTTAGTAAATAGACTTCATCACCAAGAACCAAATAGTACAGTTAATAACAAACCATCAATAGCAGAGATTCATAAGAAGATGATGGCTTATATGCACTTTCTCAAGATAGGAGGGAAATTAAGACAATTCCACTTATGGAGAAAAATATTTAGTAAAATTTAAAAACATCTGCAATAATAGTAAAAATATCAGATGGATGGCAAAAAAGTAATTTTGCTATGGCATAAATAATTTGGTAGGAGAATCCAAAACAAATAGTTCTTCCTCAAAATTATGCTCTTTAATAAAGAATCAGTGCTTAAAGCAGAAAGACAGACCTGAAAGACAATACAAGAGGCATTTGTTTTTGTGTGCAGATGAATAAGCTTTACTCCATGGGCTCCAAATGTTCCCCCTGAGACTTGTTTGAGTGAATTCTGAGCCAGAGCCAGACCCAGACATAATCCCTGAGCATTTTCAGAAGTGACTCAAAATTCAACTTCCCCCAAATTAAATAAAAATACATATATTTTATGATATTATGAACAATGTAAATAAGAAACCAGGGGATAGAAATCAAATGATATTCAGGAAGAAGACATTATTTTGCCTAAGGAAAAAAATGCTCATTGTAATTTGTAAAATAATCTAGAGATGAATCCTGCCATGGAATTTATAAGAGAATATATTCTCCAAGATATAGATTTTTATCCATAAGGAATAAATTCTATTAAAGATATAGATTCTATCCACAATATAAGAGAATATATTCTATCCAAGACATAGATTCTATCCACAATATAAGAGAATATATTCTATCCAAGATATAGATTCTATCCACAATATAAGCCACTGTATATCCATGATATAATTATATCCATGAAAGATTGCTAATAGATGTTAGAGTGTTTAATTTGATAACAATAATAGGGATAGAGTAAAGTTGCTTCTTTTATAATTTACTGATAAAAATGTAAAAATCAAAATAAAATTGAACAAATCTAGAGATTCTAATAACAAAAATAGCATTGAATCATTTTATAAAGTATTTGGTTCTGCCTAAAGCAACTTTAATGTAATTGATTTCTTTTCATGGAAATAACATCCATGTCCACTCTCTTGTGTCAAACTTGGAATTGCACTTCGTAGCACCCCACCTATGTTCACTGTTGAGATTTGTTCATTACTTTCATGGTGAATAAACTGCATATTTAGTATTTATATTTAGTTCTCTGATGACTGAATATAAAAGCATATTTTTATTTTTCAAAGTTGATATATTAAAACAGATGTTACCAAATTTATATGGCCTAACACCCCATTTCAGAAAAAAAAAATATTCCCTATTACCCCAACCCTACCATACTCCAAGTTCTAGTTTAATCTATAAATTCTGGCTATTTTAGTGGTCACCTGCCTCCAGTTTCCATGTAAAAACTCAGAAAACTGAGCCACGGCAGATAATTATTCTTGGTGGTGGATAAATTGAAGTACAAATTCTGTCAATCTGTGGACTCTGAATCAACATATAATTCAGTTTGTTTTTTATACGTGAGATGTTCTGTTGACTGTAGATTCTTGTTAATTGATATAATGTGAAACCTTGCTATCATTCTTTATGTTTACAAACTATTACTGATTATTGCCAATTATATTCAATATTTTTATACTACTGTATTGATGAGTATTGATAAGTACTCATCAATATACTAGCTTCGGCTCTTCACACCCTACCTGTCCGAATGCAAGGTGCCCTCCCAATGGAAAACCAGCAGGACGGTTCAACTGTTCAAGAAGGGAGACATTCACCACATCGGCAACTATCGCCCCATCTGCCTGTTGTCTGTCATCTACAAGCCGTTTACACGAGTCATCCTGATTGGCAGAACACTAGATGAAGGACAACCATGCGAGCAAGCTGGCTTCCAGAAAGGATTCAACATAATTGGCCATATCCACATGGTAACGAAACTCATTGAGGTTTGTAGGGAGTACAAGATTCCGCTCTGTCTCACTTTCATTGATTTAAAGAAAGCCTTTGATTCTGTGGAGACTGAAGTGGTCATCGAAGCCCTAGCCAAACAGGGTGTTCAAACCCAATACATCAAGATCCTTCATGAGCTCTATTATGGATTCACCACCAGTATCTCACCATCCGACAAGGAAGTGATCATTGATGTCAAAAGAGGGGTTTGACAGGGTGATACCATTTCACCAAAACTCTTCAGCACCACCCACAAGAACATCATGCGAAAATTAGAATGGGAAGGAATGGGAGTGAAGATAGATGGTCGGCAACTACACTACCTCCGCTTCGCTGATGACATCATTCTAATAACACCAAACATTAGCCAAGCGGCACAAATGCTGGCTGACTTCGACTGAGAATGTGGAAAGAGGTCTACAGCTGAATCTGAAGAAAACTATGTTTATGAAAAATGAACTAGTTCCAGAGGCTCCATTCACTTTCAATGGAACAGACATCTCTGAATGCAGCAGTTATGTGTACCTAGGTCGAGAAAACAACATGATGAACGACTTAAAACCTGAGCTGCGCAGGAGGAAGAGAGCAGCATGGAATGCCTTCAAAGGCATCGAAGGAATAGCTAAAAGGGCAAAGAACCTCCGGCTCCGGGCACATCTCTTTGACTCCACAACTCTCCCTGCATTAACATACGCCTCAGAGACCTGGGCCCTTATGAAAGCAGGATGAGAATGCTATTCAGGTCTCCTAGAGAGGAATCGAAAGAGCTATGCTTGGACTATCACACCTCACTCAAGTGAGAAAAGGAATCCGGAGTTCTGACCTCTGTCGCTATTCCAGAATCAGGGGGTGCTGTCTCGTTTGCCAAGGCATTGAAAATCAGATGGGCTGGACATGTAATGCAATTTGGAGACGACCTCTGGACTAGAGCCATTTCCAACTGGATCCCATGGGATGTCAAAAGATCACGTAGCTGCCCACCTACAAGATGGTCAGACTTCCTTGTCAAGACCCTGAAGGAATGGTTTGAGGCTCTCCATATTCCTGAATCAACCAGATGCCATTGGGCTACATTGGCAAGTGATAGGGTCCAATGGAAATGTTACTGGCGCCCGCTCGAGCAAATCGATGAATAACGGGATTCAAGTGATCAAGTGATAAAGTGATTTTTATACACCTTAGACATCAGTTTCCACCAAAGTAGAGTCAAATTCATTTCAGAACAGTCTTTCTCAACTTTTATTCTAAATGGCTCCCTGCAACCCTGTTTATTTCCTGTGACCCACTGTTGTACCAGTTCAAGCACCCTTCTAACAATTGTTCCCCTGCTGAGTAACATGGCTCTAGAGTATTAATTTTATTCACTTGATACCGTTGATATATATTTTTATTTCAGCTAATGCTGTCTCCCTTTAACTCTAGACTTAGAAAGGAGGCTCACTTAATTCCATAAAAGCTTCGTTATCTTCTTAGGGTAGGGATTATTGCACACTGTAGTATAAAGCCTTGTTTTGTACTTGTAATATAAGTGTACAACTTGCTCTTTGGTGCCTTGTAATCTCTTCAGAAAGGACTAGCTCATTCACATTTACAGCCGCAAATCTAGCAAAAGTCACATTGAGTCTTCCCAATGCCACTTGAGTTTTAGAGAACTCATTTGATTTAAATAATTGCCCAGTTAGGACAGACCTATATTCATTGTTTTTTCTTTTCTTCCTATTTCTATTCCAGCTCCTAAGTTGATATTCTTTTTTATTCATTTATATCACTTGTCTTCCCATTGTTCATCAATTTGCTTGAGCGGGCACCAGTAAAGTCTCATTTATTGGGAATGAGGTTCATTATTGTTACTCTTTTTGGCATATCCAATAGACCACGGGTAACTTTCCAGGCTCTGCCGTGGCTCTGGGTTCAACCCAGAGGGCCCTATCTTTTCTATGTCAGACTTGATGTAGGTGGGCCTCACGGGTGGCTCATGTGAGGCCGGAAGGGAAGAGAGATGGTCACTTTTTCCCCAGTTGCCTGCCACCCGGACCCGCTGGGCAGGGTAGGCTCTGAAACCAGACAGCCTTTTAATATGAAAGAAGCAGAAAAACATACATGCCATGACATTATTCTTTTTTATTTAATTTCATTAATAATGCATGATCTTACAAACAATAGCATAGACACCTATACTCTGCCCCAATAAAGGAATGACCCCAGATCCTTCCCTCACTGTATCTGTCTTGCCAATGTATCTCTCTCTTTCATTCTCTCTCTCTCTCTCTCTCTCTCTCTCTCTCTCTCTCTTTCTCTCTTGCTCTCTTCCTTCCTCTCCCCAGGTCCTCGCTTTGGTCCCGGTATTTTGTGTAGTTTTCTGATCTTGCCAGACATACATCTATATTTCCTAATGGCATTGATATATATTACCATCATAATTAAACCCTAAAAAGGGGTCAGGAAAATATTGACTTAGAAAGGGAAAAGTGTTTATAAGAAAACACTTTGAGTTTCTGCTGAGTGTCCCCAAGATTACACCTAAATCATATAACTTATATAGATCACACTGGTATAGAATAAAGACAGACACACTACAAGATATTTTGGAGATTTTCTTCCCTTGCTAAATTTAGAAAAAAATAAGTATACTGTCAAAAAATTAATTAACCCCCTAGCAATATCTGTTTCAAAAAGGGAATACATGTAAATAATCAGACTTAATTAGAAAATGTATCTAAAGACATAGTTTCAAAATGAGAATACTTTTAAAAGTTGCATGAATGTTTAAACAAATCAAAGATACAACGAATTTCTTCATAAAAAAGAGTGTTTTATATATGGAAGACTGATCATCTAGATACAAAATTTCAGCTGAGAGTTATTATTGGTAATTTATTGAAAATAGGATACAAATTGAAATTTGTACACATGCACACACACATACAAACTCAAAGAAGGGGTGAAGGTAAAAGGTTAGTATAGATCTTTATTTTCTTTTGTATCATTTCTGAGAAATAAGGAAACATCATATTCATCATCCTTATATTAATGATATCTATCACAAGGATAAAGAGTCAGAGGTAAAAAAAAGTAGGTGAAAATGGGAAATTTCTATACAAATGGCAACAGAATTAAAAAAATGCTGCAGTGGAGGGATTGGTGATAGAAGTCTCTTTCTGAATAAAACACACACACACACACACACGCGTGTGCATAAACGCACACCCTGCATGAACACATCATGTATCACCATATATTTATTTTTTTTATCTAGTTGTCTTTCCGGAAAAACCGCAGCACTTTTTGTGTCTGACTTTCTGGACCAGACGCCTTGTTTATGCTCTCCAAAGTTGTGTCAGAGGCACAACTACAAATAACTGCAATCCATGGCACTTTAAAAAATTGGGGGGATTAAAAAAAGAAAAGATCCAAACAGCAAATATTTATTTTTACTTGCTTATTTATTTATTTATTTATTTATTTATTTATTTATTTATTTATTTGCTTGTTTGTTTATTTATTTATTTATTTAGGTTTTTTGGGTCACACCCGGCAATGCTCAGGGGTTTCTCCTGGCTCTGCACTCAGAAATTACTCCTGGCAGTGCTCGGGGATCATATGGGATGCCGGGGATCGAACCCGGGCCGGGCACAGGCGGCCACGTGCAAGGCAAATAACCTACCCACTGGACTATGGCTCCGGCCCCTAAACAGCAAATTTTTAAACAATTAAAGAATTTTTAGAGCCAGAGCTCTAAAATAATACAGAACTCTAAAATAATACAGCTCTAAAAATACAGTGAGTAGGGCACTGACCTTGGACCCTGCCATCCCGGGTTTGTTCCCTAGCACCACATACTGTCTACTGAGCCTGCCAGGAGTGCTCCCAGACCACAGAGCAGAAACAATCCCCTGAGCATTGCTGGATGTGGCCCAACAAATAAACAAAAATTATTTTTAAGTACTTTCAATGTAAGCACCAGGATTTATAGCAATATTAATGTTAATCTTTCAGGAACACAGTGTCACTGCGCCTCTCTCTTCCCCACACTGGAACAGTTTTGGTGATTTCTTCTTTCCATTTTTTCTCTCTTTTTCTATTCCATACTTACAGGGTCTTCTTACTGATATGAGTTAAATTGATAAAATAATCCATAAAACTCTGCCAGGGAAACTTGCTCTGTCCCCTGGCAACAGATGCTTATTTTTCCTTTTTTTTCTGGGAGCCATGATTCATCATTGCTGCCTAAGTCTGAAGTGACATTTAACAATGAAGACCTTGAGGGAGTTGGAACTTTCATTGGCCTAATCGATTCAACTCAGCAAATAGTCACTAAACACCTACTTTATTCTTTCACATTCATTCAGCCTTTGGAGAGCATGAACAAGGCGTCTGGTCCAGACAGTCAGACACAAAAGAGTACTGCGGTTTTGCCGGAAAGACAACTAGATAAAAAAAAAAGCATGGTGATACATGATGTGTTCATGCAGGGTGTGTGTTTATGCACACACGCGTGTGTGTGTGTTTTATTCAGAAAGAGACTTTAACTGAAAGTGTATAAGAATTTACTTGAAATTTGTCTGCAAAAGTCAAGCACAGAATAAAAGGAATCCACATTTAAAATAAGTATATGAAGTATATGGGAGTGCTTAAATAAAGATATAAATTAGAGAATAAAGAGGTGATAACTTATGAAACCAGCATTCCAGACAAATGAAATAGCATGAACAAAGATAAGTTTACAAAAATGCAAGATAACTAGATACCTTCAAGGCTACTTTGCAGTGTTATCAGGTATAGAGGAATGGTGATTAGACCAGGATCATCACTTATCAGGTTTTGCATAATTCATTGTTTTAATGATATTCACATTTCTGTCCTACACAAAAAATTTTGATAGACATACAAAATACTGACATGCTTTCATTTATATTAATTACATTGGTTCTTCCTGCACCCCTCAAGGTGTTGCAGGTGTGGCTGTGGTGCCCGACTCCATTGGCAGGTGGCAGACAGGAGATGGCTCTGCCCTGTGGGCCCTGGATGGTTGAAAGTCTGACAGAAGAAGACTGGGCCCCCTGGGATGAACACAGAGCCACAGATGAGCCTGGCAAGCTACCTGTGGTGTATTTGATATGCCTAAAACAGTTACAATAATGGACCTCGTTCCCAACAAATAGGGACGTTACCGACACCCTCTCAAGCAAATTGATGAACAATGGGAAGACAGTGACAGTGATATTTGTCCTACCTGAATAATTTAAGTTGAAATTACTCAGAGTTTTTAAGCTTGATATCTTAGTGATGTGTTGTTTTAAATGAATTCTAAACACAAGTAAAAATGTATTTTTATTAGAATAAGTAACCACTGAATTGATTTTGAACATCAATAGTTATAAACTACATTGAGAGTCTCCATCATGAAAGAGCAGACAAGAACAGAGGGAAGCATTAAGTTTCTTGGTATGAACGGAATATTACACAGATATTATAAATAAACATTTTGAAATTATCATAACTGAACTTGGTGAATTTCTTACTATGATTCCAAGTTTTTCAGGCTGAAATTAAAAAATAAATACTTCTCCAACTTTAATGTTATCTATCCTTTTCTTACTTTTACCATTCTTTTTTAATGTGGCTGACAACAGCGTGGAGTTCAAGGACTCGGAGCAACTCACTCCACTGCTCATCAGGGGGTGGAAGACCTGATGCTTCTGTACTAGGGCCCAGTGAAGCAGCTGCCTGAGTCTGGTGGTGCTATGGTGGGAATAACCAGCATCTTCCTGCAATTGTTGGGATCACTAGTAATAGCCTGAGTGATTTTGCGGGAGTAGAAACATGACTTGTAGGGCTGAAGAGAGACTGAAATGAAGGCCTTGCTTGTGTTATACATGTGCTTTACCATTTGAATTTTTTGTCTTGACTTAGAAGTTACCTTTCTCTTAAACTTGCCCTCACTTCTCTAGGAACTTAGTGCATTGTATGCACAACTTCCTTATTAAACATTCTAAGGATACTAAAGATACTTATCTCTGCTTCATTGAATATAGTTATAAAAAGTTATCTCTTGCTTCTTAGTGAATATCTTTATAATGGTTCTCCAGGGTTCTGTGTATGAAAAACTATGGAGGGCAAAAAATTTTGTAAACTGAAATAAATAGGATATAGAGAAACTATATTATAGATGTTTAGCAATTAAAATCCTGGGCTGGAGCGATAGTACAGAAGTTAGGGAATTTGCATTTCAATCGGCCGACCCGGGTTTGATCCCTGGCATACCATATGGTCCCCAAAGCACTGCCAGGAGTAGTTCTTGAGTGCAGATCCAGGAGTAAGCCCTGAGCATTGCCAGGTGTGACCCAAAGAGCAAAAAAAAATCCTTACTAATAGGAGACAGAGAGATTGTACAGTGGATAATTGACTTGTGTTGCACACTGCCGATCTCTGCACCACATATATATCTATACATATGCACACATATATATGTATATGTATATATATGTCCTGAGCACCTCCAGGATTTATCCCTGAATGTAGACTCAGGAGAAAACCCTGAGCATTGCCAGGTATGTTTCAAAACAACAACAACAACAAAAATTTGAATAATAAAGGTAAAAAAATACTCAGTTTTGACTAGTATTAGAATATATCTATAAGCTGTACTTACCTGAATAAATTTCAATGAGTATTGGTTCAATAAACACCTCCATGCTTTATTTGCATGTTCCAGTAAGGTAACGATGATTAAAATGAATTTGGAATTGCTTCCTCTCTTGTATCTACAATAGTTAATCATGTATAGAATAGTGCAATCTGTAGAAAACATAAATCAAATAATATTGCTCTCTTGCTGAAATGTTCCAATATATTTTTTACATACTTAGAATTTAAATTTTTCTAGGATTATAGACAGAGTCATTGCACAAAAAGTTGATCTGTCAAAGGGATATGTATGATGACCACTAAATGTATATATGGTAAGCCACAATGTGTAAGAGAGCACAGAGACAGTAGACAGACAGAAAGAAGAGGAAAAGTGCCTGCTATAGAGACAGGCTGGGTGAGGAGGGACGAAATCTGGGGACAGTGGTGGGAGGAAATGGGTGCTGGTGGAAGGATGTGTGCTAGAATACTAAATGACTGAAACCCAATCATGAACATCTTTATAATTGTATATCTCATGGTGGTATAATAAAATTCAAAAAAATACATGACCTGTGTCATAATTACTTTATTGCTAGCACTTAAGGGAATGATAGAACACACTATATACCAACAGACATTTTAATCGCATACCAATTTATGCCAGAATAAAAAGTTAATCAATGGCTAGACTGGTTTCCTGGACAATCAGTTGTTAAACCAAGACTGAAAGACAAATTTCGGCGGGGGCGTGCGGCCGTCGGCCCGCGCAAAAATTCATTTTATGTCTTCTTATTTTTATTATCTCCCAATTTTTTCTAATAATCTATGTGAATATACATTGAGGCTGTTCACATAGATTCATTTCCCAATGTGGCAAATTATATTTATCTGCTTCTTATTCATGCATTTTACAAAAGTTTCATTTCAAATTTATTTTGACAAAGTGTGATACCATTTAGGATTTTATAAATGGTATATAAAAAAGAGCCAAGTGGAGGAAGGTGGATTGAATTAATCATGTAAAGGTTAAGTAATTCTGAATTTGAGCAATGAGTATCGATTGCTCTTTTAAAATCTGTTTGGAGAACTATGTCATTGTGATAAACACTTACAAGAGTCTCTTGAAATCCATTCAAGAGCAAAGAGAAGAGTGGAGAAGCTATGGTAAACAGATATCTATTTTTCATATAAAGTTGTTTTGAAATATACTACTCTAGCCATAGAATAATAAGTATTTCTGGCAAATAGGCAATGGGAAATTATGTTATGGAACTGTATTTAACCACAGTGTGTCAAAAGGAAAAGCATAGGTACAGAATGATCTCCCTCATATGCAGGGTTTAAAGGTACACAGGGAAGATATACATAGGGATATACACAGGAATACAAAAGGTCTAAAATATTTAAAAATGATATTTAAAATAGAAAGCAATTCTCACCAAACAAATAAAACTCATCTAAATTCTAAGTAGTTTAGGATATTTGAATAAAATGCTTCCTCTGTTCTTAAATTTGGCCCAACTTTTCTGCTCTGTTGTAGGCAAGTTTTTCTGTATATACAGAAAAAGGGCTAAAGAGATTGTACAGCAGGTAAGAAACTCGCCTTGCCCATGGCTTACTTAAGTTGATTTTAGCATCACATATAGTTCTTTGAGTATTGTCAGGAATGATCCCTAAGCACAGAGCTAGGAGTGAGTCTTGAGCACTGCTTAATATACCCCCAAAAATAACCTCACAACAACCCAACCAAATGAAAAACAGTAAGAGTCTTGGTTGGTGCGGTCTTGAGCACTTTGGTGATGGTTATTTGAGATAACTATGTATGCCAACACTATAAATGTCACCACCATTGTACATAATACCTGAATTAAAAAAAATAAATTTAACCAGAGGAAATAGAAGACATATATTGAAGAATTTAGCTTAGAAGACAGGTTATACATTGCAAAGTAAAGCATATGGGTACTATATTAAGTTAAATAAATGGGGGAAACAAGAATGTCTTTAGATAGGTCATACTAGAATAATCCAGTGAAAAGGATAATCATAAGAGTACTCAGATAGGTAGTTTATGATTCAGTAATGTGAGTTGGCACCACAACTTCAAAGGAAAAAGAAAAAACAATGAGGTAAAAACTATCTACTAATATGTTTAATGCTTTCTATACCTGTGTAATTCAAAAGTAATTTGAATTGTATTTTATCAGTTATTTATCACTGTATCACTGTATCACTGTCTTCCCGTTTATCATCGATTTGCTCGAGCGGGCACCAGTAACATCTCCATATGTCCTGTCTCATGCAAGTACAGCCCAAGGGCACCTACTTGCTCCAGGAACATAAAGAGCCTCAAACCATTCCATCACATCATGGGAATGAGGTCTAAAATTGTGACTGGTATTTGGCATATCAAATATGACATGGGTAGCTTGCCAGGCTCTGCCATGTGGGTAGCATAATATGCCTGTACAGTGACAAGCATATCAGTTATTTAACTATCCATAACTGCTTCATAATTTGGAAACTGAGTAATAGAGTAGATGATCCTTGGAGTACTGAAACTACAGAAAGGAAAGTCAAAATGAATGAAATATTTAACAAAATGGTTTGGGTTGTGAATATAGATCAATTTAAACCGAATTGCTAATTAAATACCAAAATGTATTGATATATATCTATATATATAACATACATATGTTACATATTGAAATAGATTATGAACAGGTCTCCGTTTGAAATTTATGATCTTCTCAAGTTAGAACTGCATACTGCTCACTTCATTCTATTATTTCCAGACCTGACTCCTAGTCACATCAGTAGATAACAGAATTTATAATTTGCAGTGTATTTCACAATGATAAAATGATGTCTATGGTATGTTTCCCTATTTATTAAAATAAGTTCATAACTTTCTATGTTCTTAGTTTAATAATCTTAAAACTGTATGGCGGCTGGAGCAATAGGGTGCTTGCTTTGTATGTGGTAGGTTGCTTGTCTTTTACAAGATTGACAGGGGTTTAATCCCCAGCATTCCATATGGTTCCTTGAGCCATAGAACCTACCAGGAATGAACCTTGAGTGCAGAGCCAGGAGTAAGACCTGATCATCACCGAGTATCACTTGTATCACTTAACTTCCAGTTGTTCATCGATTTGCTAGAACGGGCACCATTTGTGCCTGCCATGTGCTAGTATAGCCCAAGGGCCTCTGCTCACTCCAGGAACATGGAGACCCTCAAACCATTCTTTCAGGTGATGAGAATGAGTCTATTACTGTTACTGTTTTTGGCATATTGAATACGATACTGGTAGCTTGCCAGGCTCTGCAGTGCAGGTGCTCTCAGTTCTTGATTTACTGCACACAATGGGGGGAGCCAGGAGCAGCTCTGCCCCAGGTATCTGTGTCTATATTCATGGCTGACAGCCCAGGAGGAAGTTCATGGGCAGGTTCATTAGCCTTCCCGGATGGGACAGAGGTGGGGGAAAGGGAGTCCAATTCCATCCCCATGGAAGCCTGGTGACTTTAGCCGCTACGATCAGCATATCTGGACCTGAAATAGGCTTCTCTCTAGGGTGGGGTTCTGATGATCATCACTGAGTATGACCCCAAAATAATAGTGATAATAATAATAATGATGATAATAATAATAGTAATAATCATCTTTAAGCTATATCACATGTTGTTAAGAGCATTATGGGTGTGCATTACGGGTGAGAATTTGGTGTGTTCAGGTCATCATTATATATCATTCTTCTCCTATAGGCTTTAATAATGAACATGAAGTTTGCACACATTAATGGAAACAATTTAGATTTAACAGATAATATGTGGCATTGAAATTAATAAATATCTATGAATTATGGGCTGCGAGTAGACATATTTTAGCATGTGGAATACATGCCTGTATTTAAAAACCAGGTGTTCTAGTGACAAAAATAAAAATCAGGTAGATTTTAAGATATCAGAAAGGCATAAAAAATTATCTTATATTTTTATAAGATGTAGATAAGATCATGGCCAGTCATATATATGTCTATAAAATTTCATTATTAGATAAGTAACTTGTTTTGAAAATATTGATATTCTAAATTCAAGAGATACAGATTTTTATCAATAATAATAGAGAGTAAAGAGCCAGGCTTATAAAAACATAATACAGATGTCAAAGAGATAGTACAGCAGGCGAGGCACTTGCCTAGCATATGGCGAAACCAAATGTGATCCCTGGCACCACAAATGTTCCCTGAGTCTCTCTATAAGTGCTACTTGAGCACAGAGTTAGGAGTGAGCCCTGAGTTCTAACAGTTGTGTTTAGAATACAAAACATACAAAATAAAAAGACTATACATAACAATAAAGAAGGAGTTAAAAATATGATAAAAATATAATACAAAGTTAAGTAAAACAGTAACAAGAATTGTGTTCATTATATGTTAAGAAGATATTGGGAAATAGTGGGCTGCATAAGATATATTATGAAATTAATTTTATCTTTTTTTCTTTCATTAAAGTGACTACTGGAATCACTTCACTTGATCACTTGACATCCCATTATTCATTGATTTGCTCAAGAGGGTGCCAGTAATGTTTCCATTTGTCCCTGTCACATGCCAGGGACTACTGGAATATTTAAACTACCATGAGATCATATTATATTTAATTGAATGGCAATATTTGAAATTACCCAAAATATTTCCATAGTTATTTCAAAACAGTGACTTTTTTATAATTATGTATAAATAGCATTTTCTTTTCCTATTTTTTTGGCTTTTTTGGGTCACACTCAGAGATGCTCAGGAGTTACTCCTGGCTCTGTGCTCAGGACTTACTCCTGGTGATGCTCAGGTGACACTATGGGATGCTAGGGATTGAACACTTGCAAGGCAAACATCCTACCCACTGTACTGTCACTCTGGCTCCAAAATAACATTCTTCCTATGTTATGTGACCTTGTCTGTAGACATCACTGACATGTATATGCCATGCTATGTTACATATTACCATATATTCTCAGTCTAACTTCAATGTCCGTTATCCCACCACCAAATCTTATTATGTTTCTTTATATTATAACTTATTGGGACTCTACCTTTATTTTATTTCGATTCTCACTCTTCCACATTTAATTATTATTATTTATTTTTTTGCTCTAGGTTCCTTGGACTTTCAAACCATGCTTTACAACTTTCTAAAAAAGTTCATTAAACTTAAGCTTTACATTGTCACTTTTATGTAATATTTTAATGTTAATGAGCAAATGAACCTTTTACTCACCTTCTGGAACTACCCATTTGTCTAGTTCTGTCTTTGCTTCAAATGATTTTCTTTGTATCTGCGTTATCAAAAATCTTTCAAGAATTCCAAGTACTACTACTACTTCCTGTTGTCATTTCACCTACGTTTATTGAAACCAACATTTTTTTTTTTTTGCCGGGGGTGGGCGTCTGGGGCGGGGGCGCTGGAGGCGCCCCGCTTTCATTGTTTTAGTTTTCATTTAATTCTGTTTTATCTCTCTGGTCCCTCAAAATTATTTACAGGGTAGTTAAATCTTTAAATAAATTTATTGTGATATGATCATGCATTATGAAATTAAAAATTTCTTTCAGAAAATGTTTTCCTTATAGCAATAATGCCTAAAATTGTTTTCAGTGTTACCTTATGTGGAGATTAACACAATAAAACCAACGCGACTGGCTCTTTCATCCTCTCTCCAGCAGGGTCTATGAAGAAGATTGAGACAGATACTGTGGTTTATCCAAGCTAGTTTAAACAGCCCTGTACCAAGGTTCCTCAACCCTTCCTTAGGCATAGCCTCCATTTCCCTGCCCACTTTGGTGGTATATGCCATCTCCCATGAGGACATGACAAAAGGATAAACTGTTAGTGCAGTGGCGGTAGTGGGTAAACGTTTGGCAGTTTAAAGTCACAACATCCTTGTGACTCTAAGAATGTTTGTTCTTTGCCAGATCTCTCCCTGCTAAGCGATCTGCATGGCTGCCCTTAGTAGTCGATAGACGCTTGTACTCTTCGTAGCGGGAAATTTCCCGCTTAATCCCACACTATCCCCAGCAGTAAATTTCCCATTTAGGCATATATCTAGCAGGACATTTGTACTCAGGTTTATGTTTTTCCAGGCAAGACTTTACCTGGTTGGGCCAGTGCTTTCCCTTGGACTGGTTTTACCTGCTCCTATCTCAGCCAAGCATTTACAAGGTAATTACCCATTGCCTTATTTTTTTTCTTTCAAACTGAATATGCAAGCCATTGACTTTAGCTAAACTGCTATTTCATTTGCTGATGAAAATGCTCAAGACAACAAAAAAGGGGCACATTAAGAACCAATGGGAACTGAGACATCTGTATCTTTTTTTTTTTTAACACCATCTGTCTCCCAAGTGTTTAAATGAATCTGAATCCTATTCAGTTTTGCTGGTCTGCAAAGGAAAAAAATGCTTCTTTGGCAATTTTAGGCATATTGAACACATTTCAATGAGACAATTTAGTTGTGAAAATAATTTCTTAGTGCATAACCCTCTAGGGATTATAAGGAATGCAGTTTAGTTGGTTTATTAAGTAAAATTTACACAAACCAGGAGCTTATGTTTGCATACGATAAATGGGATGAACCATTACTTTCATGGGAGATTTGGAGAAGGGTTGACCAAGTTAGATAACTACTCTAGATAAATGAAGTAGCATCTGAAGTAGAATCTACACACGTATTTGTATATAAATGCATAGAAACATATATATTTGAAGCACAGGAAATATATCTGTAGCATATATACATATATGTATATATACACATATGGTTTTGTATATAAGTCCATACATATTTAAAGCACATGACATGTACCTGTAATTTATCACTTGCCACTTGTCTTCCCACTGTTCATCGATTTACTAGAGCGGGTGCCAGCAACGTCTCCATTCTTTGGGAATTAGGTCCATTATTGTTACTGTTTTTGGCATATCGAATACACCATGGATAGCTTGCCAGGTTCTGCCATGGCTCTGGGTTCATCCCAGGGATCCCTTTGCTGCAGAAAGTAGCAGCTATATAAGAATGTTCTACTATATAAGACTATATATGAGTATATAAACTATATAAGACTGTTGTATAGCTGTTCTACATTACATAATACATATTGATTTTTATATTAAATAGAGTACCTTATATTTCTCGGTCTTATATTTAGGAGATGGGAGGTTCAAATTCCTCACACATGGCTCTACTGGTTATATGCTTGGCACCTCATATAGTTCTCTGCCAGGTATAACACCTGAGTCAAGAGCCAGAACTAAGTACGAGCACAGCCAGGCCCAAACTATCAACAAACAAAGAGATGGAGAAAGAACAATTTCACAGATGCAAGACAATTCTAAAACAATTTTCCCCCAAATCATCTGTCTAAATAGATAACTAACTAATTACAAATTCTACATAATCAGTATCCCCCTGGCTACTTAGGGCTGCTTTAAATGTAGCTGGAAAATATAATTTCTAAGTCTGTAACTCAGTGAAGAAAATCAATACAGTGCTAAAGGTGAAGTAGTTATTTGGGAGACTAAAGAAAAATGCAGATAAATATAGTCTAGAATTTCCTGACTACAACAATTCACACTCAATTTAACAGGAAATTAACCACGATTTCCCCCGAAAATCCTTTTATCTTCCTACATAATTAGTCATCACTCAGTCCAGATCTATTTTAGCATGGTTTTATTCTTTGGAGTTATCAAGATAATATAATGTATGATATACCAACATGAGATATAAATCTAATAAATTCAGGACTATGGAGATAGCAGAGATAGCTCAAGGGCCTAAGGCACATTCACTGCTTGTGATAGCCCTAAAGTTTGAGTCCTAGAACTGCATGACTGCCTCAGTACTGTGGGCTCAGGCCTGGTGGTCACCAGCATCTCTGGTTGCAAGAAGCACCACATCCTCAGGTCCAAATACTAAAGTATCAGAAATGCACCCGTTCCCACCCCCCACCACACAATGAAGTCCAGGTTTTATCCCTGGTACCACAGAGTCCCACTTGGACCCCAGTGGAGTGAATCCTAGGCTCAGAGTCAAAAGTAGCCTCATCAACACCGCTGACCAAATTGGCTCCAAAGATATGCCTCTCACTCATAATGATTTGTTGTGGTTGAATTCTGTGCCAAAATACAAATGTCTCCTCCCTGAAGAACGGTCTTTACTCCTACTACCCACAAATATGTCTTTATGTAGAAATAACATTTTTGAAGCTACAACCAAGTTAAGCTGAGGTGATTAAGGTAAGTGAATCCAATCTGGTGAAGACAAATACCACATGAAGAATGAGACACTCAGGCAAAGTGCAGGTTTTCACCCACAGATTGGAGTTATGCAGCTGCAAGCTAAGAATGCCCAAATTATGCCATTGCTGTAAACTAAGAAATGGCAAGCAAGAAGTCTACCTCGAGTCACAGAAGGAACACAGCCCTGCTGGCAGAGATTTTAGACTTCTGCCCAAATTACTGTTGAAGAATAAATTCTTGTTGCTTTAAGTCACCCAAATCATGATAATTTGCTATTGCAATCCTAGGAGACTATACTCCTTTTCATATTAAATTTTAGCCATCAGGACCTGCCCTGATTTGAACTTATACTTCAAAAAATTTTGATTGGGAATTTAAAATTAAAAAGGAATTAGTATGAGAAAGTTACAAGGGTATGAAGAAAAGGCCCATGGGACAGAGTTTGGAGCCCAGCTGTTACTGGAACTGCAGGATGCTATAGAAAGTAAGAATGGTGCTTTCAAAAGAGCATACTAATGTTGAAAAATAAATGGTTGTCTTGCTTTTAATTATTTTATTTTTCTCCAGTCTTAGGAAGAATTGTAGAAAATGTCCATATTTTATTTCTAAAGTGGAGAGAAAAATTTACATATGTGATGGGGTTGGAGCAATATTACAGCTGGCTGGGCATTTGTCTTGGATGTGGCTATATGGATTCAAGCCACAGTATCCCATATGATCCTCTGAACACTGCCAGGATTGATTTCTGAGCGCAGTACAAGAGTAAGTCCTGAGCATGGCATGTTATAACACCCCCCAACAAAAAATCATACATTCAACTTCAGCAATTAATTTTCTTGCTTCATTACATCTTAAGAATGCTGAAGAGGGGGCCGGAGCAATAGCCCAGCGGGTAGGGCATTTGCCTTGCATGCAGCCGGCCTGTGCCGGCCTGGGTTCGATCCCCGGCATCCCATATGGTCCCCCGAGCACCTTCAGGAGTAATTCCTGAGTGCAGAGCCAGGAGTAGCCCCTGAGCATTGCTGGGTGTGATGCAAAAAAAAAAAAAAAGAATGCTGAAGAGAAGATATATAAAATAGAATTATTAATAATGATGTTGATGATATACAACTCTACAAGTATATTTAGGATCAATAATCATATCAAAGATATACAACTTCAAAAAACTCATCTTTGGGCTTGTGAAGAATTGTGAGAAATGCCTTTGCCTATTGTAAGTTATAAAACTCATAGTGACTAAAGTCAACCTCCTACCCTTTCTTCTTGGTAAATCATTTCAAGTCCATTGGAAATTAATCACTGAGTTCACCATAGAGAAAATGAGTCAGGAGCATGACAAAGATACTGAGTTTTGTTTATTATCACTTTTTTTTCAGATGAAACTCCACTTATAAAGTTGTTTTCTGAGAAACATTGTGCTGTCCTCTTGACTCTTTGAAACAGTAAACACTTACAGTTGTATGTTTTCATGTGCCATGTTTCAAGAACAAAGAACTTTACATAAAGAAGTTTATATAAGCCTCCTCTGAGACTTTTGCAGATGATAAAGCAAATTTAGAATTGCTTAAGCAACTTGGCTAGACTCACACAATGTTATAGATACTGACAGATTTTCCTGAAATCTTGCTGCAGAGCTTACACTGAGCCTCTATTGTCTTCTTAATGATGAGATCTGGTTTTGTACATGCACAGTACTGGAATATCTTCTAGCCACTTTCTGTGACATCTTTTCAAGCAAAATATCCATTTTCACATCAAGTCATCTTTACGAAGCACAGGGTAGAAGAGTGACTCTGAAACATTTTTTTAACTGGTGTCTTTTCTTTACCTAAAGTTTAGCTGATATCTTGCCTTCCCTGTGACTCTTCCTCCATATTTGATGTGTAAAATCTAGACAGGTACAGCTCTTACAATCTTAATATTATCTCACTCTTTACAACAGTGAATGCTCCTTTATGTCATCTATGTCACATTCACTTTCAAAGCTACCAAGGTGCCAAAAAACTATTATTTATTGGCTTACTTGCATTATTGTATGCACTCTTTAATTATGTTGCTTAACCAAAAGGAGGAAAATTGAGAATTAGTCCAATGTATGAAGAGTTACTCAGATTATCACATGTAAAATATTTCTGAAGGGCAAAGGAATGCTTTTCATCTTTATTTTTATTGCATATTATTCTGAGGACCAGTTTTTATTAGTAAGAAGGACTCTATTATTTGTTCTGACAGTGACACAAAAATGTACCTAAATCAAACAATATAAACATATAAGTTAAAGATGGCATTACCAGAGTTTGAGTACTCTTTTCTGCAGTTTACTTAGTGCTTAAATACATTTCATTATTTTTTAAAATTTTTTAGCCAAATGTTGAAACAGATTTGACATAGTAACATTTCTCCCTACCTATTTACTTTCCAATTATGATTTAAATGTGCATATGTAAATAAATGACATTTTCTAGGCAGTTATCCTAAGGAAGTTATCACGGGAAAGTTTATGTATATCTGTGGAAGTTTTCTGCTGCTCATCCTTTGAAATAAAATGTACATTTCCTTGAACTGCAGGAGATGATGACAAGGGGGAAAATAAATTGTCCCAGAAAAGAAAAGGTTGTTTAGCACAGCTGGTATGTGTGAGTGTCAGTAATCATCTAGGGCATCATTGAGCTAAAGATTCTCCCACTCATCTTCAAAATAGTACCTTTATTCTGAGGCCAGAGAACACCAGCATCTGTCAGATAATTCCCTGATTAAAATGCTCTGCCCTCCATTTGATAAAATACTGTTATGTCCCCCTGCCCAATTTTTAATTTATGTGCACTAAGGAGAGAAATTTAGAAAAAAAAGGAGACAATCACTCCTTTTTTTTTAAATATGTCTGGACATTTCCTCCTTTTTTTATTAGTTTCCTTTTAAAAGCCTTTAGGCGATAAAGTACTAAACAGGAAAATAAATGTCAAGGTATTTGTTAATGCTGAGTTCTATGGAATAATTCACTCAAGGTACTTTTGGCATTCATATAAAGCATGTCTGACTGAGGTTATAAGTCCCAAGCTTTCATGAATAGCGGTAATTTTTGGTATATATATATTAATTCAATTGAAGATATTCAATATTTTAAATAAATTTAATTATTAAATTTAATATAAAATTTAAATAATTTTTATGCATATTTGCTGGGATTTATGTCCTCTTGAGCCCTTAAAAATCCCCATACTAAAAAGGCACAAGAGAGCCCCAGTTTCAGACTCTTCTGATGAAGCATCAACACGGTAGAGAGACCTGTAGCAATCAGCGAAAGTGACATAGAGGATACTAGGTTTTCATCAGCATTCTGTGGTTCAGTCTCTTGACAATGCCACTCACAAGTTCAGTTTTGCTCTTGTCATTTGAAAATTTAAGCAAAGTATTAAGCTCATTTGTAGCTACTTTATGTTAAGTTCTAAAACTACTAAATATTGGACATATCATGAAAAGCCTGTTGCTAAATATGGAATATGGAAAGGAATGTGTTAGAGATGCCAGTGGATTTCACTGAGCGAGCAGTAATTTTATAGAAAGTCTAAATAGACTGATTGTTCAAATTCTTGTCTGTGTCTGAAGACAGCTTGCTACTTTTCGTGTTCCTATATTTTTCGTGTTCCTATATATGTGTATATGTTTGTGTTCCCTGCAACTCCCAAATAATCCAATGTTGTCTCATTATGAATTTAATTTGAGTTATCAAAATAAATATGCTGGCTGTACTTTACATTTTTTCCAGTGCTGAAATTCTGATATTCAAACCTTAAATAAGAGAGTGACAGTCCTTATACTTCATTACAAATGCTAATCATATTATATTGTCATTCTGTTCGTAGTTTGTCTCCTACTCCTCTTCATAAACTGACAGATAATTATTCAAACAGTTCTGCTCCTGCACATACAGCATGATAAAGACTAGTACACCATGCTTCAGCAGTTCCATAGTCACTTATCAAGAATAGAGAAAATCATGTTTTAACAAATTCTAACTTAGGATTCAGTAAGGAGGGAGGAAGAGCTAGAACATGGCAAATTACATTAAAAAATCTCATGCTTTTAATTATTCAAGCAACGGTAAAAAACTTATTGTACAGAGATAGAAGATACTGTTAAAATATCTTAAAACAAACAAATAATTACATTACTTATTCAACTTGTGGTTGAATGCTGTTAATGCTACATCTGAAATATATTTACCGACATTTATACATTAAATACAATCTAGCAAACTATGTATAATGCATAAATAATTATTGATGCAAAAATAGTTTTAAGATTGTTATAGTAAGAATACAATATCATCAATTTGTTAATTTAAATATGAGATTGGCAAACAAATGTGCTTACGTTTATGATATTCCAAAATAAATCCTCCTACCTACCTAAAGTTTTTTGGGAGCTAGTTAAATGTTCTAACAATATTTCTTGAGAGCATCAGATTACTGGGATGTTTCATAGAGCAAAAGTTTTAGTAAGCTACATTTGGAAGATACATAGACTGAGGCGTAAATGTCCTGAGTTCAAACTTTGGGGTTTCTTAGTTAAGAACTGCAAGAATGAATCATTTTTCCATAAGAATTAATTTATCTGTATTTAAATCTCATAAGCGTGAGCATTCTTAGTAGTAATGCGGTACCCTAAGTGGAGAGTTCTCTAGTCTTGCTGTGCTTATGCAAAAGAACAAGCCAGGTTTATTAAGTCATTTGGCAAATTTAAGATGAAGGTGGAGAGAAAACCAAATTTCTATAACTTTTGTAAAGATCCGATTATAGCTCTACAAAAGATAATTGAATAAATGTATGTATCCAAATAAGAGAGCTACTAGCTCTCCCTGTGCCCAGCTGCTCACGAGGCGCCAGGGAGGGATGGCGGGTTCTAGCCCTGGCCTACCACCCCAGCAGAGCTTCACAACAAGCCAGATGACCCTCCATTCCATGAGGGCCTCCATTTTCCACATCCGGACCTCCTTCTCATCAGAACTCCATCCAGCAGATGAGCCTATCACGGCCCAGCTCATGCGGCCACTTGCAGCCTTGCAGTTCATCAATAAATGCTGTATTTAGAGGTGACTACAAGAGTATGCCACCCGCATGGCAAGCCTGGCAAGCTGCCCGTGTCGTATTTGATATGCCAAATACCAGTAACAATTATGTTAGGTTATTCCCATGACCTAATATAATGCTTTGAGGCTCTTTATGTTCCTGGAGAGAGCAGATGCCCTTGGGCTTTACTAGCATGAGACAGGGCATATGGAGATGTTACTGGAGCCCGCTAGAACAAATTGATGATGAACGGGAAGACAGTGATAGTGATAGTGAATCTTAGACATAGTGGTACAATTTTTCCTTAAAGTCTAATATATTATCAATATAACACTATATATTGTTACAAAGTGACAAGTGACTATATACTGTTGTTAACAAAATAACTGTGAACTGAACAGCATCATACACTTGTATATATTTATATCACTAAGTGTTTAAGTAGATAAAGAAAAATTGCATTGGGTATTTGTTAAAATGTCATGAACATAAGATTTAAGAATACTATATCCAGGGTTATTGCAATAAGGGAAAACAATTGAACTCAATCTTCTAGAGAGGAGCCAATTTAAATTTTAGGATTGTGCTAGTCAAAGAATAGTAGAGAGCTTCAGTGCCATGCAGGATAAACATGAGTATCTGGGGATATTATTTGGTATTTACTGAAATTAGACTCCTATCTTCTCGACAGACAGGGAGATGGGGATCTAGCTTTCGTGAAGGTTATGTTTAAAAAGATGCTGGAACAGTATATGATTGAGACCTAATTATGAACATCTTTGTAATTATATATCTCATCTTTGTAATTATATATATTCATTTTCATAAAAATTAATAAAAACAATACGTAGGTAAAAGAAAGAAGAAAAAAGATGCTAGGAGTAGTTCTGACATCTCAAAAAGGCACAGGAAGATGTTTACAATGGCAAGTTTTCTAAAGAAATGTTCTAAGAAATGGGAGGGTAAGGTCCTTGAGTAGAAAGGAAATCTGTTTAAAGATTAGTCAGCTGAGGGAAACTAGAAAGAGGAGCTGATCAGTATGTGTCCAAGCCAATGCAATTAAATGATAAAATGACAAGAAAGCAAAGAGATGTTTTCTTTTCCCAAATTTAATGCTATCTCTTGCCTAATGAACCTATTTATTTATGGATAAGCACAAACATACTTTATGCTTTGATTCAGGTATCCAAAGTCAGAGAAGTTCAGTGTTCACAAAGGCTTCCCAACATTACTTTCTTTTTTTCCAACATTACTTCCTACAGTGTCCGTAACCCAGCGAGTCATGTGTCTCAGGAAGCCAAAATTTTCTGAGTCTGTGGTCTCTGGGTACATTTGATCATCTCAGTCCTTTTAGCAGTGGACTTGCATTTTGATTAGATGGCTAAACTCAGACTTGCTAAATAGCACTTGTTAAAATGACAAGGGCTGTTTTCTGAAAATGCTAAAATGTTGACTCTTACAGTGTGTTTTTATTTAGCTGGTGAACAGCGACTCATTAATTTAGTGAATAATGAGATTCAGAGTTAAGATTTAGTAGCTAATAATAGTAAGAAAAAAGAGCAATCAGTGATTTTGTTTATTTAATACCTTACAGTTATAAAGTACTACCACACACATGAATTCATCTATTCTTTATAACTCCATTAAATTGAGTAAAATTTTCAAATTGAGTGAGTTTAGTGAATTTTGGTAAACTTACTTAAAATTTAGCAAATTTTTCATGTTACAACCAATATGTTGAGACCTGGTCTAGAGACATGTGAATAATTTCATAGAAGCAAGGCTCAGAGCTGGTTCTGGAAATCTATTCTGTAAGATAAGAGGAACAGCATGGAAAATTGTTTGGAACACAGCTTTAGAAGTATACAAGGCCTTGAATTTAATTCCTGCCAAAAATAGTTTCATGGAAATTTATTGAAAACTGTTTAGTTTTGTTTTTCATCTATAAAAGAGATGAAATTTTTTGAAATTTTTGAAATGTTGCTGGAATACATGAAAATAATCTTATGAACTGTCTCATAAAGTAAAGACTTTATAAAGATTGCTGCTCTGATGCTCCAGAGATGGACAGAGATTAAGGCACAGGTCCTTCCGCTGTACGCTATGCGGACACTGCAGAGATTGACCCTGATTCCAGAGCAAGGAGTAGCCCCCTGAGAAACACCAGATGTGGCAAACAACACAAAACAAACAAAACTCAAAGTTAGGGCACTGGAGTGGTAATACCACAGGTAGGCGTCTGCCTTGCACACAGATGACCTGCATTCGACCCCTACATCCCACCTGGGTCCCCAAGCACTGCCAGGAATAATTCCTGAGTGCAGAGTAGCCCCTGAGCATCACCAAGTGTGGCCCCTAAAATAAAACAAACAAAATCAAACAAAACTAAAATTTAAAGAGCAACCACAAAATATCATTGCTTCTTTGTGATATTTTCTTCTTTTCCCGCTGGCTACTCATCCATTTTTGCTTCAACATCAGCACACATTTTTGAAAAAAAGAGGGAGAGAGATAACAAAATTTGAAATTATGATCTTAAAATTCAAAAATCACTCATTAATATTTATTGGAAGTTTACTGAGCTGTTGTTCCAAGCACTTTACAGATTTATTTAAATACGGGGCCAGAAAGATTCAGGTTAGTGGTAACATGCCTACCTTTCACATGTCCATTCCAGGTGGTGGAGCCAGGAGTAAGCCCTGAGCACTGCCCGGTATGGTCCAAATATTTTTTAAATGCTATACTGTAAGTTCTATTTTCTTTTTAGCTTCAGTTTATAAGTAAGGAAATTGAATTTTATAGCCATATAACTTTGTCCCAATTGGGGAGACACTATTTATATTTTTATCATACCTGACAGTTCTCAGGTGCTATACTGACATAATCTATGGGTCCTTCCCGGAGGTGCTGTTGTACCACACACTATAGGAGATTGAACCCTGGACCCTTGCATGCAAAGTTTGTGCTCAACCCTTTAAGGTATTTTCCCAGTTCCTAGGAAACTGTATCATCATCATCATCATCATCATCATCATCATCATCATCATCATCATCATCATCATCATCATCATCATCATATGTCACCTGCATGGCATAGCCTGGCAAGCCTCCCGTGTCATATTTGATATGCCAAATACCAGTAACAATTATAGACCTCATTCCCATGACCTGATTAATGGTTTGAGGCTCTTTATGTTCCTGGAGCAAGGAGATGCCCTTGGGCTCTACTAGCATGACACAGGACATATGGAGATGTTACTGGTGCCCGCTCGAGCAAATTGATGATGAATGGGAAGACAATGATACAGTGATACAGGTAGAGGTATCATATATTAAAGATTACCCATTTTAAGTGCACCGTAAAATACTTTTTTGTTGTTTTTATGGGTGGTTCAAAAGTAACAACTGGTGGTGCTCAGGGCTCACTCCTGGCTCTGCCTTCAGAGATCAGTCCTGGTGGGATTTCAGGAGATCATATAAGGTTCTGGGTATCAAACCCAGGTCATCTGTGTGGGTCGTCAAGTGCCCTACCTACTGTACTTATCTATGTGGCCCCAGTCAAATGAATTTTGACAGATAAATAATGCTATTGCTACATTTTCATCATTGTCTTGAATTCCTCTGTGCTCTTGCTCCTTTTCCAGTTAACTTCAGTCCTAGCAACTGGCTTCTATATCATTTTGTCCTTTGGAAACATTGTATGAAAGAAATCAAATACGTGTAGCCCTTGAGTCTGACTTCTTTCACTTACATAATCTTTTTTGAGATTTTTCCAAATTCTGTAGTTGGCTACATTCTAATGTTGATATGGATATATCAAAAAATTAATGTTCTTATGCACAGATTGATTTTAAGGTTGGCTATGTGAATAGACTATAAATCTTTGAATACAAACCTTCATAAGGATATGAGATTTCATTGTTCTTAATTAAATTCCTACAAGTAGAATTTCCAGATAATGTAGCAAGTGTGGTTTTAAGGAACTTCCCTGTTTTCCAAAATTGGTGGAGGATTTTGCATTCCTCCCAGTAGTGTGCCAGAGTTCCAATTGCTTTAAATATTCATTTTCTAATTCAGTGACTTTATTTTAGACATTCTAGTGGATGATCATCCTATCATTGTAGCTTTGATTTGCATTTTCCAAATGCCTAATGATACTGAGAAATTTTTTTGGCTCTTGGCAACTTGTATAACCTCTTTTGAATATGTATATGACTTTATTCTGTTCAATTGATCTGCAAGTTTACCTTTCCTCTGCTGCAGCAAGGCTTGATAGCTGTGGCTTTATATTGAGCCTCGCAATAGCACAGTGCAAGCTTTCCATTTTTTGTTTGTTCATTTTTTTTTAGTCTACTCCAAAAATTTTTCTGGTTAACCGTTCGTTTCAGACATCAATCACAATAAAAATGACAAAGAAGAGGCAGCTGAGATTTCAGCACGCTCTCTGGACTGAACAGGAACACAGTAAGCCATGGGTGTCCTTTGCTAATGGGTTTCACAATGGGAGTTTCCAGAGTTCCTTCTGACTAGAGGAATCCAGCTTAAGGTGCTGTCAGATGGACTTGGGAGCTGGACAGGTATTTCCTTTTTCTTTATCTTTTTTTCTCTTTCAAGTTTTTGTGTCACATCCTGCTGTGCTCAGAGCTTACTTCTGGCTGCGCATACAGGGATTGTTCTTGGCTGGCTTGAGGGACCACACAGTCTGGGATGGTACATGGGTTGGCCATAAGCAAGGCAAATGCCTAAACTCTGTACAATATCTTTGACCCTTAAGCAGGTATTTTCAACTAGCATGCTTAAATGGCTCATTTCCCTCCTTCACCGTAGTAAAGCTAGTAGCTTGCGGTACATGGAGCTCACCGCAGGAATGTGCCCTCAGGATTTATTACTGTGGTGGTAATGTCAATTGTGGAGTCCACCTAGGTTGGAGAGGTCATCAGGATGAGACCTGCTGCTGGCTCTGAGCTTTGTTTCTGTCTATGGTTTATTTCCTGTTCCAGTATTGTAGGTACAAGACTACAGGATTATTGTACCAGGTGGTTTACACACCTTCTGTTCCCCAGGGCAAAATCTATACCTTGGAAATCTCTTCCTGCTTGGAATATGTTGTTTCTTGGTTTGGTTCCTCTATTGGTGAAAGTTCCCTTCTGTCTCCAATCAATATGGCAGCTTTGGTCATGGCCCTAGCTCAGGATGGTTTCAGAGAATTTTTAAGATTAATTTAAGTTTTGTGTAAATTTTACCATAGTTGCACAAAGATGCCAATAGAAGTTCTCCCTATTTTGCATAATTTTTCTTATACTGTAATTTGTTCAAATCACTTTACTTTTTAGTCATTCTATTTTTCACTGTTATTAGATTTTTTCTTTTTAGTTTTTAGAAGACTATCATACAGGGGCTAATTATAGTACAGCATGTGAAAAAATTACTTGACTTGACTTATATGCAGTCATGTTGAGTAAGCCTGCTTCAATCCCTGATATAATATCTGAGCATTTACCAAGGATCACTACTGAGCACAGAGGCAGGGATAGCACTGCGTACTACTGGATAACAGCTGCATATTACTGTATTGCCCAAACTCTTCCCTCAAAAATCTTACATTGCTCTCATCGTCTCACCTCTACATCCTTGAGCAATGACATATTTTTATAGCACTTTAATATATGCTTTTTCTAATTCCCTCAGATCTTTAATTTTGGGATGTAATTTCATTGATTTATCTTTCCCTTTATGGGTAACAAGTTCTACTTTGCAATATGCTTACTGATTTTTTATTTGATAGAGTGTGCATTGTGAATTTGAAATTGTTGCTGTCTCAGTTTTATTATATTTTCTAAAATGTGTGACAATCTTTGGTTACTTTCTTTTTTTTTTTGCTTTTTTTTGGGTCACACTCGGCAATGCTCAGGGGTTTCTCCCAGCTCTGCACTCAGGAATTACTCCTGGCAGTGTCCGGGGACCAAATGGGATGCCGGGATCGAACCCAGGCCGGCACAGGCCAGTCGCATGCAAGGCAAACGCCCTACCGCTGGGCTATTGCTCTGGCCCCTTGGTTACTTTCTTAAGTATTAGTTTGACTACTGAGTTTTTCTTCTATGTATTTTAGGTAGGTTCCAGGGTAACCAAATATAGTCACACTGCTACACCTGTGTGTTACATACTCCACAGCTGAGGGCTCATCCTTGGCCCTTAAATTTACTTTTAAGGCATGACATTTCCCTATCACATGTAATTTTCTTTCTAGTCCATAAGAATTCTCTCTCACTGTGGTGGAAAAAGCTTATTTACCACCAAGTAAATAAGTCTGCTTATTGTGTGTAAAGTCTTGGAATTATTCATCTTATTGTATTTCCCTTTCTTTCTTTTGTTGGTTTTCAGACACACCTTTGGTATGGTGGGCTTACTCCTGACTCTGACTCAAAGATCATTTTTGGAAGGTCTGCAGGTAAGTGTGATGCCAGGGTTGGCTCGCTGCAAAGTAGGTCTGTTACCTGCAAAGGACCCTGGGTAACATATGTAGTTCTAGAGATCTAACTGGCTTGACTGCATGAAAGATAAGTGCTGTACAATTAAGTGCTATACTATTTTCTGGCCCCATCATCTTATAACTTTTAATTCACTGTTCATTCTCCAAAAAGTTGTTTTTCTTCAACCTCATTGGACATTGCTCTGTTCAGGTTGATATGCAGCCAAAAAAAAGCACTTTTTTTTTTTTTTTCAAATTTCTGGACTGATTTTTATCTGTGACTCCTTTCAGATCATCTGCCTTGATGCTTTAACTGTCTTGAAAACCTGAAAGCTGGTCATAGTTTGTTCACCTTGTACTGCCCTCATGGAATTAGCCTCAGAAACAAATCATAGCTAATTTCAGGACTCACCTTTTATTTATCTTTTAATTAGAGGTCACACCCTAATGCTATCTACTTTTCTATGCCTGAAAATAGTTATTCCTGTCACATTTTTAAATTTCAGGAAAAAACCTAACTCATTATTAAACCACTCACCTTTTCTCATGATAAGAACATCCTAAAAGTTGCCTAGGCTTTTTAAAGCTATCATAAATAGTCTTTCTGCTTTCAACTTCACCATTCTAGGTGAGGCTTGCCTTCAGCTTATATCACTGGGTCTACTGGAAGGAAGGCAGAACTCTTTTTTTATTGGGTGGGTCCCAAAAGAAATTATACCTATCCTGCACCATATTAAGGACATTGCGGCTCCAACATCTCTGCTCAACACACTACATGCTGATCACAGTTATTTGTCCTGTCGTTCTCTGAGGACAGGCAGGCAGGAAAGACAGAGAGCAATATCCAGCTTAACCTGTAAGTAATCTTCCAGGGGTCTGACTACAAATATTCACCCCTAGCACAAAAACAACACCAGAAAACAAATGGGGAAAACATGGAGACACTCACCATGATCAAGAATCAAAAACAGTATCATTAAAGACAACACGAGCAAATCCTCAGATACTTTGGTGACACTATGATGAGGATGTTCCATGAATTCAAAGAAATGATAGCACAGATAGTCAATAAAGCAGTAGAAAGTAGGACAGTCAAAATAAAGAAATTACTATAGTCAGAAATGACAGAAAATGAAGAACATGGCAAGTGATATAAAAGAGTCGATAGAAGCTCGTAAGAGCAGAATAACAGAAGCAGAGTGAATGATCCAGGAGCTCCAAAATGCAAAGCAGGAAACCACTAGGAGATAGAAGAAGGAAGAAAACAGCCTGAAAGAATCAAACGGCACACCAGAGAATAATGGGATGAGATCAGGGGGAGCAATACAAGAATTACAGGAGTATCAGAAAAACAGGGAAGACAAATGTGATGAAGAAACAATAGTCAAAAAGAACCACGAACTTCCCTGAGTGTTAGATTAGAGCACCTAGATCCATGAGCCCCAATGGGTCCCAGTGAAACTAGACCCAATTAGAAAAACTTCCAGACACATTATGCTAAAAAAAACAAAATGCAAAGATAGAGACATAATATTGGATGTAGCAAGATCATAAAAGAATTTATTTGCCAAAGAAAGCCTGCAGATATAGAGTAGATCTACCAGATGAAATCCTACAAACCAGATGAATATAGGCGATAGAACAAAAACTCAATGAAATGAACACCTCACCAATAATGCTCTATCCAGATAGATTATCATTCAGATTTGACAGAACTATACAGAACTTCATAAGCAGGAAACTGCTTAGGGAATTAGTAACATTGAGAGCACTTTTTCAAGAAACGTAAAAAGGGGTTTTGCTTCCTTCCTTTCTTCCTTTCTTCATTCAAAATATAAAATTAAGGAGAGGAGAAACTTTGGTCATATGGATCCATTTTGTATGAAACTCACTACATCATATGGTTGTCCTCTACTAAATTAAGAATGGTTACAAACATTTGTCAAGTAATCATCACCAATTGGCTTTTATTGATTTATTTTATGATAATTCTATTTTCTAGATCTTTAAGCTTTATTGGACTAAGTAATAGGAACAAAATTTCTGATATGCCTGCTAAGAAGGTAGGGTGTTGGGATGGAACCTAGGGATACTGGTGGAGAGAAGGGGTATCAGTGGTGGGATTGGGGTTGGAATGTTGTATTCCTGAAACAACTCTATTATGAACAAGTTTGTATATTACAGTGTCTCAGTACACATCTAAAAGAGGGGGCTATCATAAATAATAAGATAGAAATTCCGTTTGATTATAACATGATCTTCATTAAAACTGAATTGGTTCCTTTCAACTAAGAAAAGTATGCTAAGTGGTTGTTGTATGCTATAGTGATATTTATTGTGGTTTTTAGAAATGTTTTTTATTTGGAGCCAGAAAATTTTGTCTTTTGAGTCAGCCGCAATCTTATGACCTTCAATAAGCTGCCCAGCCTTTCTAAATTTCAATTTACATCTGTAAACTTATATATTTAAAATTTGTTAAAGGCTGATGTTCTCTTATTAAATGCTCAATAAATGAACTTTATTGGTTCAAATGAAAAACATTTCTAAAAACCACTGTAGTCATTATTAATTTATAAAGCCGTATAAGTACATGTGGTAACTGAAGTACACAGACTAAAAGTAAATTTCTCAGGAATAGAGAGACAGCACAGTAGGTAAGGCATTTGTCTTGCATGCAGTTGAACTGGGATTTCCTCTCATACATACATCACATATGAGACCCTAAAGCCCACCAGGAATGACTCCGAGTGAGTGCAGTCAGGAGTAAACCCGAGCACCACCTGGTGAGACCCTCCACTCCCCTCAAAAAATTTTCTCATAGTGTAACTTTATTTAAAAAAAGGGAAAAACTTCTGCACTGCCAAATAAATGAAATGCTACCCTACTGAATGGGAGAAAATAAAATAATACACATCTTACATCACAGGGATAATATCTGATATCTAGAACTATAAAACACAAAGTTCAATAAGAAAAAAAACAACAACATGAAAAAAATAGGGAGAGGATCTGAATAGAGGCTTCCTTGAAGAACACATATAGATGGACAAGAGGCATATAAAAATGTCCAAATCACCGATGAACCAGGGAATAAGAAGAAAATGACAGTAAGATAGCAACACATGCCAGTAAGAATTTTCCGAATATTTAAAAAATGTCTAGAGACAATCTGTGCTGGTGGGGTATGACAAAAAAGCAACCTTTACTCACTGTTGCTAGACCTGTCTACTTTGGCATCTATGGAAAATGTTGTGGAAACGTCTCATAAAAATAGCATTTCCATATGGGCCAGGGTTTCCACTGTATGGCATCTATCTCAAGAACACAAAACATTACTTTGTAAGGTTATAAGCACATCTATGTTCATTATGGTGTTGTTTATAATAGCCAAGACCTAAAGCAGTGTCTAATGCAGATAGAGAAATTGTGTATATGTATGTAATGACTAGTGTTCAACTCTAGTGATTAATATTTCATGCCGCTCAAATCTGGATGGACTCAAAGGAATCTGGGTAAGTGAAGTGAGTCAGCAGATAAAAAGGTCAATATCAAATGATCTTGCTCATATGTGGAGATAAAGGAATGAAATAGACGGTACTGAATTAAAATAGAAACCTGAGATGCCTAAAACTGAGAACCAAGGCTGCCAAGTTAGTGGGGGGTGTGGAGAAAGGGGTGGGTAAGGGTTCTTGGTTCAATGGTTGAATGATGCTGCTACTTTGAGGATGGGCATGTGTAGTAGCATTGAAAACATAAAGCAATAATATAAAAACTACTGTATACCTTGATAGCACAGTACAATTATTTCAAACATTTAAAAATTAAGTTATAACATTGCTATCTTGAGGCAAAGGAGACCTGTAAATGATAGATATACAGTATGTTACAGTATGTCATTTATGACTATGCATATATGAAGCAGGAGTTTAAAATGTCTGTTTTAGTGACAAACCAGAATGTAATAAGTGGATGTTTTGGGTGAAAAAGAGGTATATGATGTGAAGCAGTCTTGTTTGAGCCATTTTGTATTCATCTTTTTTAAAATAAAACAGTTCTGAAGACGATATGGCAACATTCTACATCGTGTGAGTTTCAAACCACTGAACAAGCTTCAGCAAATATTAAATGTACATGAACACTTAACCAGATAAACTAATTAATAATCTTCAAACAGATAAATTCTAATGCTGGAGTTGTGACTAACTGAATTAATGGAACCTAAAATATATAAACATATTTTTCAACTGGCAGGTAGAGCTATTGATTTAATAGATTTGATCATCTTGAAATATGCTGAGAATCAAAATGACTGTGAAGATTTAGATTAAAAAATAATTGTGCTGCTTATTCTGCTTTGGCTTCTAACACTCTACTTAAGCTACTTAATCTTATGGTTTCTTACAATTTTATTCAAGTTCTTCACCGAAGTATAATTAATGGGATTGTATTACAGAAGCTACAAGAACTAGTTTTAAAGGCAAGGCATTTAGGTGATGACTTTATTTATTTATGCTTGTGGCATGATCTATTGTGATGACAAATAAATAATATAACATATTCATACTGTATATTTAGTCTGTTGATGGAATTATTATTTAAGTAATTTAACTTCTGTTGTTTCTCAAAGCTCAAGTGAATTCTTTAAAAAGTTACAAAAACAATGATTGATGTCCCTTTTTATCTTTTCACAATGTAGATTATGATTTCTTTTTGTGGGTTTTTTGCAAAGGAGAAATAAATATATACTGAGTGCAAAATATTAAATTAGCCTTTTGGAAAGTGTATGCTCTTCCATACTAGTATTAGTGTTTTGGAGTTACAAAGTATTCTTGTGACAAAAAGATTGACTGGATAAGTATTCATGTTTATTTATATTGGGGGCACACACTTTGCACATAAAAGTGAATTCTAGTTGCACTGTAAGTCACAGAACCACACCTACACTCCAAGCAAAATGTTCATCGATCCTTTTACAGTTAAAATATTTTAAGGTGTGAAGTTTGATGTTTCACTCTGTGGGAGGGTTTGACAAGCAAGCCTGAAGGAATAGTGAGGAAATATTAGATTTCCAAAGTCAAACTTTTTATCAGGAAGGAAGTTAAAGTGACATCTACCAGGAATTGCACTAGTTGACTTCAAAACTACATGATTAAAAAAGCAATCTCTTAGTTCTCTTATCGCATGATAAGGCAGGCTTATCTGAAAAGACTGGGAGTGCAGAGTTAATGCCACCAACATGATGGAAGTCCCAGAAGCTTTCAATAACCAGCTCCCACAATCTATTCTTATACTGTTGTAAAGCAGTTGGTAACCTGCTTTATATTATTCAATCTACTTGGCGTTTTTAAATACTTTCGAGATGAGAATGAAACATTGAAAGCACCCCCTTCCCCCTCACCCCCCACACATAAGGCAATAATCACTAAAAAAAATGTCCTGTGGGAAATAAATGGCTATCTGATCTAAGATGTCTGCCATACTACATTGGATGGAAGAAAATGGAATATCTGGAAGAAATAATTGTTCTGGCAAAACTAGAGAAAGGTAATAAAAGGGTGGAGTTGGGGAGAGGAGAGTCATGATATTAAGAAAGTTTGGGGCCAGCAGGATAGTCAGCCAGTAGGGCATTTGCCTTACACATGGTCGACCTGGGTTTGATCCCCGGAATTCCATATGGTTCCCCACACAGTGCCAGGAGTTATTCCTAAGCACAAGAGTCAGGAGTAATCCCTGAACATCCATGGATGTGACCCCAAAATCAAAAAACAAAAATAAAAAGCTTTAAGAAAAAATATTTCAAGGGAAGTAAAAGGGAACAAAGCTATCAATCATTAGCTCATGTGTCAAGAATGGAACTCCAGGGAGTGCTGACCTTCAGAGTCAGAAGGTAGACAGTTAGTGTTTTAGTACACCTCCCCAGAGTCTCTGCATTTGGCCTGGATTGCCTCCTGTAGGTCACTTTATAAATAGGAGGGCAGTTTAAATGTGGCAGTTTATCTGACCATGTATTCTATACTGGACGGTATAAATATTCTCTCATGCTGCCACAATCATCGTGGGACTAGTTAGATCTTACTGGTACATTTGCCTGGCCAAGTTAGATGTCTAAGTAATTAGACCAGAGAGAAATGCTGTTTGCCTTCAAGCAAGCGAGCATAGCTGTCTTATAACTCAAAGCTAATATACAGAACTACCATGAAGTAAAGACGAGACTCTTGTGAAGGCTGGAGAAATATTTAACTGGCTATAGTATAGTCTTTGGTACAGATGCATGCCTTTGTATTGTGAGATACAGTTCATCTCAGAAACCCCTTCTTCCTACCCTGCAAAGGTTATTTCCTAGGCAGATCTTGAGTCAGCAACATTAGCATCTCAAAGGACCTAGGTGAGGTCCTAGGAGAAATTACCTAAGGGCATTTGACCCTGATGTCTTCCCATAAAAGTGGGAGGTCTGGGTTAGAGGGATATAAAACTAGCCTGCTTCCTTTCTCACTCTTTTTGGCTGTTCACTCACTCCCTCTCTCCCCCATTTCTGCTGGCGCCTTGTCTCCGTCTCCTCTCTACAGGGCCTTAACACATGGTAGCTGCCATCTGGCCTACATGTGGCCAGGGCTCAGCCGGGATTCCTAAACTCAGGAATTTTGCTATTGCTGATTTGTATGCCTGAACCTTTGTTAAGTAAAACATTTTGAAACTTCACCAGATTCTTGTGTATTTCTCAGTCCACCAGCCACCGATCCCCTGGGGCAGAAGGGGATCCCTGACCTGCTTCCAGATTTTGTGCCGGGAGCCTCAGCATTTCCCTGCAGTTAGGTTTCTCTTTACTTGCTCCCAGTTGTTGGGCTCTACGCAGCTAGTAATAGGGCCTGGCTCTTTCCCGCTGTGAGATCCTACTGGCAGGACCCAGAGGTGGGCCCTGTTCTCAGGGCAGTGGAGCCTCCAGTTGCTCAAGTGTTTACACCCACGTGAAAGACATCTGTGTTTATCCAATGGGAATCTGGCAGGCAAATGATTTACATCTAAGGTGAGGTAGGATGTGCCTGGTCTTCTGACCACAGGAATATGTAAATCAGTGCTTATTATCTGTTGTGATGGGCCAGAATACTATGTGATTTGTGCTTGTACCCCTCTACCCAAAAAAGTTGTATAAAAGGCTTAAACTGTGCTCAGTAAAATGAGTTTCTTTCCAGAACACTGCCCTCCCTCCATCACCAACTCCAACACTCCACGTTGGTTGTCTTTCTTTTCTTTATGCAGCAGTGGCAAAGTAGATGCTTCTTCCCAAGTCCTTCCCTCTCCTTTCACAGGGTTGAAGTCTGGCAAGATCTAGATCTCCCTCATTCATACTGGGGGGTCACTGGCAGGGCCCCTGACACTCAGTGTCCAGTGCTTGACTCTATGCTCTGGAAGCAACTCCAGCGTCTGCTTTGGGCATGGATGCTCATGACATAATGGACTAGAGTAACTTATTTGGCCCAGTCACAGTGTTAATGGGAAAGCAGATTTTTCTGTGCTATGGGTTCTTGAGAATTGCATGAAAGATGTGCATGCGAAATGAAAAAATTAAAAAGTTAGTTTATTGCACTGAAAAGTTAGGTAGATGATTCCAGGTCCTTCTGCAGATGGCCAATGAATGACATCCCTGTCCTGTCCCTAATGCTGCCCAATCCCTGTACACAACTTCCTAGTCTGGTCCACTCAGTCTACCCCCTCTTGTGAGTGATGGGCAGGTCCTGTCCTTGCGCTGCTTTCCATCATGCACGCTTTCCCAGAGATGGCTAGCAAACCCCTTCCTATGCTTGTACCATTGTTAGGCCTCCCAGGTACACCCCAACAGTTCCAGTTCTCTAGTCCCTGGTTCCTTACTCTCCAGCCCCATGGCATGTGAGCATGGATGAGAGTCCTGGGTCCAGCACTAGATCCCCTGTGGGCGTTCAAGCCCTGTCTAGTTTCTGCCACTGTCTGGCCCTGAGATGCCCACCTGTACTAAGCCCTGACCTGGCGTGTGTAGCCCTACCTGACCTGGGGCCTGAGGAGAGAGAGATGTTTCCAAGGATTGCTTGTTCAGAACTGGGAGAGAGAGAGTGGGCTCGCTGGCTGGTGCTGGGGGGGGTCTCCTTTTATCGTTATCCAAATCCTACCCCCAGCCATCCTATTCCATATCCTGGGTGGACACCTCTTCCAGAGGTGGAGATTTAAAGTGACCTGAAACTCCACATCTTAGTTCAAGATGTATCAACAGGGTGTACTCTGTGTTAATGTCCATTTCAAGGTCACCTGAGGTGTAATGTAAGTTCTTCTGAAGTAGTTGATGTACAGAAAGAGGGAGGAGTAGAAGAGGAGAAGGACTCTGGTGGGATTGGGAGGAACACAGAAACTTCCAGTGGCTGATGAGATAATATGGCACAAAGTGTGCTTGTCTGCAAGGAGCCAACCCAAGTTCAATCCCTGCTATTCCATATGGTTCCCTGAGCACTGCCAGGACTAATTTTTAAGTGCAGAGCCAGGAATAATCCCAGAGTATAGCTGGGCGTGACCTTAAACAGCCCCCTTTCCCAACACCTCCCCTCACAAAAGGCAAACCCAAAACCACCTGGTCTGCAGAAATTCCAATTGTGGGTACGGATTTATTCAAATAAAATTGCTGAGTTATCACTCCTAGAATTATCTCCCTTTTTATTTCCAGAGAATAGTATGAATGGTCTATGTATGTGATTACGGTACATTGGCAGCTACTAAACTTCTTCCCTTTCTCCCAGTCTCAACTGAGTAGGATCATTCTTTTCTAAAGTCATGGACCTGGTGAGCAGGCCTGGGGAAATCCATTTCCTCTCTCCTTCATTATGCCTGGGACCACGTACTGAACACAGGGCAATAATGCAAAGGAGAGTTCTACACCATAGGAAGGCAGGCTAAAGTTCAGATGGGCCTTTGTGTGTTCATGTTTGGACCACTTTGGAAGGAAAAGGTGCAGCTACGGAGTCATGATTCAGCAGGCGCTGTCTTTAACAGCCAACCTAACAGCCAGTCGCCACAGTTCCTGCAAGCTTCCATCCTCCTTCCAGCTGCCAGGAAGTGGAGAGGGTGGTGGCAAAGGGCTGTCTCCCTGAAGCAGAGCCAAAGGGAGAGAAAAGATGATGGGCATCTCTCTGCTATGGAGCCAGACTGCAGCTGGGTGCATTAAACAGACCCATGAAGTGCGAGCAGGGCAACAAGCCCAGTCAGGGAAGGATTGGCCATGCCAGGCTCTTCCAGAACCTTAAACGCCATTTTCAAAGGTGGCACAAACTGTGGAGCCTCTGAAAGAAGAACTTCGATGTATCAAGGGTGTTGATCATTTAATTGTATGTTCAGCTTTGGAAAAACAGAACCATCAAGCATGTCAGCTGAAAATTAAAATCATAATAGCCAGAAATGGCACAGTAATAGCTGTTTGTCAGGCTCGGGACACTAGAAATGATGCAAGCTATGTCTTGCCAGAAGTTTTGCTGTTGCAAGATAATAAGATAGGGCCAGGCACACAGGTGTAGTGGCAGAGTACATTCCTAGCATGCACAAAGCTCTAAAGTTTTTTATTTATTTTCTTTTTTTGGGTCACGCCTAACAATGCTTAGGGTTATTCCTGGCTCTACACTGAGGAATTAATGCTTGTGGTGCTTCGGGGACCATATGTGGTGTTTGGGGGACCATATGTGACTGAATGAGGGTCAGCTGCGTGTGCAAGGCAAACACCTTACCTGCTGTGTTATCGCTTGGACACCCAAAACTCTAAATTCAACCAATCTCCAGCACACCTCTTGCCCACTAATCACTTCTGGGTGTGTCCACACATACAAATTGATATGATGAGACGTGTTTTCTCCAACTTTCCAGATTAAAAACACGGTCTTCAGCACTGGAGGACCTGGTCAATGCTCCTTCCTCTGTTCCTAGAATTGAGTCATGTAGCCAGGCCACTTGGCCGAGTGAACACTGCTCTGTGTAGTGGGAGGCGCTGCTGAATATCACTTGGGAGCTTGCTCCTTACACACCTTCGCTGACCTCTGCAAGAAAAATTAATGAAACGGATCGAAACATATCAACATAATGTAGTTACCTGGACATGGATGCTTAATACTTTTCTGAAGGTAAAAGATGAGATCCAGGCACTGTAGCAGGGGAATTATTCTCAGAAAATGTTTAGCCTTTGCTCTTCATTCCTTATAACCCAGCATTGGAGTTTATATTCAAAATTAAAATATGCTTGGGGGGGAGAAAAAAATTTTTTTCAGCACTGGCAAGTTATTAAGGACTCTCAACAAGATGAAGGGTAAGGAATTGAGAATCGGCTGGGAGAGGGGTCACTACCCGTTTACTGTGCTATTGAAGGGTTTCGGTTTAGACTTGAGTTCTCCTATTTTCTGGTCTGATCAATGGATTACTATGTCATGTTGGACATTAGGTTTCCTCTCCAGAAAACAGAAATAAAAGGCTTAGGGAATTTATATTGCTCTTTCTTGCCTACTTCTTGGCAGGAGTGCTTAGAGAAGGAGTATGAGCTATAGTGTTTTATTTTCATTAAAAAATAGTCGTATTAAGTACCTTTGCTTTACAACTGTCTCTAGGTTTCAGGTGTTTAGCATTGTAGTTTTTTTTTTTCTTATCTTCCAACCATAAGTCCAGTTAGTAGCAGCCATATCTTGGTCTGCATGAAATTTTGCTTGGGACACTTACATTTAATGACAGTTAGAAATAACTGTGTGGGGAGTTTTCTAAAGTTTTTCTGTCCTAGGTATTTCATTAATGTGACTGCTTTCAATTCATATTAGAACGTATTTCTTCTTGGTGAAATGCTTAGCTTGCTTCTTTGTACATTCGTAAATTGGGTTGTTATGTTTCTATTGTCAAGTTGCATGAGTTAGTGATGTATTTTGCATATTAACCCCTTGAATATTTGGGCAAAAATATTTCTCCTTTCAGTTTTAGGCTCCTTTCATTTTTGTTTGTTTTGGATGATGACTCTTTGTTACTAATTAGAAGTTTTCAGTTTGACAGAATCAGGAATAACATTATCAAAATCCAACTGTTTCTCTTCAGAGAAATGGAACCAAAATCTTTAAGTGCATATGGAACCAAGAAGACATGAAGCAATTAAAGCAATTCTGAAAAATAAATAACAAAGTTGGAGACAATATATTATACCTATATTGGCTTCACACTATACTGCAAAATGATAGTACTTGAAGAGTAAAGATAGATCAGTGAGATAAAATTGAGCATCAGAAATAAACTTATACTTAAATGGACAGTTAACATTACAGATGAGCTCAGAACATACATTGAAGTAAAGTTCATTCAATAAACAGTCAATAAACAGTACTGGGTCAAATGGACATCGGCATGTAAAATAATTAAATTGTCATTATTGTATACTATAAATAAAAACTAATTAAAATGGATTTCAAGACTTGAATGACTTGAATTTAAGATTTGAAACCATAAAATAAAGAAAGTATAGACCTTAAAATTTTTAATGTCTGCTCTAGTAGTGTCTATGGATTTGTCTTGAATTGCAAGGGAAATAAAGACAATTTTTAAGAATGACAAAACCAGTTTTTCTAAAAGTATTCATCTTATTGTCTGTTTTTTTTATAATCTAGATCAGTAATATTTTTGTTTTGTTTTTTGGGTCACACCCCACAATGCTCAGGGGTTACTCCTGGCTTTGCACTCAAGAATTACTCCTGGCGGTACTGGGGATCATATGGAATGTGGAGATCGAAGCCTGGTCAGTCAGGTGCAAGACAAATGCCCTCCCCATAGTACTATCGCTCTGGTCCCTAGGTCAGTAATATTTTACAGGGACACTTTATTGTTTCTTGTCTGTGATTATTTTCATTATCTGAATTGTTTCTTTTTTTAAATTTTTATTATACCACTGTGAGACATACAATTACAAAGGTGTTCATAATGGGTTCTTGGTAATACAGTATTCCAGCACCCCTCCCTCCACCAGTGCTCCGCTTCCGTCACCAATGTACCCCACCCCCTCCTGCCCACCTCCAGGCTGCCTCAATAGCAGGTACCCCCCCATTTCCTCTCTTTCTCTCTCTCTCTCTGTCTCTGCATATCTCTCCCTCTTATTTTACACATTGTGGCTAACCCTGCAGATATTTAGAGTTTATCACTTAAGTCTCTTTTGTGTATATTAATCTGCCATTACCATTTCCCACATTTAGTAAAACACTGGTATCTATTTATATCCTATTAATGAATGCAGTCATTCTATATCTGTCCTTTTCCTTCTGACTAATTTCACTCAGCATGATAGTCTCCATGTCCATCCATTTGCAGGTAAATTTCATAATTTCATCTTTTCTGACAGCCGCATAGTATTCCATAGTGTAGATGAACCACAGTTTCTTTAGCCAGTCCTCTGTTCTCGGGCATTTAGGTTGTTTCCAGATTCTAGCTATAGTGAATAGTGCAGAGATGAATAAAGAAGTACAGATAGTGTTTCTGCTATGTGTTTTTCGGTCTCTAGGGTATATTCCCAGGAGTGCTATTTCTGGATCAAATGGGAGCTCAATATCTAGTTTTCGGAGGAATGCCCCTATTGTTTTCCAAAAGGCCTGGACCGGTCGGCACTCCCACCAACAGTAGATCAGAGTCCCTTTTTCCCCACATCCACGCCAGCACTAGTTGTTCTTGCTGTTTTGGATGTGTGCCAGTCTCTGTGGTGTGAGATGGTACCTCATTGTTGTTTTGATTTGCATCTCCCCTGATGATTAAAGATGAAGAGCACTTTTTGATATGCCTTTTGGCCATTCGAATTTCTTCTCTTTGGAAGCTTCTGTTCATTTCTTCTCCCCATTTTTTGATGGGGTTGGCTGTTTTTTCTTGTGAAGTGCTACCAGTGCCTGATATATCCTGGATATTAACCCCTTGTCAGATGGGTATTGGGTGAATATCCTTTCCCATTCTGTGGATTGTCTTTGTATCTTGGTCACCGTTTCTTTTGAGGTGCAGAAGGTTTTCAATTTTACATAATCCCATTTGTTTATCTTTGCTTCCATTTGCTTGGTCAGTGGTGTGTAGTTTTTAAAGATACTTTTAGTTTCGATGTCGTAGAGCGTTTCTCCTATGTTTTCTTCTATGTACCTTATAGATTCGAATTGTTTCTTTTGCAGTAAAGTTATTTTTAATTATTACAGTCACTTATGTTACCTGCTATTGCTATTGCTGTTATTATTGTTGTTAAGGAATAAGTTATGCAAATGTCACATTTCTCCTGAAACAGGAATTGCCCATATTAGTATTTCATCAGTCATAGAACTGTATTTAAAACAAAACTGTCAATCCATAAAAATAAGGTCAACCATATTGTTTCTGATATTTAATTACTGAACTTCAAAGTTTTAGAGTCTACATTTTATCTTTATACTAATATTCACTATAAATTAACTTTATGAGGGCTGGAGTGATAGCCCAGTGGGTAGGGCGTCGCCTTGCATGCGGCTGGCCTGTGCCAGCCCAGGTTTGATCCCCCGGCACCCCATATGTTTCCTCGAGAATCCTGAGTGCAGAGCCAGGAGTAACTTCTGAGCATTGCCGGGTGACCCAGAGCAAAAAAAAAAATAATAATAATAACTCTATGAAAGGTATAAAGAATGTGTCAAGCTCATTTCTATGCTTATGGGGATTTGCTTCTCTTTTTTTTTTTAATTTCATGTATTTTGATATTGTTCTCAAATAATTATGCATATAAAATTACATTGTCTTCTCAGAGAACACTTATTACCATGTAAGTTCCTGTTTAAACTTAACAATCTCCTTTATTCTAAAGTATTTGCTGCTTTACATTTTTTTTGATTAGTGTTAATATGGGAAATTATTTTCTATCCCTTAATTTTAATCACTTGATCACTTGATCACTTGAATCCTGTTATTTATCGATTTGCTCGAGTGGGTGCCAGTAACATTTCCATTGGACCCTATCACGTGCCAATGTAGCCCAATGGTATCTGGTTGATTCAGGAATATGAAGAAACTTAAACCGTTCCTTCAGGGTCTCTACAAGGAAGTGTGACCATCTTGTAGGTTGGCGGCCACGTGATCTTTTGACATCCTGTGGGATCCAGTCGGTAACGGCTCTAGTCCAGCGGTTGTCTCCAAATCGCAATACATGTCCAGCCCATATGATTTTCGATGCCTTGGCAAACGAGACAGCATCCCTGATTCTGGAATAGCGATGGAGGTCAGAACTCCGATTCCTTCTCTCACTTGAGTGAGGCGTGATATTCCAAGCAGTGCCTGACAAAATTTCATGGCCATCTTAGGCTGCCAAAACGAAGGACTAAAATGACTGTCTGTACTTTCAATGCACGTACACTGGCATTGGAAGCATATATTGAGGATCTGATGCTGCAAGCTAAAAAGATCAAGTACGACATCATTGGTCTGACTGAGGAGGCGCCAGTTGCATCATGCTGTATTTGGCACCGGGGAAGAATTTTTCTTTGGAACATGCGACAAAAAGAGGTATTGGTGGCGTTGGTGTCCTTGTCAACACGAACATGGCCATAAGCATTGATTCATTTGAATGCCTAACAAACCGAATAGGACGATTACACTTAATTTTAATATAAGTATTTATAATAAAATGATTTTTTCTAGTACATAGTAAATAACTCAGTATTTTTTCTTTTTTAATGAAATAATCACTGTCCTTAAACTTATTTTTGAAGATTCCTATTTAAAGTAATTGATAATTAATTTATATTTACTCTATTATTTTGTGTTTCTATGCCCTTTGAGGTGTTGCAGGTGTGGCTGTGGTGCCCAGCTGCATCAGCAGGTAGCAGACAGGAGACAGGCTTATCTACACCCAGACTCTGCCCCATTTGAACCTGGATGGTTGATGGTCTGACATAGACAAGACTGGGCCCCCTGGGATGAACCCAGAGCCACGGCAGAGCCTGGCAAGCTACCCGTGTTGTATTTGATATGCCAAAAACAGTTACAATAATGGACCTCATTCCCAACGAATGGGGACATTACTGGTGCCCGCTCGAGCAAATCGATGAACAATGGGAAGAAAAGTGATACAAGTGATTAGTTTCATCTGCTATTTTTTTTTATTTTGTCTTCTTTTATTTCTTTGACAGTTGAACATATTTTATTGCATTTTTATCTACTCCATTAGTTATTTATATATTTTTAAAATGTTTTGCTAGTGGTTGTCCCAATGGGTTATTACATATATATGACAAATTAGAGTCTAATTTTAAATAATATCTTCACATTTCTTATAGTGTATATTCATAGTGTTTTATATCTGTGTATTCTAGCTGTGCTTTAATTTTTACATGTACTATAGATATGTATAAACTGCTTAACTTTTTTTTTTGCTTTTTGGGTCACACCCAGCAATGCTCAAGGGTTTTCTCCTGGCTCTGCACTCAGGTATTACTCCTGGCTGTGCTCGGGAACCATATGGGATGCCGGAGATGGAACCCGGGCGGGCAAGGGTCGGCCACATGCAAGGCAAATGCCCTACCTGCTGGGCTATCGCCCCGCCCCTAAACATTTTACTTTCATTGATTGTAAAATAATTACAAAGTAGGTTACACAAATTCATTATAGCCTTCATTTAATTTTTATTTATCGATTCATTTTTCTAATGTATTTTTGCACATAAAATTCATTTTTATATTTTGTAGACTATTCTTTCAGAATAACAGTTCAGAGTACATTCTGTAAATAAATTGTTTCTTCATTCCTGCATAAATTAATTTTGTTTTTTTTTAATTTTTTTATTATACCACCGTGAAACATACAATTACAAAGGTGTTCATAATTGGTTCTTGGTAATACAGTATTCCAGCACCCATCCCTCCACCAGTGCCCCATTTCCACCACCAATGTACCCCTCCCCCTCCCACCCCCAAGCCGCCTTAATAGCAGGTAACCCAGTTTCCTCTCTTTCTCTCTCTCTCTCTCTCTCTGTCTCTGCATCTCTCTCCCTCTTATTTTACACATTGTGGCTAACCCTGCAGATATTTAGAGTTTATCACTTAAGTCTATTTGTGTATATTCAGTGGTGAGTTTTAATCTGCCATTACCATTTCCCACATTTAGTAAAACACTGGTATCTATTTATATCCTATTAATGAATGCAGTCATTCTATATCTGTCCTTTTCCTTCTGACTAATTTCACTCAGCATGATAGTCTCCATGTCCATCCATTTGCAGGTAAATTTCATAATTTCATCTTTTCTGACAGCCGCATAGTATTCCATAGTGTAGATGAACCACAGTTTCTTTAGCCAGTCGCCTGTTCTCTGGCATTTAGGTTGTTTCCAGATTCTAGCTATAGTGAATAGCGCAGAGATAAATAAAGAAGTACAGATAGTGTTTCTGCTATGTGTTTTTCAGTCTCTAGGGTATATTCCCAGGAGTGCTATTGCTGGATCAAATGGGAGCTCAATATCTAGTTTTCGGAGGAATGCCCATATTGTTTTCCAAAAGGGCTGGACCAGTCGGCACTCCCACCAGCAGTGGATGAGAGTCCCTTTTTTCCCCCACATCCACGCCAGCACCGGTTGTTCTTGCTGTTTTGGATGTGTGCCAGTCTCTGTGGGGTGAGATGGTATCTCATTGTTGTTTTGATTTGCATCTCCCTGATGATTAAAGACGAAGAGCACTTTTTGATATGCCTTTTGGCCATTCGAATTTCTTCTTTTTGGAAGCTTCTGTTCATTTCTTCTCCCCATTTTTTGATGGGGTTGGCTGTTTTCTTCTTGTGGAGTGCCACCAGTGTCTGATATATGCTGGATTTTAACCCCTTGTCAGATGGGTATTGGGTGAATATCCTTTCCCACTCTGTGGATTGTCTTTGTATCTTGGTCACCGTTTCTTTTGAGGTGCAGAAGCTTTTCAATTTTATATAATCCCATTTGTTTATCATTGCTTCCATTTGCTTGGTCAGTGGTGTGTCGTCTTTAAAGATACTTTTCGTTTCGATGTCGTAGAGCGTTTCTCCTATGTTTTCTTCGATGTACCTTATAAATTCATGTCTGATTTCGAGATCTAGAATCCATTTTGATCTGACTTTTGTGCATGGCGTTAGAAGGAGGTCTAAGTTCATTTTTTTACACGTAGCTGCCCAGTTTTCCCAGCACCATTTGTTGAAGAGGCTTTCTTTGCTCCACTTAATATTTTTTGCTCCTTTATCGAAGATTAAGTGGTTGTATATTTGTGAGTGTGTTTCAGGATACTCAGTTCTATTCCATAGGTCTACGGGTCTGTCTCTATACCAACACCACACTGTCTTAATTACAACTGCTCTGTAGTAGAGCTTGAGGTTGGGGAAAGTGATACCTCCCATCTTCTTTTTCCCAAGGATTGCTTTAGCTATTCGTGGGGTTTTATTATTCCATACAAATTTCAGGAGTGTTTGTTCAATTTCTTTGAAGAACATCATGGGTATCTTTATAGGGACCGCATTGAATCTGTATAAAGCTCTAGGGAGTATTACCATTTTGATAATGTTAATCTTTCCAATCCATGAGCAGGGAATGTGTCTCCATTTCCTCAGGTCTTTTTTTATTTCCTGAAGTAAAGTTTTGTAGTTTTCTTTGTAGAGATCCTTTACATTCTTTGTCAGACTGATTCCTAGGTATTTGATTTTCTGGGTGCAATTGTGAATGGGATAGTTTCTTTAATGTCCCTTTCTTCTCTTTCGCTGTTTGCATATAGGAAGGCCATTGACTTTTGGGTATTGATTTTGTACCCTGCTACTCTACTATAAGAATGTATTATTTCTAGGAGCCTCTTGGTAGAGAGTTTTGGGTTTTCCAGGTATAATATCATGTCATCTGCAAATAGTGATAACTTGGTTTCTTCCCTTCCGATCTGGATGCCCTTAATGTCTTTTTTCTTCCCTGATTGCTATGGCAAGTACTTCCAGTACTATATTGAATAGAAGTGGTGAGAGCAGGCAGCCTTGTCTTGTGCCTGATCTTAAGGGGAAGGCTTTCAGTTTTTCCCCCATTGAGAATGATGCTCGCTGTGGGCTTGTAGTAGATGGCCTGGATTATCTTGAGGAAGGTTCCTTCAATCCCCATTTTACGGAGAGCTTTCATCATGAACGGGTGTTGAATCTTGTCAAATGCCTTCTCTGCATCTATTGATAGGATCATATGGTTTTTATTTTTCTTTTTGTTGATATGATGTATTATGTTGATTGACTTGCGGATGTTGAACCATCCTTGCATTCCCGGGATGAATCCCAATTGGTCATGGTGTACAATCTTTTTTGATGACTCTTGGATTCTATTTGCTAGTATTTTGTTGAAGATCTTAGCATCTGTATTCATCAGGGAGATTGGTCTGTAGTTTTCCTTTTTTGTGACATCTTTGTCTGCTTTGGGTATCAGGAGTGATATGTGCCTCATAAAAAGCTATTTGGGAGTATTTCTGTTTCTTCAATTTGCCGGAAGAGCTTAAAAAGAATTGAGAGTAGGTCCTCTTTAAAGGTTTTGTAGAATTCACTGGTGAATCCATCTGGACCTGGGCTTTTGTGTTTGGGGAGACTTTTTGATTACCGATTCTATTTCCTCGATGGAGATAGGTTTGTTGAGGTATTCCAAATCTTCTTGTTGCAGACTTGAGAAGCTATAGGAATTCAGGAATTTGTCCATTTCTTCTAGGTTCTCTTGTTTCGTGGCGTACAGGCTCTCATAGTAATCTCTGATGATCTTTTGAATTTCTGTGTTTTCAGTTGTGATGTCCCCGTTTTCATTTCTGATTCTATTTATTTGGGTTCTCTCTTTTCCTTTTCTTACAAGTCTTGCAAGTGGTTTGTCAATCTTGTTTATTTTTTCAAAGAACCAGCTTTTGGTTTCATTGATCTTCTGGATTGTTTTTTTTATATTCCATCTCATTGATTTCTGCTCTAAGTTTTATTATTTCTTTCTTTCTGCTTGGGTTGGGCTCCTTTTGTTGATCACTCTCTAAGATCTTAAGTTGTGAAGTCAGACTGTTCATGATGGCCTTTTCTTGTTTTCTGATGAATGCCTGAAGAGCTATGAACTTGCCTCTTAACAGTGCTTTTGCTGTATCCCACAAGTTCTGGTAATTCGTGTCTTCAGTCTCATTTGTTTCAAGGAATCTTTGGATTTCCTCTTTGATTTCTTTTTATGACTTGCTGGTTGTTCAGCAGTGAGCTGTTTAGTTTCCAGGTACTTGGTATTGGTCTCCGTTTTTGTGTACAATTAATTTCTATTTTCAGTGCATCATGGTCTGAAAAAAATAGTTGGCAAAATTTCTATCTTCTTGATTTTATGGAGGTATGATTTATGGCTCAGCATGTGATCTATTTTCGAGTATGTTCCATGTGCACTGGAGAAGAAAGTGTATTCAGCTTTTTGGGGATGAAATGCCCTATATATGTCTACCAGCCCTCTTTCTTCCATCTCTTCTTTTTAGGGCCAGTATTTCCTTGGTAAGTTTCAATCTTGTTGATCTATCCATGGTTGATAGAGCAGTGTTGAAGTCTCCAACTACAATTGTTTTGCTGTCAAAGTCTTCTTTGAAGTCTATTAGTAGTTGTTTTAGGTATTTTGCTGGCCCCTCGTTGGGTGCATATATGTTTAATAAGCGTGATTTCTTCCTGATATATGCATCCCTTGACTATTAAGAAGTGACCTTCACTGTCCCTTCTGTCCTTCTTCAGCCTGAAGTCTATGTTGTCAGATACCAGTATGGCTACCCTAGCCTTTTGGATGGGTTGTTTGAGTGAAGGATTGTTTTCCAGCCTTTGATCTTGAGCCTGTCTTTGCTCCAATTGTTCAGGTGTGTTTCTTGAAGGCAGCAGAATGTCGGATTCAATTTTGTGATCCATTTTGCCACTCTGTGTCTCTTAACTGGTGCATTTAGACCGTTGACATTGAGAGAGATTATTGTCATGGGATTTTGTGCCATCTTTCTGTATAGGTTGGTTGTTCTTTTGGGTTATGTCTCGTCTTAGAGTAGATCTTTCAGTCCTTCTTTTTAAGGTTGGTTTTGATTTTACAAAGTTCCTAAGCTGTTGTTTATCCAAGAAGTTGTATATCTATCCTTCAAATCTGAGTGAGAGTTTAGCTGGATAAAGAATTCTTGCTGAGGCGTTCATTTCATTAAGTTTTTTTACTATATCCCACCACTGCCTTCGGGCTTGGAGGGTGTCTTCTGAGAAGTCTGCTGAAAGTCGAATGGATGCTCCTTTGTATACAATTTCCTTCTTTGATCTTGCTGCCTGAAGAATTCTGTCTCTGTCTAAGGCATCCATTACTTTGACTAGGATGTGTCTTGGGGTCTTTCTATTGGGGTCTCTTCTTGCTGGTACGCTGTCGGGCTTCTTGGATCTGGATGCCTTCATCTTTTAACTCAGGGAACTTTTCAGCCAGGATATTTTTAACTGTTTTAATTTCCTTGGGGTTAGTTTCCTGTCCCTCTGGGACTCCGATGATTCTTATGTTGCTCCCGCCTGTCTTCATCCCATTGTTCTCTGTTCCGTTGCTGATCCATTTTCCGATCTTTTCCATCTTATATAGTTCTCTGAGTGCTTTCTGCAGCTCATCTTCAGTCTCACTGATTCTCTCTTCCGCTGCTGTCATCCTACTGTTGAGAGCCCCGATTGTGTTTTTCATTTCATCTACTGAGTTTTTAAGTGATAATATTTCTATTTGCATGGTTCTCATTTCAGCTCTCATTTTCTCCCGTAGTTTATTGACTGCCCTTTCAACTGCTTCCTTTATGTTCTCCTGTATTTTATTGGACATCTGCTCAATTTTTTCGTTGAGCTCCTTAAACATCCTACCAATTTCTTCTCTACTTTCATTGTCAGAGTGATCATGCACATCTGTATTCTTTTTTGATTCTTCACGGTCGATTCCTTCATCTGTTCTTCGAGCTGGGGATCTGCATTGTTTTCCCATGGTGTTGTGGTGTTCAGGGATAGATTCCTCTAGTGTACTGTTTCTTTTCTCTTGAGGGTATTACCTTCCCTTGGTGTTGTATTTCCTAGTTTTAGTATTAATAAGCGGCCGCTTAGGCCTGCCAGCCGCACACCCCAGGGACTCTACCTGAGATGCAGACAGGCTGGTGTGAGAGTTCAAAATGACGGTTTACTTCGGTTCCGCTTGGGCTTCTGGGGGTTGTAGTTCCACCTTCTGCCGAGACCTGGGGCTCCACCACAGCCCCAGGCACCCGCCCGGCTAGCGCACACCCCAGGGACTCTACCTGAGATGCAGACAGGCCAGTGTGAGAGTTCAAAATGACCGCATAAATTAATTTTGAAATGATTTTCTCCTTTAACTTATTTTTTCATCAGTTTAAATATGTCATTACATTGTTTAAATTATTTTTGAGAAAACTTTTCTATATTCTAAAAAATACTTTTTCCTCTTTTTTTTAATAATTTTCTTTGGTCATATCTAATAATATCCTATAATATTAATTTAATAAATTAATTCAATATTTAATACATTTTCTCTGGTCATGTTTCAGATACTGTTGTTGCAATATTCTGGTTGTGTGTTTGAGTGTCTGTGCGCTAGAGAGAGATAGTATTGTTTCTATTGCCTATTGGCCATGCCTCACAAGAATATCTCTGTCTTTATGATATTCCTTTTTATTTGATATGAGCAAGCTAGTGAATGTATAGGGACATTCTCTGTCATGCTTAGACCTCATTTTCTGTCACTGTATTTCTGGAACTTGTATATAGGCTTCTCAATGTTTCAGCGCCTCCCCCTCAGTCCTAAGATCAGCATGTGGTTTTTAATCCTCATTACAGCAGTACATGCTAAATATAATTGTTGAGAATAATTTCTTCTTGGCAGGAATTCTCATTTTATTTGGAACTGATGAGACACAGAACTCTGCAACTGTATCTATGCCAGATGTGTAGTAGGTCCACAAAGGACAGTCCATTTCTTCTGGTCTCCCCTAAGTGCTGGACATCTAGGGGCTAATTTCAGGAGTGTATAAATATGCATGCAAGGAACACATATCCTTCTCTGCTAATATTGTTTCCAGATTAGCAGACTGTGGCAACTCTTGCTTTGTAATTCAATAATTGCCTATTAACAGATTCTGCAGCTAACAAGGTCAACCTGACCTTCAATCAGACAAACTGTCCTATTAGAAAGCTTACTGAGTTCTAGCTGTGCGACTAATGTGGTTTCTGGGGTTTATGGGAATCCTGCCACATGTGTAAGATTATTCACATCCCCTTTGTATTTGGCTATATCACTAGTATAATTCACATATCTTTTTACTAATCATGCATTTCCAAACAGCCCTTTTAGAGTTAAGAATAGACTTTTTAATTAATACTTAAATTGGTAAAATTAATATATTTAATATAAAAATTAAAATTTGGTTTCTATGGTCTATGGAATTATGTATTGTATGGGACATTTATTTATTTATTTGTTTATTTATTTATTTTTTTTTGCGACACACCTGGAAATGGTTAGGGGCTACTCCTGGATCTTTAGTCAGGAATTACTCCTGACAGTGCTTGGGGGACCATATGGAATGCCAAAGATCGAACCCAGCTCCGCCACATGCAAGGCAAATGCCCTACCCATTGGGCTATCACTTGGATCCTGGTAGAGGACATTTAGATAATAGTTATTCTTAATTATTGAGCAAGATGGTTCTTTAAATCTGAGAAGCATTGAACATTAGAACTGAATTTCTAATTTCTAATTAGAAAACAAAGAATTACAATGTAGTCAATTCTTATCTGATTTTTTTTTCAGAATAATTTTATCCCATTTATGATTTGAACATTGGAACTTTTTCTATATAGGCATAATTTTACTGGGCATTAAGAATGAGAGTGCTAGAAAGATGACTCACATATTCTAGTACTGATTTTAAGGAAGCACTGTATGGGAAATTGTTTGGTTGAATTTGCTTCAAAAATATGAAGACACAGTAAATGTGCTAGCACTGTCGTTGCAGCATGGAGATGATTCATGTTTCTCCAAAACCAATGACATGTTCCTTTTATTCCCTGGTATGGCTGCCTCAACGTTCATGTAGAGTAAGGATCTATTTTTTGTGCAAGATTTTTATTTGTTGTTTCTGTTCTTACTTTGTTCTCCGGAAATTGCTTCTCTCTTCTTTCAAAGAGATAAGTTCTTTCTATGTGTTTTGCTTTCCTTAATAAAGGGCCACCTTGGATGAACTCAGAGACATGGCAAGGCCTGGCAAGCTACCTGTGGTGTATTCGATATGCAAAAACAGTAAAAAAAATGGACCTCATTCCCAATGAATGGAGACATTACTGGTGGCTGCTCAGCAAATAGATGAACAATGGGAAAACATGTGACAATAACAACCTAGGGTATTAGTCTCTTACTAGTTTATCTCTCAAGATAGACCTTATTCCCATGACCTCGAGTCATGGCAGAACAATAGATGAAGGACAATCATGTGAGCAAGCTGGCTCAAAAGGATTCAGCACAATCAAACATTTCCACTTGGTAACCAAACTTATTCTACAAGGTAACCAAGCTCATTCTCATTCTCACCATTCTACAAGGAAGTGATCATTGATGTCAAAAGAGGTGTTCGTCAGGGTGATACCATTTCACCAAAACTCTTCAGCACCACCCTTGAGAACATCATGCGATAATTAGAATGGGAAGGAATGGGAGTAAAGATAGACGTTTTGGCAATTATACCACCTCCGCTCGCTGATGACATTGTTCTAATAACACCAAACATTAGCCAAGTGGCACAAATGCTGGCTGACTTCGACCGAGAATGTGGAAAGATAAATCTACAGCTGAATCTGAAGAAAACTATGTTTATGAAAAATGAACTAGTTCCAGAGGCCACATTCACTCTCAATGGAACAAACATCTCTGAATGCAGCAGTTATGTGTACTTAGGTCAAGAAGTCAACATGATGAATGACCTAAAACCTGAGCTGAGCAAGAGGTAGAGAGAAACATGGACTGCCTTCAAGAGCATAGAAGAAATAGCTAAAAAAGGACAATGAAACTCCAGCTCCGGGCACATCTCTTCGACTCCACCTTTCTCCCTGCATTAACATACGCCTCAGAGACCTGAGCTCTACTAAAGCAGGATGAGAACGTTATTTGGGTCTCCCAAAGAGGAATCGAAAGAGCTATGCTTGGAATATCATGCCTCACTCAAGTGAGAGAAGGAATCTGATTTTCCAACCTCCGTTGATGTTCCAGATTCAGGGACGCTGTCTTATTTGCCAAGGTGCTGAAAATCAGATGGACTGGACCTGTAATGCAACTTGGAGGTGACTGCTGGACTAGAGTCATTACTGACTGATTCCATGGAACGTCTAAAGATCAAGTGGCCTCCCACCTACAAGATGGTCAGACTTCTTCATCAAGACCCTGAACAAATGGTTTGAGTCTCTTTGTATTCCTGAAGCAACCAGATGCCATTGGGCTACACTGATTCTGTTGAGACTGAAGTGGTCATCAAGCCCTAACCAAACAGGGCATTCAACTTAATACATCAAGATCCCTCATGAACTGTATTATGGTTTCACCACAAGGACCACACCATTTTACAAGGAAGTGATAATTGATGTAAAAAGGGGTTTGTCTGGGTGATACCTTTTCATAGAAACTCTTTAGAGCAACCCTCAAGAACATCATGTGGCAATTAGAATGGAAAGGAATGAGAGTGAAGATAGATGGTTGGCACCTACACCACCCGCTCGCTGATGACATCATCTAATAACACCAAACATTAGCCAAGAGGGGCAAATGCTGGCTGACTTCAACCATGAATGTGGAAAGGTAGGTCTCCAGCTATATCTCAACAAAAGAATCTTCATGAAAAATGAACTAGCTCCATATGCTCCATTCACTCTCAACGGAACAAACTTCTCTGAATGCAGCAGTTATGGGTACCTAGGTTGAGAGCTCAACATGATGAACCACTTAGCACCTGAACTGTGCAGAAGTAAGAGAGTGGCATGGAGCACCTTCAAGATATCTAAGAAATAGCTGAAAGGACAAAGAACCTCATATTTTTCCCTAGTGAAGGCATAATGGAATACGCCTATTCCCTTAGTATGTCTTTTAAGCTGACTTGTTTTCAAGCTTAAATGTTCTAAATTAAACAAATATTCAACTTGTATTTCTCTAACTCTACCAGACTTGGTGAAACGTTATCTGTTTTCCAGAGATACTGGAAAACATTTCTGAACATTTAATAATCTCAAAATTCCAGGGTTGTGAAATTGCTTATTTTTTCTGATTTCTCCACTATTATGCACTCATATGAAAGAAGAGAAATTGTTTTCCCAACTCCACAATAATACAAATATGTGTGCAAAGTTCTAGATTTAATGTAATTTCAGTTAAATTCAGTATTAGACATTTTCTTAAATGAGTTGTTTTTATGATTACTTTCCTCATAATTTTGGATTGCATTTTTGATCTATCATATCTTGCAAATATTATACTGAGTTCAATATTTTTCTACATTAAATATTTTGTAATATGCATTTTTATTTTTCAAATTATTCTTTTCTATAGAATCCTAGATTAGTTGGATAAATATATTAGCAATATAACATATTATTTCTTTGAAAATATCAGTGATACCATTTTTTTTCTCATTCTACATTATCTCCACATTCTTCAAGTTGTTTTGTTCAATGTCTCACTTTCAACTCCCTTTCCTGCATTGGGTAACTCCTGATATTCTATTGTTTTATGGGCTGAAAACCTGACTAACAGCTCTGAGTATGCCAATGGGAATTAGTTGAGTAATGGTACCACTATAGCATTAATGGGCTCAATCATTTGTCTAAGAGAGCCACAATGTCCAAATATTTAGGATATTCTTTTGTTGGAAATCAAACTCCATTGGTAGAAGTTTGCTGTTTTATGGAAAACAAGAACTGAGCTACAGTAATTGAGAATTGAAAGAAGATAGGAAAAATTAACATTTCATATCACTTGATCACTTGACATCCTGTTATTACTTGATTTGCTCGTGTGGGTGTCAGTAACATTAACATTTGTCCCTGTCACGTGCCAGTGTAGCCCAATGACATCTGCTTGCTCCAGTAATACGAAGAGCCTCAAACCATGCATTCAGGGTCTCTGAGGCATATGTTAATGCAGGGAGAACAGTGGAGTTGAAGAGATGTGCCCGGAGCCTGTCTCTTGCCAGACCAGTCTCTTGTCAGAGACCCACTCTACAGAGGAAACTATTTCAAGCCCAGGCATGCTTGAATCACAGATACAGATATATCAGGCAGAGCTGATACCAGCTCTTCCCATTGCACTCCCTGTACTCCACAAGGGGTCAGGGATGGAGAACAACTTTTGGCCCAAGCCCACCACCCAAACAGAACCTCGGAAGAATCCAGAGGAACCACCACACTGTGCTGGCAGCGTTTTCATCATCCAGACTCCAGAGCTGATCAGAGTTCCACCCAAGAGAGAAAGCCAATCTCAAGCCCAGCTTCTCAGAGACCCACCCTACAGAGGAAACTATTTCAAGCCCAGATATGCTTGAACCACAGACGCAGATACACCAGGCAGAGCTGCTACCAACTCTCCCCTTTTCATGTGGCCGATTCATCTGTAAATTACCAAGAATATTCTAGCCACCCCCTCTCAGAGTGCCCGGCAAGCTACTGAGAGTATACTGCTCACATGGCAGAGCTTGGCAAGCTGTCTGACACATATTTGATATGCCAAAACCGTAAAAACATTTTATATGCATCAATTTATTTGGTTGCTATCTTTTTATGGCTGTAACCAGGCTATAATTGTCCTTAGAGTTCCTCAGTTAAAATGCCCTTAGTATACAGCTTACTTTAACAGAAAAATAAAATCCACTGGTCTCTCAATGCCTATATTATCCCAGTTTTGCTTTGTCAAAAGACTAATAAAATATACAAATAAATAGATAGATAAAGACAGAGATTTAAGGGGAAGAACTGAAGCATCATTCAATAAAAATCTGAAGCTGTATTTCTGGTGAAATAAAAGGCATTGGGGATCTTTGGCTTTCCACTTCTTGATCTCTTTAATTCCATATCTAGCTTTTCTTCTTGACTGTTGCTATACTGATCAGATGACAAGGGATCCAGACCTTTAACACTGTTCAAAATCCACAGGGATAGAAACTACCTAGAAGCAATAGCTTTTAATATATATTTAAAATTTTAGAAAATTCCATGTGGCCTCAATGGTTCTTACCTTATGACAGCTAGATTTAGTTGTCCAAATAAAAATCTACTTTGGCATTCTCGGAAACTTAATTTTTTTCCAGTAACATTGGTTCCACTGACCCTGTTGCTCAAATATTTCTCCCCTTCCCCATAATTTTCTACTTTTTTTGAAACTACAAATATTCATAAAGCATCAGTTTTTAGCCTACCTCTCAGTTAGGCCTCAACTTTTCTTTTTAGAGGAATCAGGAAACTCAAATCAGAAGGGTGGAGAGTAGAAGAACATTTTAAATTATATTGTGCCTTCATTGATAACATGTGAAGAATTCCTCCTACTCAGTGAGGAAATGACAGGTTGTAAATTACCTCATGCTATTAGGGTCTAAAGCAGACAGCAAATCAGTCTGCATGAATGCTTCCTTCTAAGGAGGCCTTGCTATTCATTATTTCAGGGTTTCTAATTCTCTGCAGAACATCTGGTTAATAGCATGTGGGCCTCGGTTCTGCTAGACTAAACACAGAACAGGAAAACCCTGTGAGGACATGGATAAAGGTCCTTTTCCAATACACTGAGACAAGTGTTCCATTTGAGGGAGGAGATGGCCTTTTGTTTCTGTCACAAATTCTGTATTGAAGGATGAAAAGAACAGCAGTCACAGAGTGAGTAACCACCACCCACTGGCACTCTGCGGCACTTGGAGAGGAAATGATGTTTTTGAAAATGAAAATTGCCTTCAATTTTTTAAAAAAATCATGTTACATTTTTATAAGGGAAATTAAGACTATTTATTTAATTTTTTACTTAAAATTAGCTTTAGAAGCAAATTTTAAAAAGTAAAAAAGGAAACGAATTAAAAAAAAAGGATTAGAATAAATGAGAAATGTGGTGCAAAAAATCAAAGTGAACTTTTCTATAAAAATTCAAACAGGGACATTTAATAAAAAATAGCAAACGGTGAAACAAGTAAATCTTGGTAGAAGTCTGGTTCATCACCACATATCTACATTTCTTCTCCTGCTTTCCCCACTCCGATTTAATAATTTCCTCACAAAATACATAACATGTAAGAAAGAAAAAAGTAACAATATATAGATGGAATGTATTCTATAGTTGGGGAAAATGCTTCCTGCTAAGAGAAAAGTTCTCCACGTACCACCTGATTATTTCCAAAGGAGAGTTGAATAGTCAAACCTTGAAATTCATTGTACTTCAATTTACAAATTTGTCTAGCAATTATATTTTTTGGTAATTGAATTAATTATTCTCTGCTTCAAGAGAATAAGCTGGGTAATTATATTCTGTAACCAGAAGGGACATTTTCATGGAATCTACTGAGGGTCTAGAATCAGGAAATGTGTTACTGAAAGGCAATATGGTAAATAAAAGGCATATTTATTTATAGTGACTCAATTTCCTTCTTAACTTTTATCAATAAACTTCTTAGGTTGCAATACTGTTGCAGTACATTGTTGCCCAGAGCCATTACGTCTAGATTGGAGTTACTTCCTTCAGGCCACTTTGTAGATAAGGAGCAGAAAACAGTTTGATATGTGACAGTATATCTTACCTGTATTCTATGTTAGCTGGTATAAATATTTTCTCTCATGCTACCACAAGAGCATGCTATCATTATGGGACTAGATAGATCTTACCAGTATATTTACCTGGTGGCATTGGATCTCTAAGTAATTAGACCAGAGAGAAAAGCTGTTTGCCTCCAAGCAAGCAAGCATGGCTCTCTAATGAGTCTAAAGGCCAATATACAATATAACTATGAGAATCTTGTGAAGGCTTGGAGGAATAGATACCTATCTGTAGAATATCCACTGGTACAGATGCATGTCTTTGTATTCTGAGATAAAGTTCATCTCAGGTGCCCTTCCCCCATCTACCAAGGAACCCACAGACCTGGCTGGGGCGGTATTAGCATTTCAATGGGGCTAGGTGAGCTCCTGGGAGAAGTTATATGAGGGGGATTGACCCTAACTGCTTTCTGTTGCTGTGGGCCTGCCTTGGCTGAAAAGTTATAAAAGATGTAGCCTGCTTTCTTGGGTCCCTTTTGTCTCTTTCACTCTTTGGCCATTTTGCCTTTTCACCTTTTCCCTCTACCCTCCTCTCTCCTTTTTCTTCCCTGTTGGGTCTTAGCACATGGCAGCAGCCAACTTGGTTTAGGATTCGTAGCCTACATGTGGCCGGGGCCCAACTAGGAAATCTAAAAGTCTGGAGATTTCATGTTACTGGATTTTATACCAGAACAAGTGTGAGTAAAGCCGTTAGAAACTTAGCTGGATTCTTGCTTCTTTCTCTGTCTGTTGGCTGCCGATCCCCTGGGAAAGAAGTGGATCCCTTGACACTGATCCCAGATTTTGTTTAGGCACCCAGCAATCCCCGACACAATACCTTGATTTTCTTTCTCAGTTTCTTCTCACTTTTGACTCACTTTTTTTTATAACAGAAGAAGATGGCATGCACTGGACTTAAAGCTGTGAACCAACTCTCACGTGGTGGCAGAGAGCCATGCAGCATTACTAACTCAGATCTTACACTTCAGTATAGTAAGAATCTTACAGTTAACAATTACTTTGTAGAAAACAAAAATAAATTATGTTAGATTCATTTTAACAAAGAAGGAAGTAATCAATGTTTTCTTTTTTTCTTTTTTTTCCGATTTAATTTTATTTTATTATTTTCCCCCCCAAATATTATTACACCATTTTAGACATACAATTAAAAAGATGCTCATGTAGAGTTTTGGTTCTACAGTGTTCCAACACCCATCCCTCCACCCAAACCCATCTCCCATCACCAATGTCCCCACCTCCCTCCCCCCTTCCCACACCTCAACTACTTGGCGGGTTCTGTATGTCATTTCTCTCTTCTTCATCTCTCCCTCCCACCAAACTTTCCTGCTCTTCGTGGAATGCAGTGCATTAAAAGACATTACTGTTTCCACTACTTTAATGGACCACGCCTCTGTTAATCTGGTCGTGAGGCAGTTTCCCAGCGTCCAGACAGCGAAAATGGTGGCTAGTGTGATGGGCGAGTCTCATCCGGGCTGCTTCCGGGACCCCCAGAGGTGACGGGCCCCTCCCAAAACCCGTCTGCCCTCCTGGGGTCCCCTATTCAGCTGGGCCCCAGGCGAGCCCAGTTCCAGCCTCAATATGTTTTCTTCATGTTTATTTTTTAAAGGTTGATAAAATATTGTATTTTACTTATTTTATATATGTATTTTAATTAAATCACCATGAGATACACAGTTACAGTGTTGTTCAAGATTGGGTTTTAGTTATAGCAGTTTCAAGAATTAAATTCATCTAATGAATATTAGATCTCCTATATCTTCAGTTTCATTAACCTCCTTTTCCTTCTGATAATATTTCTACTGTTTATATTCACTGTTTTTTATCTTTTATTTGCCTGTTTATCTGTTTAGTTTCCATATATTGCATATAGTTGAGATCACTAGTGTTCTTTGAGTTTGTTCTTTATAATTCTCTCAAAAGTCCTTCCATTTTGATGTAAATGGAAACACTCCATTGTTTTTATTATTATTCAATATTCTTTAATTTATATTTGTAAAACTGTTTGAAACCTATAAAATTCAAAGAAAATAGAAATTTCAACCAAGTAATATATGTGTATCTAAGTTTAGATACCTAATCTAAGATATCAAAATTCTCTCTTGAGGATTTTCATGGAGGACATATTTGGAGTATAAAATTCTGTAACATATTGACTTATACTTAAGTATGTTTAGCCCAATATACTTAATATACTTTGATTTTGTTTGTTTTTGGACCATGCTGTAGATTCTCAGGGGTTACTACAGGTTCTGCACTCAGGAATCACTCCTGGAGGTGCTCTGGGTAACATATGGGATATCAGGGATTGAACCCGTGTTTGTCTCATTCAAGACAAGTGTCCTATCCTCTGTACTATGACTCTAGTCACATGTTTAGCCCAATATACTTTTAATTTTATAACTAAATTCTGCAAGAAATATAGGCTATTCATATATTGATTTTTAACGAGGCACACGTATAACCTATATAATATTATGGAATGATGTTTCAGAAAAAAATAACTCCCTCCTTCACAAAGCATTTGATAAGAGAAGAGCAAAAATGGAATGACACTTCTTTGGTTGTGTGACTGCAGTAATTTCAGATTTTAGCATAATACATGAACTATAAGCCTTTATGAGCTTTATGTAAATCATGCATTGCAAAACAGTTTATTTTGAGACTTTAAAGAGTTTGAATTTATAAATCAAAATAAATTCTTTTTTCTTTTTACTTAAAAATAGTTTTCTCTAAGGCACGAGACACAGTTTTGATTGTGATAGTCATTTTAATCCTATCACACTTGATGCCTTTAGACAATTTTTCAAGCTCACCTTTATAACAAGTTACCCTGTTGTGCTTCTTTGGTTTCTGTAGCGGATCTCTGCACTTCTTTCTCTCACTCATAGTGTTAATAGCTTTCAATGCCTTATTGTAAATTTTGTGTGTCCCTCATTCCCTGCCAACCTTTCTGATCATGATGCCCCCAATTCATCCACTGGCTGACTTTTTTAAATATATGAATTCCCCTAGTTTTACGAAACAAAACTTCAACTTCAACTTGTTACTATTCACTTAGTCTTGTATAAAACAGTTATAATGTGCTGCTATTTATTGAGAACAAACAGAATCAAACATGTCTGAAACCTTCAAAAAATTCTTTTTTATCTATGAAGCAATTTTGCATTATAGCAGATTTCTGGTGTCTGAGAGAGGCAAGCCAGAATATCTGGATCTTTTTCATAAGGAAAAAAGGTCTATATCTTGTGTCTCAATAGGGCATTTTATAATGATTTCAATTAAGTCTTTACTATTTTTAAATGTGCCATAACCATCTTTGCTAGACTTAATTTGTAAACAAAAATTATTTGGTTTCTAATCTGATTTTTCAAATGAAAATAGACCTCAAAATCTTAGTTTTAAGAGATATTGTAAGAATAATTGCCCTTTAAATGAATTTGAAATCAATGCAGAGGAAACAGACATGACACTTTGAACAAATCCTCTTACATTTCATGAATAATAATAATTGTGGCTCCACATTTCCACAGATGAGATACATTTAATTGACAAATGGACTGCTAGGGAAATGACTTTCAAACCCCACCTCCCATTTATTCAAGGTTATAACTGATGATTTGTTTGCAATCATTTCTTCTTTCACCTTTGGTACCATTATATTAATTCTTTAGGATTCAGACTAATAATTTGAAATTATGCATATCATAGCCAAAATATGGCAGCTTTTTGGGGACTGGGATATTACACTTTTATAATGAAGTAAAAAGCAGAATTTTCTAAGCGGCAAGAATATCTTAGACTGATTGTAAGCTTTTAAGTAATTATGAATTATATCTCAAAAATATGTCCCACTTTGTGGAGGGTTAAAAGCTTGGAATTATAAAAGACTTGTTAAAATTCATTTCTACTATTCAGGGAACAGATTTATTTCATTGATTTGTGTTATTGTTCAATTTATTTCTTGAATATATGTGACAGGGAGCATTATTAAAGCCAATGCAAAGTATTTGCCAAGATGAATAAAACCATTCTTTATTCTTTCAAATACATTAATCTAATCTAGGGAAGTTTTGTTTAGCTTGAGAAAGGCAAAAAAAAATAATGTCAGAGACAGAAAAGTGAAACGAAAGATGAGATTGAGTTGCCATACTTTATAACAAAACTTCAAAGAACATTTAACTTAAAATTGATACTGACATGGATAGCACAGAAAACACTAAAGATACCTTGGTGAATTTAAAATACATATAAAAACATTTATATGCACACTCTTTCGCGGCCATGCCTGGCACTCCTCATGGGTTACTCCTGGCTCAGCACACAGAAATTAGGAGAGTAAAATTGAGATGAGTTTTATAGTCTCTTTTCTCTGAATTTTTATACTACAGCCATGAAACCAGATACTGTCTAAAAGGAATTGATGTTTCTCTTGTGCATGTAGAAGATTTTTTATAAAAACTTTGGAACTGGGGCCAGAGCGATAGCCCAGCTGGTAGGGCATTTGCCTGGCACGCGGCTGGCCTGTGCCGGCCTAGGTTCGATCCCCGGCATCCCATACAGTCCCCCGAGCACTGCCAGGAGTAATTCCTGAGTGCAGAGCCAGGAGAAACCCCCTGAGCATTTCCGGGTGTGACCCAAAAAGGAAAAAAAAAACACTTCTATTTTCCTGGGATTATATTTAAATTTTAAGCTGGTTTAGTTTTTGTCAATGTGAGAATTACCTCCTGTAGTAGGATTTTTTATAGCATTGGTTTAAGATGCTTCTATTCCTTGGGGTTAAACCACTGACTGCCATAAATAAAAAAAAAATTTTCTAGACTAGAGACTAGTAAGAGTTGATGGCAGGGATTTTATCCTAGGTTTTTCCTTTAAAGTATTGAATTCTAAAGAGTACTTCAAGATGGTACCCCATGACAAAAAGTCATATATTTGGGCCCAAGAGATAGTACAATTGGGGGGAGGGTCATTTGCCTTGCATAAGGCCAACCCGGTTTGATCCCTGGAATCCCATATGGTCACCTGAGCACTACTAGGTGTTGCCAAAAAAAAAAAAAAGCTATACTGTTAGACACATTTTCCACAATCTGATTGAAGTTCTGTTCTGTTTAAAATATTTAGGGGAAAATTATTTAAAGGGACAGATAAAAGGCTCAAATTAGAGCTTTGTATATTGGGCTCCCAAGTAGTATTCTGAGAGTAGCCCAGTAGGTGATTGCCTTACACACAGCAGACCAGGTTCAGTCATGCTGGCACGCCATATTATATACCAGTGCATGCCAGGAGAAGACCTGAACAATGCCGGGTGTGATTCTCCTCCCCAAAAAAATTAAAATATATTTGGGGACAGAGCAAAAGCACAGCAGTTAAGTCATTTGCCATGCATATGGCTGACCTGGGATTGATCCCTGGCATTCGACATGGTCCCCTGAGCACCACCAGGAGTAAATCCTGTGTGCAGAGCCAGGAGTAACCTCTTAGCATAGCTGGGAATGACCCAAAAAGCAAAAAATATATATAAATATATATGAATTCTTCCCTAGTGATAAATTTATAATATCCAAGTAAACAGTCATGTATTACAGAACAGGAGGGTAAATTTATCAGGTCTTAGTCAGTTTCAAATTCCAACAGTTGCCCAGTAATTCATGGTTCTGGGAAAGCTAATTTTTTTAAAGAATCAGCTTAGATTTGGAGAGAGTAGAAGGGTTAAGGTGCTTTCCATGCACATGACCAATTCCTATAAAACTCCAAACTCTGCCAGGAATGTTTGCTGGGCGTGGTCCCAGCCTCTCCCCACCAAGAAAATTAAAGAGTGTGGCCCTGGCCCACCACCCCAGCAGAGCCTCACAACAAGCCAGACGACCCCCCACTCCATGAGGGCCTCCATTTTCCACATCCGGACTTCTCCCTCATCAGAACTCCACTCAGCAGACCAGCCTATCACAGCCCGGCTCGTGCGTCCGCTTGTCCGCAAGCGGCCTCGTGGTTCATCAATAAATGATGGATTTTGAGATGACTACAAGAATATGCTACCCGCACAGCAGAGCCTGGCAAGCTACCCATGTCGTGATGCCAGTAACAATTATAGACCTCATTCCCATGACCTGATGGAATGGTTTGAGGCTCTTTATGTTCCTGGAGCAAGCAGGTGCCCTTGGGCTCTACTTGCATGAGACAGGTCATATGGAGATGTTACTGGTGCCCGCTTAAGCAAATCGATGATGAACGGGAAGACAGTGATACAGTGATTGCTCAGGAGACCACATGGGATGCCAGTGATTGAACCCAGGTCAGCCACGAGCAAGGCAAATGCCCTACCTGTTGTACTATTGCTCTGGTCCCAATACATAAACACTCTTGCGTTGGTGGTATAGTGGTGAGCAAAGCTGCCTTCCAATACATAAACACTGTTTTGGGACATACATATCATACTTGAGCTCATTTGTTTAACAACACTTACAAAGTATATACAATTATATAATATTTATCTTTAGTTTGACTCTTCGTGAACTTGTAAATGCATGGATATGACTATATTGTGCTAGCCTTCTTTATTAGTACTATTTAAAAAATACAGGGACAGAGATATAGTACAGAGGGTAGTACATTTGGCTTGCTGCTGACCTGGATTTGATCCCTGGTATCCCATATGGTTGCCCTGCTGAACAAAGAATCAGAAGAAACCCTAACACCACCTAATATGGGCAGAAAGCCAAAAATACATACATATAAACATACAAACATACATATGTACTTACATACATACCCATTAAATCACAGTCACGTTTGTTTGTTTTGGTTTTGGGATTTGGGATTTTAGCCACACTTGGCCATGCTCAGGGCTTATACTCCTGGCTCTGTCCAGGGGTCACTTCTTATGGGACTCAGGACACCACTTTCTGTGACAGGGATGGAACCAGGGTCAGCCCTGTACAAGGCAAGTGACTTTCCTACCGTACTATCTCTCTGTCCCCTCTGATATGTATTTTAAAATATATTTATAGATAAATTAGCAAAGTAAGGTGATGGGATCCACTTTGAAATCTGTCAGAACTCTCATTATTCAAATACAGAATAAAACTAACCTTTTTAGATGCTTGTCAATGGCAGGCTGGGGTTGGGAAGGGGAGAGGGTATAGGAGACGGAAGCTGGGAACACTGATGGAGGGAATTTGACACTGGTAGCAGCATCAGTGATGACAAAAACCTAACTATGAATAACTTTAGAACTCATAGTGCTCCAATAAAATAAAATTTGTAGAAAAATAATCATCTGAATAAACGGAAAAAAAAAAACCATTTAGGGGCCAGTGCGATAACACAGCGGGTAGAAAGAAAGTTTGCCTTCCATGCTGCTAACCCAGGTTTGATGCCCGGCATACCATATAGTCCCCGAACACAGCCAGGAGTAATTCCTGAATGCAGAGTCAGGAGTAACCCCTGAGCATGACCGGGTGTAGCCCCCCAAAAGCTAAATAAAGACAGAAAGAAAATAATTAAAAAAAACACTTATCGGGGCTGGAGCAATAGCAGAGCGGGTAGGGCGTTTGCCTTGCATGCAGCCGACCGGGTTCGATCCCCAGCATCCCATATGGTTCCCTCAGCATCACCAGGTGTAATTCCTGAGCAAAGAGTCAGGAGTAACCCCTGAGCATTTTGGGTATGACCAAAAAAAAAACCCACTTATCCTTTATTGTTAGACTTTTTGGGCCACACTGCCTGTGCTAAGGATTTACTTCTGGCTTGTGCTCAGGAATCACTTCTGACAGTGTCCAGGGGGGATTGAATGAGGCTGGCTGAGTGTAAGGGAAGTGCATAGCCCACTCTGTACCATCTCTATGGCCCCAGTGGAGCATTATCATAGATATATTTTATACTGTTTTTATACCAAATCTTCTAAATTCATTGTGCATTTTGCAATTTCAAATATTGAATAGTCACACGTCTCAATTAGCTACTGCATTGGACTTCTGCTCTATATTGCTAAATTATATATATAAATTGTGGAGTTTTAGGTCTTTATGAATATTATCCATCTCAAATCTTTACTACGAGTTTTCCTTATCTCTTCTTCACATTTGAGCTGGGTTTCTGTAATAACTTCCAATTGCTCTTATAACAAATTTACAGTTTTCAAGTTCAGGAGATTAAAATGGTTCAGCATGGCTGTGTTCTTTCTGGAGTCTCTAGGGAAAAATTCTTGCCTTTTGTACCTTTTGGAGTTTATCCTCATTTTTTTGGTTTGTGATAACATCACACCAACCTTCATTTTCTTGCCAACAACTTCTCTGACACCAACTTTCATATTGTTCTCTGATAAATACCTTTGGAGTTACATTGAACCTTCCTGAATAGTCTTCACTGAGCTCTTCATCTCAGAATAATCCAGTCACTCTGCTTTGTCTCTGCTCTGTTCAGTAAGGTATTCACAAGTTTAGGGGATTAAGAAATTAACATATATAGCATATATAACATATATATCATTATACCCACCCTTATACCCAGTTCCTTGAAGACACAGGTATTAGACAATTCTCCCTTTCCTCTACATAGCAGTATATCATTGCTGATTCAAATACCTGTTGATTGTGTTAAAATGTTACAAAGTTGAAGGTAGTCTTTTGCTAAAGATTTGTCTAAAATAAGACAATCTCTGTCTTTGATAAATATAGGATCTTGTATGGGGAGATAGAACGGGGGTAAGGTGCCGCCTCTGTTCTCTGCCTACTTAATTTGATGACTAGCACTGAGAAAGGCCTCTAAACCCAGACACAAATGATCCCTTGGCATAGAGCCAGGAGGAAGCGCTGAACATCACTGGGTATGGCCAAAGCAAACAAATGGAAAACAAATAAAATAAACAAACAGAGAAAGAAAAATGTGCAACTCTAAAAATAAGCAAAGACAAATGTGTTAGCTTTCAAATTTAGCTCAGTTTGTGCATTTCTGCTTACTTGTAGCTGTTTATTTGGATCACCCACATTTAGATTCTTGTTTCTATAAATTTAGTTTCCTTTTTGCTTCTTCATCTCTCTCACAGTGGGTCCTCATCTGATTACCCAAATGTTTGCATGTTTATTCACACTTCTTTACCTTTTTCTTTCTCTTGCTGGGGTAATTACTGAGTTAATTAGAACATGTTTCTGTATGTACATGTATTATATTCATGTATTTTTGAAATAAATTTGAGTATAGGCCTCTGATTACAAAGCATTTTAAATACTTGATTTGTCATTGGTTTATGAATGTTTATAACTACTGAGAGTCCAGCTTTCTATTTCTATACCTATATGATCTTACAGTCTTCACTACCCAAGTTTTAATGACATTTTTATGATTCTATGGATTTACTTTTCCCCACCTCATCTTCCCTTCTTCCTTTGTTTATTTAGAGTATAAATAATCAGTTATTCAGATTACAATAATTTTAATGTAATTTCTTTGTTTTGTGATATATATGCTTATATATTTGAATGCATATATGTATTCCACATATGAGAAGAAATGTCTGTGATTATCTTTCACTTTCTGATGTATTTTTTAAATTATTGCATTGAACTCCATCCAGTTATCACAAAGAAAGATTTTTATCTTTTTAATAGCTCAGCAAAATTTCACTAAATATATTTAGTATACTATAATGCATTATAGGATATATATACATATATATGCACATATGTATGACAAGTTTTTATCCACTCATCTATGGGTGACATTTATTTTCTTCCCATGCCTTGACAATATTATTTTTGTATTATTTGAATACTAGCTGTAGTACTGCTGTGTCATTTGGTATTTGCTTGCTTTTTAGTTACACTCAGTGCTGCTCAGGGATACTCTTAGCTTGGTGCTTGGGATGGTTCCTGATGGTGCTTGAAAGATGAATGGGAGGTGTGATGGTGGGGTTGTTGGTAGGCCTGAATAAAGGACCGTAGAGATCCAACATGAAAACATACACTACAATTCCTTGTTCCATCTCCCCATTTTTCTTTTACCGGTAAACACCACATCATTTTTTAAAAAAAATTATTTTATTATTCCACCGTGAGACATACGATTACAAAGGTGTTCATAATTGGTTCTTGGTAATACAGTATTCCAGCACCCATCCCTCCACCAGTGCCCCATTTCCACCACCAATATACCCCTCCCCCTCCCACCCACCTCCAGGTTGCCTCAATAGAAGGTACCCCCATTTTGTCTCTTTCTCTCTCTATCTCTCTCTCTGTCTCTGCATCTCTCTCCCTCTTATTTTACACATTCTGGCTAGCCCTGCAGATATTTAGAGATTATCACTTAAGTCTCTGTGTATATTCAATGGTGAGTTTTAATCTGCCATTACCATATCCCACATTTCTGGTATCTATTTATATCCTATTAATGGATGCAGTCATTCTATATCTGTCCTTTTCCTTCTGACTAATTTCACTCAGCATGATAGTCTCCATGTCCATCCATTTGCAGGGAAATTTCATAATTTCATCTTTTCTGACAGCTGCATAATATTCATAGTGTAGATGAACCACAGTTTCTTTAGCCAGTCCTCTGTTCTCGGGCATTTAGGTTGTTTCCAGATTCTAGCTATAGTGAATAGCGCAGAGATGAATAAAGAAGTACAGATAGTGTTTCTGCTATGTGTTTTTCGGTCTCTTGGGTATATTCCCAGGAGTGCTATTGCTGGATCAAATGGGAGCTCAATATCTAGTTTTCGGAGGAATGCCCATATTGTTTTCCAAAAGGGCTGGACCAGTTGGCACTCCCACCAACAGTGGATGAGAGTCTCTTTTCCCCACATCCATGCCAGCACTGGTTGTTCTTGCTGGTTTGGATGTGTGCCAGTCTCTGTGAACACCACATCATTTTATATAGAGGTTGCAAATTTTTTTTATATATGTAGAACAAATTTCCCCTTTCCCATATTTTTGCCAAGGGATGTGGTTTCATCATTTTTTAGAAGCCATTACCAGAAATATGAGTTGAAATCCCATTGTCATTTTGATTTGATTAAAAAATGCTTATATTTTGTTTGTTCGTTTGGGCAACACATGGTAGAGCCTAAGGGTAATTCTAATTCTAATGTTGGGTGTCAATTCCGATGATGCCCAATTCCCATGTGGTTCCCAGGGATTGAGCTGGACTTTCTTCAAAAAATGTATGTGGCCCTTTAAGCTACCTCTTATATCCTTGAAGACAAAATCCTAAAGGATAACTTTCTCAACCCAACTGCAATTAGAAATAGGTACAGATTCTGAGAATTCTGCATAATGGACAGTGAGGTATGATTCAAATTTTATGTAGGGTGCTTATTCCTAATTACCCATTTCATGTGGAGAACAAAACCGTCTCTGCTCCCCTTTCTTCTCTCATAACTATTAGAGTACAAACCCCCAAGCTTGTGTAGACAAATCAGTTTTAGCTTATTTCAGGATTAAGACTTATCATTTACCATCATCTTGGATTTCTTTCTTTCATGCAAACTCAACTGAGCTTTAAATGCTTTTCTATATTTAATAATGCATACAGATTATTTGTGGATCAACTTCTATTATTTACATTCATTTTTCTAAGACCAAAAGCCTTTGTACTCATGTCTTTTCAATTATGTGTAAGGCTTACATTTCTTAAAATCAAAAAGCCATCCATATTTCAGGGGTGGGCAGAGGAACTCAACAGTGTTGTGAAGAATGAAAATGAGTCTATTGCAGGTACAACAGTACATAACAAAGAAGTAAATTCGTATACAGTAATGTTAATGGGAGAAAATTATATTTTCTTTATTTCTAGACTGGGACAGTCACTGTCATTGCTATGCATTTTATGTGTGTGTGTGTGTGTGTGTGTGTGTGTGTGTTTCCATTTTTGATTTAGTTGCAGAGTCATTTAACTAGCAGCAACCATTCAGCCTGGTAGCTTGCAGGAGCAGCCAAATCTCCATATCAGGAAATGACTTAGCAGTGAGCTAACTCTTTGACTCTTTATCTTTATTTTACTGTTTTTCTGTGCCACACCGGGCAATACTCAGGGGCTACTATTGATTGGTAGTTGAGACGGGCAGAGGGACACATGCAATGCCAGGGATAGAACCCAGGCCTGCTACATGCAAAGCACATGCCATAGCCTGTCTAAGTAGTTCTGCGACTCGGAAGTTTTAGTTTTAGAAAAGTCACTGCTATTAACAGGACGTGGCTTAGCTGTGGTGAGAGCTCTGATCTTGCCTACGTGGCTTCTGACTCAGTAAGGTTAAACTCTTATTTTCCCACATTATAAAACCACAAAGATCAGCAATTTCTATGCAACTCCTACCCTGAAACATCCTAACCTTTCGATGATGACTGCAGTCTTGGGTTGCCACACTAGTGTGTGTGTTCAGTGGGCTCAGACTCTCTCTTGTGAGCAAACTGCTTAAAGTCACTGGCAGAGTGGAAGATAGGAGGGTGCTCCTGGAGCAGTACTAGGTAAAAAGCACCTCTAGAATAAAGAGAAATTTAAAGTACAAGTTAAGTTATGAATGATATTTTCCCCCTTATATAAACTATGTGTGATTTTTTTGCCCCTCTTATATAAACACTTATATAAACATAGCTCCTAGGGTTTGCTCACATGTGTGGGGACCACACTGGCTGGACTTGGAATGGGAATTAGGGATCCTCCCCCCATTCCTACTCCTCCGTGTTGGCAAATGTGGCTGCAAACTCCCAGCCACCACAGCCAGCAACCCCAGCAGAGAGACACTCCAGACACACAATTGTATCGGCATGTGGCCACTCTGCAGCCACAAACAGTCTTAGAAAATAACGGAAGTAGGACCGGTCCTTCTCATGATCTTTCACATGTATACACTGTATACAGTTCTAGGTGGGATCTTGCCCTGTCCATCATGCCAGTAGAGCCTGCAAGAAGCCAGAGGAATCCCCAGGCCATGAAGGCCATCATTTTCAACATCAGAACTCCACAGCTCCATAGAGCTCCACCCAAGAGAAAAGTCGATCTCTCCCCTTTCTGGTTCATCAGTAAATGCACGAGATGAGAGCCTACTATTCAGAGTGTACCTCCCACACAGTAGAGCCTGGCAAGCTACCCATGTTGTATTTGATATGCCAAAAAGCAGTAACAAATATAGACCTCGTTTTCATGACCTGAATGAAAGGTTTGAGGCTCTTTATTTTCCTGGAGTGAGCAGATGCCATTGGGCTACACTAGCATGTGACAGGACGCATGGAGATGTTACTGGTGCCTGCTTGAGCAAATTGATGAACAACAGGAAGACTAGTGATCAAGTGATATAAACTAAGAAAAATATATTCAGCTTTCTTTTTTATAAGTCAAAAAGGGGGCCTTGCATGAAAGAGGCTCTGTTTTATTCCTGGTAACACATGACCAATTCTTATTTTAAAAAATGTAAGTAATCTCTCTTCATCTCTCTCGGGAGGGGGGGGGGTATCTGGGCCCATTCCTGAGCTACATAGAAGTTTTAGGTCTGTTCTCTAACAAGCTTGCAATTCTGGTTGGACACACAGGCGTTGAGTCCCCTTGAGTGTGCCTGCTGTCGTGGGTCCTGTTATCGGAGACCAAACTCCAGCCCCCATGTGAAGGTGTGCTCTCCAGCCTTTGAACTACCTCCAACCTCTACCTTTTCTTTTTAACTTACTGCTATAAAATATCCTAAAAATCTACTTACTTAAATTCCATTTATTATTTTCCTGTAGATTTTGCTTTCCTTACACATTTGAGTTGGAAGCAAAGATAACCTGAATTTGAATCTTAGCTTTATTGGGTCTAGACAAAAGTACAATGGGTAAGGAATTTGCCCTTGCCTCTGGCTGATGTGGGCTAGATCCCCAGCACTTCACATGGTCTCCCTGGCCCCAGAGATTATCCCTGAGCACATAGCAGGGAGCAAACCCTGAGCATGGCTGGTTGGGATGCTAAACAGAACCAAATCAAGCCTACAAAAAAACAGTTAAACCCAACCAAACTCAAACAAAAATCTTGAAACTTAGCACTCTGTAGATCACAGAGTGTATGACTTTGGACATGCCATCTCATCTTTTGAGCCCTCAGGCTCATACACTACAAAAATGAGATAAGGAGGCTTCAAAGAGTCCCCCTAGCTCCAAAAATGTTTCAGTTTGTGGCACACTCACATGCTCGTATGTGTAAGGCCTTAGCAAAATAAAAATTTAAAGTATTTTTGAGCCAGTTAGTGAGGCCATTTATTTTATGGTCTAAGTAAGAGGTTTCGACATTAATGTTTGAGCCAGAGAGATATATAGGGGCTAATGCACTTGCTCTTTGGTCCCTCAAGCACAGACAGGGTCATTCCTGAGCATGGAGCCAAGAGTGCCACCTGAGCACCACAGAGTGTAGTCTGTGACAAATGAAAAATAAAACTAAAGTTAAAAAACAAAATAAAGCATCATGTTTTAAAAATACCATTGGGTTATTTTTTATTTTTTTTTTTTTGGTTACACCCGTCAATGCTCAGGGGTTACTTCTGACTCTGCACTCTGGGATTACTCCTGGTGGTGCTTGGGGGACCATATGGGATGACGGGTGGGCCTCCTGCAAGACAAATGCCCTACCCATTTTGCTATTACTCCAGTCCCATCATTGGGTTATTTATTAAATGATTTTGATTCAGCATGTTCAGGTGGAACATAAGGTTCTGAATGTCTGGCAAGGACCTTCTATGCATCCATATGGGCTCTTTCACTACACATTATGATGCCCAATATTCGACTTTAAAGACAAGCCTAACATTTCCCCCTGTAGTTAGTATTAACTAAATAAACAGAAGAGTTTGGGTAATCATCTGACTATTGCAGTTATATCTAGAATTAAAATAGATTTAATTATAATTACTTTTTATGTAATTTGGTGAGATTTTAAAAATAAAAATGGACTGCTTGGTCTCTTGTTAATAAAATAAAAATATTATGCAGTGTCTCAACTTGCATCCTTCTTCTCTCCTCAAAACAACCCCAAGGTGCTTAGTCGACTCTTTAGAAAGTCATCATAATGATAGAGCTGGGAATAGCCACTGTATTAAAAAGCCCAGTAAAGGTGAATTGGGATTTACTTTCAATTTCCATTAAACTTTCTCCTTCCTCTCAGTCTAATTTATGTCAGGTCCTAGCCCTATGAATCTCATATTAATTTGGACAGCTGGTAACTGCCTTGAAGCCAAAGCGCTAGAAGATGTTTTATTAACTTGTTTCACAGTCGCACACACACCAATATACAAAGACTTCCCTCAGAAATAGTCGAAAGGCAGACTCAGTGCATTGCTGAGTTGATTTTAATGTTCATTTCTGTTTTTGATAAGTTTTAAATAGATAATTACATTGCATTCTTAAAAGTGAATTGATTTTATGCAAATAAGCACTGAACATTTTTAGAATTTTCTTGCAATCACCGCAGTAATTCTAACTTCTTAGACTCCCAAGACTCTTGTTACTAAAGATCTAACAAGTCAATGAGTTTGCTAGTCAGTGCATTGTCTTTCTAGTGGAAAACAGAGGGCTGTGTCAATTCAGGCTCTACAGTAATGTTGTTGTTGGCGCATTTGCTTTGTTTATGCAGCACATGGATGTGAAATCATACAGTGTCTTTGTCTGATGTTTCAATAAGCAAGTCCCATTTGATCCACTTGCAAATTCTGTTGCAAATGGAAAAAATTCAATTGTGTTATAACTGGATAGAATTTTAGTAATATACATTTACATATATATATACACTATTTGTATATATAATGTGTGTGTACATATAACATATAGTATATATATGCATGTGTGTATATATAGTATGGATGTGTGTATATATAGTGTATATATTTACATATATATGAACATATGTACACACATATACTTTGTGTGTGTGTTTTAGGTACTGTGCTTTAGAGAAAACTTTTCTGTTTTGTGTTGTTCTGCTTTTATTAGTTTGACTTTGGGCAAAACCAGTGGTACTCAGGGCTTACTTCTGGAACTGCGCTCAGGGTTCTTTCCTCGTGGGGCTCAGGATACCTTATGGGGCACCAGACATAGAATCTGGTTAAGGCTGAGTGCAAAGCAAGCACTGTACTGTGTCTCTGGCCTCACATGAGAGTTAACAGTGAAGTTATGTGCCTACTCCAACACCACATGTTCACCATTGTCAGCTTCTCTCTACTATCATCACAGTGCACCCAGCCCTCCCCCACTATGTGGTAAACTTCCTACTGAAGACTAGCCCTAAGTTTCTACCACTCTTCTATATTATTTTATGGCAGGGCAGCTCTGAGACAGATGAGTTAGAAAGTGATTAGGTAGAACAAGATCAAAATTTTCTACTAGATGGAAAGCATGAAGCAAAGAGATCATTTCAGGAGCTTCTTTGAAACTTACTTTAGTTTTTTCTGTCTCAAATGGAACAGAATAGTAAATACTCTGTCTTTGTTATGCATATTACTATTAATAGCCACATTTCAAAAGTAAATTTACCAGTCTGTTTTGGGGTTTTGCTGAACATTCTTTCCAAAAAATGTGAGGCTTTAGTATACATAGTGGACATTGGGTGACTTATTGGTGGCAAAGGACTGATAAGAGAATATGAATGATTTTATTAATCCGTTACAGTCTGAATCCAAAACTGTATTTGCTTTATATAAAAAAACTATTTTTGACATAATTTACTCTGCATATTTAATGACCATACTCAATTGCCATTTTGAAAGACACACAGTGACTTTCTACTGGACTGTGACAATTCTGCTTGAAAATAAAAATAATATAGCTTTAACATTAGCATTTTCTACTGCGAAAATTCCTCTGGAAGTTTAGCTATTGTTATTTTTTTGAATTTTGGGGCCATACCTGGAAGTATTCAGGGGCTTAATTCTGGGCTCTGCAGGAGCGATCACTTATGTATGTATGCATGCATGTATGCATGCATGTATATATGTATATTTTTATTTATTTTTTTATTATAGCACTGTGAGAAAGACATTTACTAGCTGTTCATAATTAGGTTTCTGTGATACAATGTTGCAGCACCTTCTTCTTCCTCCTCTTCTTCCTCTCCTCCTCCTCTTCCTCCTCCTCCTCTTCTTCCTCTTCTTCTTTTTTCTTATCTTCTTATCTTCTCTCACTCTCTCTCCTCCTTTTCTTCATTTGTAACAGCCTCAAGTTATGCTATAACTTTTTCAGCAATTGTCACTTTAAATTTTTAAAAAAATATTATTTTCCAGTACTATCACTATCACTATCCTCCCGTTAATCATTTATTTGCTAGAGCGGGCACCAGTAATATCTCCATATGTCCCGTCTCATGCTAGTAGAACCCAAAGGCATCCACCCGCTCCAGGAGCATAAAGAGCCTCAAACAATTATATTAGGTCACGGGAATGACCTAATATAAATGTTACTGGTATTTGGCATATCAAATACTACAGGAGCAGCTTGCCAGGCTTGCCTTGCGGGTGGCATACTGTTGTAGTCACCTCTAAATAAAGCATTTATAGATGAACCGCGTGGCGCTAAGCTGCCGAATTAAAATTTTATAAATTTTCCAGTACAAAATTTATAAAACACTAAATTTGATGATAACTCTTCAGATGACAATTTTGGCTGTATGCCTATAAATGCCTACAAGAATAGTCAAACACACATGCACAAACATACTTTTTTAGGAATTACTGGAATCCCATTTTCAAGATGAGTTTATACTTTTAAAAGTTAGCCTTCAAATGTATCTATATATATTTGCTGCTTTTTAGGTCACACCCGGCAATGCTCAGGGGTTTCTCCTAGCTCTGCACTCAGGAAATACTCCTGGCGATGATGTTCGGGTGACCATATGGGATGCCGGGATTGAACCCGGGCCGGCATGGGCCTGCCGCGTGCAAGGCAAACGCCTTACCAGCTGGGCTATCTCTCCGGCCCCCTGTATCCATATTTTTGAAGAAATTATTTTCTTTGAGAACTTAGCCATAACTGATTCTTTGAACCACCTGACTATCTAACAAATCTTTTCATGTATTGAATGCCTTCTAATTAAAATAAAAGGTTTTTTTTTCCAACATTATGCTAATAGTATTTTTCAACTTGTTTGTTTTCAGTTTGGGTGGAAAACACCCAGGTATTCTGAGCGCTTGCTTCTGATTTTGCACTCAGGGATCACTCCTAGTGGGACTTTGGGGAAATCTGTGGGGTACTTGGGACCAAACTTTAGTCTGCTGAATGCAAAGCAAGCACACTAACTACTGGGAATGGACTCTCTCCATTCCCAGTAGTTTTTTCCCCAATAAATAAGAATCTAGTACTCACAAATCCTTAAAAGAAGATAGGTATCCATTATTTAAAGCAAAGAATAAGTCTTCTTATTAGTAGGAGGCACAGAAAAAAGTTAAATTTCCCCACTGGTATTTGTTGTGTAAGTAGTCTTTTTCTTTTATTTGCTTTTCACCTTTGCACACAGACTTGTGTCCTTGAAACACAGCATAGTGGCTCTTTGCTATTCTTGGTAATTTAGCCTTGTTTTTCTGTTGCACACTCTAAAGCTCAGTGTGAAACATTGATCCTACTTAATCATGACAATGTAGATGCCAGAAGGAATTGAGTAAAGCAGCAGTGCAAGGAGAATCTGGCCTCTGAGAGGGAGAAATCTGGCTCCTTTATTTTCCCTGTAACTTCTATGGCATGTGCCCCATTTCCTTCTTTAATATGCCCTTTTTGGAAAGTTTATTAGCTGTAATGATCAATGTGGAATATGCCTTGAAGCAAAATATTCTTTCTTTGGAGCCAGAATTTATTGCATATGCTGGTAAATTAAAGGGGTGGTTGCTCTATCTCCATTTTCGGTAGATGAATTTTATATCATTTATGAAATCAAGTTGTTGTTAATGTACTCTATGAGGCATTTGATTTAAGAACTTTACAAAGATGTACCTTATTTGCATTTGTAGGAGTTTGCATTTTTAATAGAGAATTTTTTAAGTTTGTACCTTTGCAATCTCCATTAAACAGAAAAAATCAAAAATTCAGAAATTAAACAAAAAACCCCTAATCTTAAAAATACTTAGGCAATGTGCTTTGGGCCAAATAACTTTCAGCCCAAGTCACTACCTTGGACTCGAAGTATTATTACATTGATAAATATATAGATATATGCTATTCTTTATAATTGACAGGAAAATTAACTCATTTATTATAATTCTCAAAATAACTAATATTTATTATAGATGTAAGCTTTAAAAATCAAAGTAGAAGGTTAGAGATACAGCACAGGGTTTGATATGCTGGCCTTCCGTGTGGCTAATTTTAGTTTGATCATGGGCAGGCATAAGTCCCTGTGAACATTGCTGCAATGATCCCTATGCTCAGGAGCAGGAGTAAGCACTGAGTACTGCTGGGTATGGTCCCACCCTGTAATCACAAAATAAAATCAAAGCAGAAAAAGATTAGGGAAGGAGATGGCATTGCACCCTTGCTCCATTTCAGGACATCTTTTAAACTTCAAATCTAATATTTCCTATAGATTGGATCAAAAAGTGAACCATTAAATATCTTGTAACTTAGATTAAAGCAGTTTCAGAACATTCCAAGGTTAGTTGTCTCCAGAGTCAGTTATTTTAAGACAAGTTCCTTGACTTTTTTGTTTTGCTGTTTTTTAGGAAAGTTATTTATATTTCATTAAGGTCAATTTTTTTAAATATTTTAACTGTTAATGGAACAATGTCAAGAAGTTAATCTTAAATAAGGTCTGACTATACAGTACTTAGCAAAGTGCTAACCTCCTAACAAATTCTCCATAATGAATAGCTAACAACACTAACGTAAGGTCTAACTAAGTGCATTTTGTCCACATTGGTGATTCACACCATTTACTTGCCTTTGTTTCTTCTATACCATAATTCTGCTGTATAGATCAGTGTATAAGTATAGCCAGTGTATGATTACAGTAAATATTGAGCAAGATGCAGGGTCTCTTGGATGAAGGAAATGAGACATGACTCTAATTAAAGCTTTTCTGCTTATGTAGTATGGCATTGGGAATATTACTAAGTCGTCCTGAGCTAAAATTTATCCTGTGGAAAAACTACCCAGATAGTAGCTATTGTGACACTATTAGATTAGATCAAGCTTCAGTGTCACAATCCTCCACCAAGACACCTTCACTCCAAAAACAACCACAAGTTTCCAAGTGAGCTGACCAGTTAGTTACAGATTTAAGTGTTGTCATTAATTCTCAGGTTAAATTTACAGAACCCAATACATAATTATATTGGTTTTTACTATGATCAAAAAAAAAAACACCATTCAGAATCAGAGAGGGAGTGATTTCAATTCCAAACTTCAGTTAGTTCCAAAGTTGTAAAACCCTTCTAAGACATTGATGTGTGATGTTACTGAAAAATGAAAGCATAAGCACTCACCTGAATGTCGATGTCCAAAACTTTTATCAGAGTTTTGTTTTGTAAGTATGATTGATTTCAACATATGAGCTGTATTACTGAGCCCAATTTCCAGTCTTCATCCCCACACCAGAGTTTGATACAACGCTCTAATCACCTGGTTTGTCTTTCTGGTAAGAGTTTGTGTCCTGTCTCATCTTCACATAAACAAAGGGTTCACTGGGGGTAACTTTCTCACAGAAGGTATTCTGGAACCCTGATGATTTAGAGGTTACCATACAAGGAGAGGAGCAAAGTCCAAACATCATCTAGACACAGTCTTTAGAGATTAAATATGAAGGAAAAGAGGATGTCAGTGATCTAGAGTTGTTTCTGTGTCAGTTAGCAACAATAATAAAGTTCAGCATTGTCCATGGTTTCCATCCCTGCACTGCAGTCTCTAGCCCCTTTGTAAAACTCATGTTTTCATGTGTGCGATCTCATAACTTAGCAGTGAATCCATTGGGTTGACAGTAATCAGAAAGCTCCATCATTGAGAACCTTTCCTCAGTTTGAAATAGTTTTGTTTCTCTTCTATGTATTCTGATCCAAAAATTCCTCGTTCAAAGTACACTTAATATTTTTTCTTTTTGAACACACTTTGTTCTCCCCAGAATTCACTGTTTATCTTCTGCATCCATTTCATCTTGACAAACGAAAATTTTCTTTTTTTAAAAAATTTTTTATTATACCACAGTGAGACATACAATTACAAAGGTGTTCACAATTGGTTTTTGGGTATACAGTATTCCAGCACCCATCCCTCCACCAGTGCCCCATTTCCACATATGTACCCCACCCCCCCCACCCACCCCCAGGCTGCCTCAATAACAGGTAGCCCTGCTTCCTCTCTTTCTCTCTGTCTCTCTCTCTGTCTCTGCATCTCTCTCCCTCTTGTTTTACACATTGTGGAGTTTATCACTTAAGTCTCTTTGTGTATATTCAATGGTGAGTTTTAATCTGCCATTACCATTTCCCACATTTAGTTAAACACTGGTATCTATTTATATCCTAAAAATGAACGCAGTCATTCTATATCTGTCCTTTTCCTCTGACTAATTTCACTCAGCATGATAGTCTCCATGTCCATCCATTTGCAGGTAAATTTCATAATTTTGTCTTTTCTGACAGCTGCATAGTATTCCATAGTGTATGTAGATGTACCACAGTTTCTTTAGCCAGTCCTCTGTTCTCGGGCATTTAGGTTGTTTCCAGATTCTAGCTGTAGTGAATAGCGCAGAGATGAATAAAGAAGTACAGATAGTGTTTCTGCTATGTGTTTTTCGGTCTTTCAGGTATATTTCCAAGAGTGCTATTGCTGGATCAAATGGGAGCTCAATATCTAGTTTTTCGGAGGAATGCCCATATTGTTTTCCAAAAAGGGCTGGACCAGTTGGCACTCCCACCAACAGTGGATGAGAGTCCCTTTTCCCCCACATCCATGCCAGCACCGGTTGTTCTTGTTGTTTTGGATGTGTGCCAGTCTCTGTGGTGTGAAATGATATGTGCCTCGTAAAAGCTATTTGGGAGTGTTTCTGTTTCTTCAATTTGCCGGAAGAGCTTAAAAAGAATTGGGAGTAGGTCCTCTTTAAAGGTTTTGTAGAATTCACTGGTGAAGCCATCTGGACCTGGGCTTTTGTGTTTGGGGGAGACTTTTGATTACCGATTCTATCTCCTCGATGGAGATAGGTTTGTTGAGGTATTCCAAATCTTGTTGCAGACTTGGGAGGCTATAGGAATTCAGGAATTTTTCCATTTCTACTAGGCTCTCATAGTAATCTCTGATGATCTTTTGAACTTCTGTGGTTTCTGTTGTGATGTCCCCGTTTTCATTTCTTTTTTTTTTTCTTTTTTTGGGTCACACCAGCAATGCTCAGGGGTTACTCCTGGCTCTGCACTCAGGAATTACCCTGGCGGTGCTCGGGGACCATATGGGTACCGGGGATCGAACCCCGAGCCGGCACAGGCAGCCGCATGCAAGGCAAACGCCCTAACCGCTGGGCTATCGCTCCGGCCCCCGTTTTCATTTCTGATTCTATTTATTTTGGTTCTCTCTTTTTCCTTTTCTTACAAGTCTTGCAAGTGGTTCGTCAATCTTGTTTATTTTTTCAAAGAACCAGCTTTTGGTTTCGTTGATCTTCTGGATTGATTTTTGACATTCCATCTCATTGATTTCTGCTCTAAGTTTTATTATTTCTTTCTTTCTGCTTGGGTTGGGCTCCTTTTGTTGATCACTCTCTAAGATCTCAAGTTGTGAGGTCAGACTGTTTGTGATGGCCTTTTCTTCTTTTCTGATGAATGCTTGAAGAGCTATAAACTTGCCTCTTAACACTGCTTTTGCTGTATCCCACAAGTTCTGGTAATTCGTGTCTTCAGTCTCATTTGTTTCTAGGAATCTTTGGATTTCCTCTTTGATTTCTTTTATGACTTGCTGGTTGTTCATCAGTGAGCTGTTTAGTTTCCAGGTACTTGGTATTGGTCTCCGTTTTTGTGTACAATGAACTTCTATTTTCAGTGCATCATGGTCTGAAAAAATAATTGGCACAATTTCTATCTTCTTGATTTTATGGAGGTATGATTTATGGCTCAGCATGTGATCTATTTTGGAGTATGTTTCATGTGCACTGGAGAAGAAAGTGTATTCAGCTTTTGGGGATGAAATGCCCTATATATGTCTACCATTCCTCTTTCTTCCATCTCTTCTTTTAGGGCCAGTATTTCCTTGGTAAGTTTCAATCTTGTTGATCTATTCAGGTTGATAGATCAGTTTTGAAGTCTCCAACTACAATTGTGTTGCTGTCAATGTCTTCTTTGAAGTCTATTAGTAGTTGTGTTAGGTATTTTGCCCGAAGGCAGTGGTGGGATATAGTAAAAAAAATTAATGAAATGAATGCCTCAGCAAGAATTCTTTATCCAGCTAAACTCTCACTCAGATTTGAAGGACAGATATACTACTTCTTGGATAAACAACAGCTTAGGAACTTTGTAAAATTAAACCAACCTTAAAAGAAGGACTGAATGATCTACTATAAGACGAGACATAACCCCAAAGAACAACCAATCTATACAGAAAGATGGCACAAAATCCCATGATAATAATCTCTCTCAAAGTCAATGGTCTAAATGCACCAGTTAAGAGACACAGAGTGGCAAAATGGATCAAAAAATTGAATCCGACATTCTGCTGCCTTCAAGAAACACACCTGAACAATTGGAGCAAAGACAGGCTCAAAATAAAAGGCTGGAAAACAATCCTTCACTCAAACAACCCATCCAAAAGGGCTGGGGTAGCCATACTGGTATCTGACAACATAGACTTCAGGCTGAAGAAGGTCAGAAGGGACAATGAAGGTCACTTCTTAATAGTCAAGGGATGCATATATCAGGAAGAAATCATGCTATTAAACATATATGCACCCAACGAGGGGCCAGCTGCTTTCTGCAGCTCATCTTCAGTCTCACTGATTCTCTCTTCCGCTGCTGTCATCCTACTGTTCAGAGCCCCTATTGTGTTTTTCATTTCATCTACTGAGTTTTTAAGCGATGATATTTCCATTTGCATGGTTCTCATTTCTGCTCTCATTTCCTCCTGTAATTTATTGACTGCCCTTTCAACTGCTTGGTTTATGTTCTCTTGTATTTTATTGGACATCTGCTACATTTTTCGTTGAGCTCCTTAAGCATCCTACCAATTTCTTCTCTAAATTCATTGTCAGAGAGATCATGCACATCTGCATTCTTTTTTGAGTTTTCAGGGTTGATTCCTTCATCTGTTCTTTGAACTGGGGATCTGCATTGTTTCCCCATGGTGTTTCAGTGTTCAGGGATAGATTCCTCTAGTGTACTGCTTCTTTTTTCTTGAGGGTATTACCTTCCCTTGGTGTTGAATTTCCTAGTATTTGTATTAATAAGCGGCCGCAGGAGTGGCTGCCCGCCCCGGCCAGCCACACACCCCAGGGAGAATACCTGAGGCAGAGACAGGCCGGTGTGAGAGTTCAAAATGCCGTTTACTCCGCTTCCGCTCAGATTTCTGGGGGTTGTAGTTCCACCTTCTGCCAAGGCCTGGGGCTCTACCATGACTCTAGGCACCCGCCTGGCCAGCTGCACACCCCAGGGAGAATACCTGAAGCGGAGACAGGCCGGTGCGAGAGTTCAAAATGTCCTTTTACTTCCGCTTCCGCTCGGACTTCTGGGGGGTTGTAGTTCCACTTTCTGCAGAGACCTGGGGCTCTACCACGAGCCCAGGCGCCTGCCTGGCCAGCCGCACAGCCCAGGGAGAATGACGAAAATTTTCTTGAATGACTTTCCGAACTGTTCAAGCTGAGATGAATCTTTCTCTGTCCATGGATTGTTTGGTTATATATCTACTACCACACAACATTGCCAAACAGATTCAAAAAATCATGTACAGCACATAATAGATAAGTATATTTTTTGGAACTCATTCACAATGAATGGAGACATTACTGGTGCCCGCTCAAGCAAATTGATGAACAACTGGAAGACAAGTGACAAGTGATATGTTCGGTGAATAGACTTTAAACTGGAAAACACTCTTAATACTGTCAAAAGAGATATAAAGACTCTACTGGTTACTATTTTAGTACACGTAGGATAAAATTTTATAATAGATACTAAGATTTGTTTTAAAATTTTACCCCAGATAAAAATTTACTATCAGTTAAGTGAGGGCAAATTATTCAGGTATAAATTAATCTCTTATGGAATATTTAGCTGTAAATTAATTTTGTATTTTCAAAGATAAAGTATGTTTTCTGATGGCTAGTCCAACCAGGAGATTTTGCTCTATAACTTTTTGCTTCCTTTATGCATGCACTCTGATAAATTATTACTCTATGAGCTACAGCCTATTAATAGGCATTCGCATTGAGCAACTCCTTTTGCGTAAAATGTTCCCAGGGAAATACAAGTACTACAAAATTATGATTTCACTAGAAAAGAAATGCAACACTGAAATAAAGGGAAATCTTAAATAAATAAAAGGGAAATGTTAACAAACTCTAATCTTTTCTTGCTCCTAGCAAAAAATATCTTTTAAAAGGTATTTTAAGAGATTATAAAACCTCTTCTTTAGCAAATTGATTTTTCCCACCATTTTTCTCCTTCAGAGTATTTAAAAAAAATACCTACAAGACAATTTTGTTATTCCTTATTTTAAAATTAAATTGTTTATGAAACTGATCATAATGGAATGCCTTCAAAGGCATTGAAGAAATAGCTGAAAGGACAAAAGAAACTCCAGCTCCGGGCACATCTCTTTGACTCCACCATTCTCCCTGCATTAACATACGCCTCAGAGACCTGGGCCCTACGAAAGCAGGATGAGAATGCTATTCGGGTCTCCCAGAGAGGAATCGAAAGAGCTATGCTTTGAATATCACGCCCTCACTCAAGTGAGAGAAGGAATCCGGAGTTCTGACCTCCGTCGCTATTCCAGAATCAGGGATGCTGTCTCATTTGCCAAGGCATCGAAAATCAGATGGGCTGGACATGTAATGCAATTTGGAGACAACTGCTGGACTAGAGCCATTACCAACTGGATCCCACAGGATGTCAAAAGATCACGTGGCCGCCCACCTACAAGATGGTTAGACTTCCTTGTCAAGACCCTGAAGGAAGGGGTTTGAGGCTCTTCATATTCCTGAATCAACCAGATGCCATTGGGCTACATTGGCACGTGATAGGGTCCAATGGAAATGTTACTGGCGCCCGCTTGAGCAAATCGATGAATAACGGTATTCAAGTGATCAAGAAGTGATCAAGTGATGAAACTGATCTTACATCCACAAATCCTTTTATTTAATGTGATTTTAATTTATTTTATTTAACTTACTAATTGCATAATAGATATGCCTTTTATGGATGTATTTAAATTATTTGATGGTTAAAAACAGAAGCATGAATTAGGTGGTGATTTGTATTTTTGCAAAATTTAGTTATTTTTGATGCTTTGGGGAAGTACTTAGAAGCTCCCCCAATTGTGTGCTCAGGGGTTCTCTGGCAGTATTCAAGGGATGTGGGGTGCTAGCCCCCAAACCTAAGGTACCTGCATTCAAAACATGGTTCAACCCTTGAACTTTCGTTTTAGCCCCAGATTAAATTATTTTTAGTGATGAGTTACCCAGAGTAGGTTTTGCATTAGGAATGTGGACAACTTATCTTTGAATAGTAGACTTCATAAGTAACCTACAGGCTGTCTATCTCTCTGGCTCCCAAAATATACTTCTTTAAGGAAATATAGATGACCTGTAAGCTCATGGCAAAATATTTACCACTGAAGATTATCAGGGATTTTAAATCAAAATTGCAAATGTTCATTTAAAATAGCAAATACCTGAAATCCATTCAAGTGCCCAAGGAGAGATGAGTAGGTAATGTGATGAGGTGTAGATTACAATGACATGCTATTCAGCTCTTAGAAAAGCTGAACTCTCACTACTTGCCTCAAGAGAAACAGAACTAGAAGAGTTGTTGCTCAGTATAATCATAGACAGAATAAGAAAAATGCCAGAGTATGAATTAATTATACAAAAAAGCAAATCAATTGAGCATGTTCAAAAGAACTCCAATATTTTAATTTTACCAATGTTTTTAAATTTTATTTTACTTTTTTGTTTTTTGGGTCACACTGGCAATGCTCAGGGGTTACTCGTGGCTCTGCACTCAGGAATTACTCCTGGCAGTGCTCGGGGACCATATGGGATTCCGGGATTGAACCCGGGTTGGCTGCATGCAAAGCAAATGCCCTACCTGCTGTGCTATCACTCCGCCCCCTAAAAGGTTATTTTAAGGGTACTATAAATCTAGAGTTTTATGTCCTTAGATAAGAGTCTCCTCAGTAAATAGTACTTATAAATTTGAGATCCTTAACTATTTGGATTTTCAAATATTAAATATATTAAGGATATAATAAGGACAAATATTTAAGGGCAAGAAAGATTTACACTCAGGCCATGTGGCAAATGCAGTGGGGATTTTATCTTTATTTATTTATTTATTTGTCTGTCTCTCTATCTATCTAGCTCTATCTCTATCTATCTACCTATCTACTAACCCATCTATCTATCTATCTATCTATCTATATCTATCTATCTATCTATCTATCTATCTATCTATCTATCTATCTATCTACTTACCTAATCTATCTATCTATCTATCTATCTATCTATCTATCTATCTATCTATCTATCTATCTATCTATCTATCTATCTATCTATCTATCTATCTATCTATCTATCTATCTATCTATCTATCTATATCTATCTATCTATCTATCTTACCCATCTATCTATCTATCTATCTATCTGTCTATCTGTCTGTCTGTCTGTCTGTCTGTCTGTCTGTCTGTCTGTCTGTCTGTCTGTCTGTCTGTCTGTCTGGTCTGTCTATCTAATCTATCTACTCTATCTATCTATCTATCTATCTATCTATCTATCTATCTATCTATCTATCTATCTATCTATCTATCTATCTATCTCTATCTGTCTGTCTGTCTGTCTGTCTGTCTGTCTGTCTGTCTGTCTGTCTGTCTGTCTATCTATCTATCATAAGACTCTTCGTATTCCTGAAGCTACCAGATGCCATTGGGGTACACTGACACATATAGGGTCAAAATGGAAGTGGGTTACTGGTGCCGCTCGAGCAAATCAATGAATAACGGGATGTCAAAATGATAAAGTGATCAAGTGACTTATTACTTTATTTATTATATATTTATATAAAATGAAATAGAAGCTAGTGGGAACTTTTTGAACAATGGCAAAGCATGCTTTGTCTTTTGTATGCTGCTAGTTTTATTGAAAATTTTTATCAGGTGACATGAAGTGGATTCTCTGTATCACTGAATCACTGTCTTCCCGTTCATCATCGATTTGCTCGAGAGGGCAACAGTATCAACTCCATATGTCTTGTCTCATGCAAGTAGAGCCCAAGGGCACCAAGCTTCCTCCAGGAACATAAAGAGCCTCAAACCATTCCATCAGATCATGAGAATGAGGTTTGTAATTGTTACTTGCACTCTACCGTGCAAGAGTGGATTGAATTAAGAAAATTGGGAAACACAGGAAACAGTGCAGAATTCCCTTGACATTGTTCAAGGAAACTATGTAACCTACTTTAAGGTTGTAAGGTCTTTAGAAATGGCGAGAACATGTGACAAATATCGTTTTTTCTATGTACACAGTCGACAAACCAAACAGATTTTGCAGCTGATTAGCTACCAGACTCTAGGGAATTAAGTCAAAGTTTACATCAATATTTCAAGAATAGGTAAATGGAAATGGCAGGTCTAGCTGTTTATAGCTATTTCTGCTATAAACTATCTGAGTGGATGGAATGCATGATTTCTTAAGCATTGTAACACAAATGGCATTCTTGGTGATATGCGACTTGTCCTGTTATTTTCAAGGTATTTATCATGGACCATCAGTCTCTTTTAAGTTAAAATCTGCTTCAGTACCAACTTGTATGAAATCTTGAAAACTCACATCCCTTCTAAGACTGCAAAGAAGGAAAGAAAGTCTGTGAAATGGACCATTGAAAAATCATTACATGCAAAAAGTAAAAATTATAGCAGTAAATGACTCAGGTGCTACTAGAAGATATTAAGTGTTAAAAACACTTTATTCCAAGCAACACAGATATTAGGGGTTTTGCTAAATATCTTCACTTGATCACTTGAACCCGTTATTCATCGATTTGCTCAAGCGGGCGCCAGTAACATTTCCATTGGACCTATCACGTGCCAATGTAGCCCAATGGCATCTTGGTTTGATTCAGGAATATGAAGAGCCTCAAACCGCTCCTTCAGTGTCTTTACAAGGAAGTCTGACCATCTTGTAGGTGGGCGGCCACGTGATCTTTTGACATCCCGTGGGATCCAGTCGGTAACAGCTCTAGTCCATCAGTTGTCTCCAAAATTGCATTACATGTCTAGCCCATCCCTGATTTTCGATGCCTTGGCAAAGACAGCATCCCTGATTCTGGAATAGCGACAGAGGTCAGAACTCCGATTCCTTCTCTCACTTGAGTGAGGCGTGATATTCCAAGCATAGCTCTTTGGATTCCTCTCTGGGAGACCTGAATAGCATTCTCATCCTGCTTTCGAGGGCCCAGGTCTCTGAGGCGTATGTTAATGCAGGGAGAATGGTAGAGTCAAAGAGATGTGCCCGGGCAGAGTTTTCTTTGTCCTTTTAGCTATTTCTTCGATGCCTTTGAAGGCATTTCATGCGCGCTTTCCTCCTCCTAGGAGCTCAGGTTTCAGTCATTCATCATGTTGACTTCTCGAACCTAGGTACACATAACTGCTGCATTCAGAGATGTCTTGTTCCATTGAGAGTGAATGGGACAGGCAGGAACTAGTTCATTTTTCATGAACATGGTTTTCTTCAGATTCAGCTGTAGACCTGTTAAATATTAGGACAGCTATTATAGAAATGATTTAAAAAATATATTTTCATGTACATATACATATATGTGTATATATACATACATGTGATGTGATTTGGAAAAGACTGAACTGAGCCGCATTAACTGAATCCCATGGGATGTCAAAAAAGATCAAGTGACCTTGCTACAAGATGGTCAGACTTTTTTATTTTGGTCACCCGTAATGCTCAGGGGTTTCTCCCTGGCTCTGCATTCGTGGAATTACCTTAGAGTACTCAGGGACCATATGGGTCTAACCCGGGCCAGCACAGGCAAATGCCCTACCCACTGGACTATGCTCTCGGCCCAAAAACTTCTTGTCAAGACACTGAATGAACGGTTTGAGGCTCTTTGTATTCCTGTGCTAAACCAGATGCCATTGGGCTACACTGGCATATGATAGGTCGACATGTTACGGGGCCCATTGGAGCAAATCATCGGAAATGAATAATGGGATGTCAAGGATCAAGTGATACAAATATGTATATATTTATGTATATATACATATTGCAACATATGTATATGTTTATATACATATATATGTACTCAAAGTTAAGTATAAAAAGTTTTTTCAAATGTAGAACTTTCAACTCAACTATATATATATTCCTAATATATGTCAATTAGAATGTTTGGGGTTTTTTGAGTCATACCTGCAGAGCTCAGGGCACTTATATGGCAAAGCTTGGGGACCATGTATTGTGCTGGAGATTGATTACCAGGTCAGTGGCATTCAAGGTAACTATCTTAACCTGTGCTCCATCTCTGGCTACTGAAATGATTTTTCCAAAATAATAATGGACGAGGTAATATAGTTTACATAGTTTCTATATTATTGTTTTATACTTTGACCCGACTTCACACCCTTCTACCAGATTGTTAGTATAAAATAAGTAAAAATAGAATAGAATTGCAGTTCACAACGATATCCAATTACAGTACTTCCAAAAATAATTTATTAATAAGTGTTTTTCAATTTCCTTCTGTTCTGTTAACATTTTAATTTTAAAAAATTATGTGAAAGATATTAGTCCAATTCCCAAAGGTCAATTTCTATATGATTTTCACACAAAAACTCCTTCCCTATATTTATTTCCAATATGCAACTTTGTACTAACTTGAATCTTTCTTCATATATTTTGAAAGATAATTTACATAAAATATGACATGAACATTCAGGCCTGTTATTCTGGAATTTTTTCTTATTGGTTTACTCTTTTATTTAACCTTGTTTTGGATAGTTGGTCACACTCGTGCATGCTGGGCTCTGTGTGGCTTGCTCCTGGCTTTACACTCTGAATCGTTCCTGGTGAGGCTGGCAACGTACGCCATGTAGAATTGATTATGTAAAGAATGCGCCTCCGGACTCTACTTTTGGGCTCTAGTCCTACCAAGTCACCAAAATGTATAATAAAATCTCAATAGTTATTTGGGAAATCCATATTTAAATAAGAATGATCTACAGATGCATCCTCAGAAGAATAAAATTGAGTCCAATTTATTTTGTTTTCGGCAACAATCAGTTGTGCTCAGTGTTAACTCCTGGCTCAGGGCTCCGTTGGTGGGGTTGGGGTCCCAAGTTGAGTATCATGGGTGGAACCTGGGTCAGCAGTGTTACAAATCAAACATCTTGTCTGCTGCATATCCATCCAGACCTGTAGTAGAAGCGACTTTTTAAAGTTATAAATACCTGCTGGTGAATGATTGAAAGCAATTAGAACTATCTTACATTGGGGGGAGCCGGTTTTAATAGAAATGTGTTAGGAAATTGGCAATATCTGCTAATGTGAATCATATGCCAGTCCCATGACCCAGGATTTCTACTAAGAAAGCATATTTTGAGAAGGATATACTCAAATAATATTTTAAGTTTTATTCATAATGGCCCCAAAGTTGAAACAATCCACCTAAAATTGAAATAGTAAGCCAAAAACAGAAAGAAAAAATTAGGAAATGATTGAGTTACTCTGACAGATAAATGCTTACTAGAAAAATGAGAAAACAGCTGAATGCATAATGCTATATTGTGTATGATTCCAATTGTTTGAAGTTCCAGGAAAAAATTGAGAATTTTCATTATTATTGTAGAACACAAGTTTGCAAAGACATTAGTTCCCTGTTTAACGTGCAACAAAATTATAGCTTGAAAAGAGAATAGGGAGCAGAGAAATAGGGAAGTAAGTTCATCAAAATGTGAGACGCTCTCCAGTAGTTAAAACGCTTATAAATCCCTCAAATCTTGCAGAGAGGAAGGAAGATGCTAAGAAATATACATGAAAGGATACAAAAAACAACCAGCATTTAGCAAACATAATCTGCTATAGTAATTTAGAAATCCCAGGAGAGGGGTCCCAGCATACCAGTCTGCATACATTTGCTGCTCTTTTTAAGTGTTACCCAGTGGTTGTGAGTAGGATAGGGACAAAGGGGAGGGTGAATAAATTCACAGACATTTTTTTAAGCATGAGTAAGCGGCTTACAGAAGTTAGGACAGGGAAAGTCAATGAAAAGTGTCTCTGAGGCAGTCTGGGTCTTCAGTGAATGCACTATAGCCAACCTGCTAACCTTCAGAGGTAGAAGGGAAGGGGGAGCTAGAGAGAAGCCCGTCTCCACAAATCTGAGACTCCCTGCAGTGTGCTAAAGGGACTCAGGCTGCTAGAACATAGGAGTCTGGAGTACATGTAAAGGTCCGCAGATGGAGGCAGAATTGGAAAAGCATGGAAGGAAGCAGAAGTAAATTGGTAGCCGGGCTTTAAAGCAGAGCTATTCACACAGTTCAGAAAGCTACCATATTGGGTACAAAGCAAAATGCCACCTCTGAAATTTAATCAGTGCTCAAATTCAATAGTCTGTTAAAGGGAAGTCTTTTAATACTCCCAAAGTAAGTACACTAGTACTCTCAGAGCCTTATCTAAAATAATAACTCTCAAAAATATTTGAGAGTCAAAAGCCAGAGACTTGATACCAGGGCTAATAAAGCACTTGCCTGACATAACTGACTCCAGTTCGATCTTCAGCAGACACTGCATATGGATCCCCATACTACCAGACTCAGATATATGGGGGCAAAGCATACAGCTCCCCTGTGCTCAGCTGATCATGAGGTGCCCAGGAGGGAAGGCGGGTTCTAGCCCTGGCCTTCCATGCCAGGAGAGCCTTGCAAGAAGCCAGAGGATGGGGCCTGAGTGGGATAGTCCAGTGGGTAGGGTGTTTGCCTTTACACGTGGCCGGGCCAGTGCTGGCCTGGGTTCCGATCCCCGCATCCCATAAGGTCCCCAAGGCATCGCCAGGAGTAATTCCTGAGTGCAGAGTCAGGAGTAACCCCTGAGCATGCCAGGGGTTATGGCAATAAAAATGTATGTCATTTTTTGTATGTCAGTCTGCATACATTTGCTGCTCTTTTAAAAGTGTTAGCAGTGGTTGTGAGTAGGATAGGGACAAGGGGAGGTGTGAATAAAATTCACACATTTTGTTTTGTAAAGTTCATACATTTTGTTTTTTGAAAAAAAACAAAAAGAAGAAGAAAGAAAGAGAGCCAGAGGAACCCCCACACCAGGAGTGGTCATTTTCAACATCCGACTCCACAGTTTGTCCAAGAGTAAAGCCAATCTCTCCCTTCGAGGTTCATCAGTTAATGCATGAGATATACAACCCGCACAGAGGAGCCTGGCAAGCTACCCATGTCATATTTGATTTGCCAAAAACAGTAACAATTATAGACCTCATTCCCATCACCTGAAGGAATGGAATGGTTTGAGGCTCCTCCTGTTCCTGGAGCTAGCAGATGCCCTTGGGCTACACTAGCATGTGACAGGATGTATGGAGATGTTACTGGTGCCCGTTTGAGCGGAATGGATGAACAATGGGGAAGACAAGGTGATACAAGTTATACTCACGAGCCGCGGACCCCATCACGACCAGAAGTAGTCCCCCAAAACCAGAAAAAAATGTTTAAACTGATACAAAATTGGGTTGAAGTGAGTTATAATAAAACCCACACTAGAAACAATGCAATCATATTTATTTCAACCCTGTAAACTTGAAAATAAAAGCACATTACCTTTGGGATATAAAAACAATATTATACTTTTTTAAAGTGAGCGAAAAAGGTTAAGAGTAACTACATGTGTAATCATACACACAAGTCAATGTAATCTATGGCTCTGGCCAAGATTTTAAAATTAAAAAATAAAAACATCAAGTTATAAAGAAGAAATTTTGGTCTGAAGTTTCTGGGCTGGGAGGATTTTTGCTTTTTCCCTTTATATCACATGAGTGTAATGGCATGTAAGTAATTACATGAGTGTAATTGGCGTGTAAGTAGTCACATCCATCCATGTAAATGGCATGGAGTTAAAAGTGCTGGTGATAACAAGTGCTAGGGATGGTGGTGGAAAAAGAAACTCATTTGCTCTTGATAGTGCTTTTTGGCTCC